>OY744516.1:159675336-159807836 GCA_963556195.1 Sepiola atlantica | reverse complement strand
GACATGTATGGGATGCTGGGAAATGATGCATTCGAAAACTCGAATTTTAGATAGGGATATGCCACAATGAAACTTTGTGTATGGGCACTGTGTTCTTAACTTCTCACGGGGTATACACTTATTTCTACAACCCAATGGCGGACGGAGAAGGAATGAGAACTATGTGTTTATGAATAGAAAGCAGAGAAGGATGTGTGAGGTAGTATCCGGAAAGTAGATATATGCGTAGGAAACATTAATGTTTGGAGACTGTTTAATTGGATAGGAATAGAGTTGTCTCAATTCATGATTGTGGTAACTGTAAGCAGGGAGGAATCTTTAGCGTTTTAATGTTGTGATTTTCTGATCAAGTGTGGTCCAGTTATAGCAAACTTAACAAAAGAAAGGTAAGCCGATGATGGGTGCGGAGGAGAAACATAAATAACAAAAACAGCCAGAATGTGTCACATATGATGCAGTTATATTTGCATCGGGGTAGGTTTGGTTGCCCTAATTGATATTGTATTGTATGTGTTGTTAAAAATAGAAACTGCAGAAATATTATATTGTTATGTATTGTTCTTGCAGAAGAAACACTTTTCATGGGTCTCAGTGTAAAATTGTGTAAAGACGTTGTTTTATTGTTCTAGAAATGACGAAATTCCTGACAGGTTTAGAGCTATAAATAAAGTCCTTATGGTAAGAGGTAAAAAATATTCTCGATTTTTCATTCCTGCGTGAGAGGAAAGAAGAAAATTGTGGAATGCATGACAATGTGAAAGGTGTTGATAAAGTACTTTTGGTGAGAGGGGAAAATAAAATAGCAAAATGACTTTTTATAAGAGAGGGGATTGAAAACTCCTATTAGTAGAAAGTGTGTTAAAAGTCCTAATGCAGGAGGTGAGTAAAAAGTGACTTGTTTTTATGGGACAGGATAAAATTGGAAAATGTCTGATAATATTAGATGTGATTTATAAGACACATGTTTTTCTAAACTTCAGTGGAAGTGCGAGGTTGATTTCCTCTCCCTGGCATGTGAAGCAACTACCAGTTGGAAGGAATTTGTCTAAAAAGTTATTGCTTTGTTGTATATATTATTTTTTTAGGGATACTCGAATACTTTCTTGTTAATGAAAAGATTAAATAGACACTTGTGATCAAATATTCGGTTTTGTTTTGTTGTTTATTTTTCTAGTTGCCTGTCATGTTTCTAATGTTTCGTAACTTACGTAATATGAATGATTTATTGTAATATATGTAATATGAATAAATGATTTTTGTTTTGTAACTTATGTAATAAATGACAGAGTGGAAATGGAAAATGTGTGATACAATGAACTGCTACTTAAGGCAAGACCTCAACGAATTCTAGGAAAATAGTTCACAAATAGGAAAAATAATAAAGAATTAACGGAAGTGGGCAACAATGGAGAGCAACGTATCTATTGAACTTCCTAGACTCGATGCTACTCTGACCATTAGCTGTTGGCTTTTGATTGGTCAGAGGTCGATGTAGGAAGTAGGCTGAGAAGAGAGATGAATGTATTCAGTTTCGGGTACAAGCTGCTAGTGACATCTTAGAATTCCGGTGGAAAGTAGATATATTGAGAGGAAGGAGCAGTCAGAATTGTTCGGGAAGATGAAGCAGATCGATTAGATGAATTCGAGTTTAAAATGACTTGTTTTAACAGACATAAAGATTATATTAGTTAAGACTAAGCTGATATACTGAAAATTAACTAAGATGTGGACGCTAGCGGCGTGGCCCCAACAACACACGCACACACATACGCGAGTTACCAACAAATCAAACATAATGTATATACGTGTGTTTGTTTTTGTATACAGATTGAAGATCGGTGCACGCGCCATCGACGATCGCAAATAAGAGAGGATACGGGCAGAACGAGAAGATGAAGACGAAAATAAAACCACGGTACAAATGTTATAATCGACAGTCGTCGAGGGGTTTTATGGGTCGACACAGTACACTCACATTGGTCTGAAGTGGTAAAACGTGATACCACCCTGACCATTGATATATGCTTATAAAGAAAATAAAAATATATAAAATAAAAGTAGTTTAAACGCGAAAAAAGTATCTAACCGCCTGAAAAAGTTACACCCGCAACTCCCTTGAGATTCATCATTCATTTAACTCTAAAATAGATCCATCTCGAACTTCTGCTTCTCTGGTGGCCTCCCGAGTTAAATAAAACTAGACAAATCCGACCATCAGAAAAATCAGAAAACTTCACTGTAGAAATCCTCAAATAGTGGATGACTTTCTACTCTGATAGCTTCTTTCCTCAAACGCTTAGCTTTTAGAATTCCATCACTGCTTCCTATTTCCATGACTGTACTAACATGCAGAAATGTAAATGTGATGTAGAACAAACATCTCAGTCTAACAATCCTCACTAATTCATATATGGCCCAAAATTCAAAGAAGTCCCTTAAGTCTCAGGGGGAAAAAAAAAACAGTTCAGCAGTATTCATACGATCGTTATTTTGTTGAGAGCCTCGAAATCTTGTTCTTCTAAAATAATACAAACTACTTCGTCCCGAATTTCACATTTACTGAAGCCACATTTAATAAGCTTATCATCATCCTTTCTCATATCCGGGATATCATGAAGAACCTTGACACCTCCAAAACATGTAGTATTTATCTCATCTATGCTATGTTAATAAAAAGGGCTCTGCTTAGCTGACCACTGCCCATATTAAACTCTACAACAAATGCCTTGTCGAATGTTGCTTCCCTGACAGTTAGAACATTGCCTCTGTGGTCCAAGTGTTCAATAATAATAGTGAAAGAACTGACCCTGAAAATCATCACTTAATCAGTCTACTCTTGCTCTTCGCTTAAATCTCTGAATTATTAATCAATCTAGCGATAGTCCGCCATCTCGTAAATGCGATACTTTTTTTGACCATCAGTATGAGTTTTGGGGAGCACGTTCTACTGCGTATGTCCTAACGGTCATCTCTGAATGCATATACCATACACTTAAAAAAACAGGTTAAACTAGTGCGTTTACGCTTAATATATCATAACTTTTTGTATCACTGGTCGAATATTTTATATAATCAGAGCATTCATAGCCAAAAGCAAGATCCAGGTTGTCTTCGATAACCGTACATTCAAACAAAATAACATTAATAATGTAATCCAGTTGTCGATCTTTTTCCCTTAGTTTTCCTTATCAGTGATAGAATTATGTTCGAGATGGTTATATTTGCTGATGGCACCATTATTTCCGACGTGGGTAATACGAATAAAACCCCAGTATGTAGTTAAATAGGGGCACAAATTGATGGTAACATTTAATGCTACTAAAACAAAGTAGCTTTCCATTAACAATTATAAGAAACTTTTTCAATCACCGATTACCATGATTAATAGCACCCTACCCGAGATTTCAAGATTAAAACTGATCAGCCTTGTATTGACAGGTAACAAAAGAAAATACATAGAAGATACTGTCGAGGCTGCTGCAAGTAAAGTAGGACCCCTCTACTGTGCTATTAAACTTCTCACACCTGCAAGTATCTTATATCTCTACAAACTTAACAGCTTCCCATGCATGTCGTGTCAAGGCTGTCATGTATGTTGTCATGTCTGGGCTGGTGCATCAGCCAATAGTATACCCACTCTCACGTAGGGTAAAAAGCCTATCTAATCTACTATGTTTCTAACTGTCTACCAGTCTCCAGTCCATGTGTCATTGCCACAATGTTGAATTCATGTGTTTATTTTACATCAATAGGATGTGGTCCCATAAACTGGTTGTTCTTGTGCCCCTTGTCGTAAATACGCTCGACAAACCCGACAATACTCTAAATCTCACAACTTCACTGTATAAATCACAGGATGCTGGTAGGTTCTCTACTCTTATAGATTCTTTCCTCGAACTGCTAGTCTTTGAAAATCTTGCTACCAGCGAATCTCACACTAGTGATTATAGATACATCCGTGTTCCCACAACACAAAAGTTGAATTCATTCTATAAAGTTTAATGTTGGTTTTATCTGACCAAATTACAGTGTCCCAAACTCCCTTAGTTGATTGAAATACGCACAAGTATATTCTGTGTGAGAGAATAATTTCCAGTCAGTCATTCCTATTTAAACACATTGCCAGAAATCCTAGGGTTTTCTCTGATTCCCTGAATTTATAATTCTTCTCGTTACTCCAGAAAAATATAAGAGGAAATATATAAGGAGTGTGGGTCTACTTCTATTCTAAAACTAATGGAGTGTGTCTGTAACCGAAACATTAGTGATGCCGTCTATTTTTTGTGGCAAGGCGCATGCGTTGACAGACAGCGACGAGTGGCTGTTAGATGAATTGTACTCCGTTATCAAGTGTTGCTAATATTGTGTTTATGCGATACTTTCCAGTGTTTTAATTCTAATTTTTTTTTTAAATAATATTTTATTTAAATAAAAGAATTACAAATACTGTAAATAATCTATATACAAACACAACAACATAAAATAAATAGCATCACGTATGCAACCAGTGGCCACATTTTATAATACTTAATACGTAATGCGATTATATTTTGTGATGCCACTCCGGTATAGCTGAATTTAAATCGTCAGCGTTGTTTCTAAAGCAATGCTAAAACGTTCTATGCGCATTTCTCAGCCGTCTTTTAAAGATTATCATCTTTCCCACGTTTTTTGTTCATTTGCTTTTGACACTTGAAAATGATTCAACAAACAATCGAAAACGTTCGTGATACTTATGGAATATTTATTATTTTTTTAATTATTTTAATACAAAGAATTGAAAAAATAAAAAAGCATGATTAAACAGACAAATTCTGTTATTTTTAACAATGTTTAATATATGTATATATATATATATATATATATATATATATATATATATATATATATATATACATGTGTGTGCATTTTTTTGTTAATATTTAGAATTTTTTCAATTCAAATATAAATTTTCCAACATAAATTAATTATAAAATCGTGTAAGGACAGAGCTATGCAATATTTTGTAATTTTATTCCATTTCAATGTTATAAATAACGGATTCATGTCAGTTTATAAAACTTATTTTTTATTCAAAGTGGAAAATATAACAAAAATAACACTACGAAGAACAAAAATATAATCAATACTAATAGAAATAAACAAAACACTAATAATAACCACCCGAATAGAAACGAAAAAGTTAGCAATGAAGAGAAAAGATGTAACTGCATGAATCGTAAACTTTGTCCACTACAAAATAAATGCCTAACTAAAAGTGTTGTATACCAAGCAACGATATTTGCCAACGAAAGACCAAATAACAAGAAATACTACGTGGGTGTGACATCCCTAGACTTTCAGACCAGATACTATGACCATAAAAGCACATTTAAAAAGAAAGAACGGGTAACTAAAACAGCACCAGCTAACCATTATTGGGAGCTCAAAGAAAATGGACACTCACCAATAATTGAATGGAAAATAGTAAGACAGGCCAGTACATGTAGAAACTTAGACGACCCGTGTAGATTATGCCTGAATGAAAAATATGAAATCCTAAATTTTAATGATCCCCGAAACCTATTAAACTCTAGAAGTGAAATAGCAAACAGCTGTTTACACATAAATAAATTTACCTTAGGATGATATATAATAAATAAAATAAATAAATAAATAAATAAAAATAAATAAATAAATAAATAAAAACTGAATTAGTTAAAATTTAAAACCTAAAATAGAAATACAAGAAACCACGTGTTTAAATAATTTCGCCCTCTGTATTGACAAAACAAAGGAAACAGGATATAGGAAAATCCATTGTTAACAAAAAATAGGAGCGTCGCCAACAATGCGTTTGTTCGAGGGAAGCCCAACGATTAGCTGAGGGAACAACAAAGAATCTGATTGGTTAACTAGCAAGCCATGTATATAAAACACCTGACAAAAATAACTCCATGCATTTAGCCTGACGATTCCCCCAGGGGATGAAACACGGGAGCCTCTGTGTAGCTTGATTGCCATATATATTTTCATTGCTTACTATATATATGTATATATATATATATATATATACATATATATATATATATAAATTAAATACAATTTTCTTTAAGAAATCGATAAGATGCGTTGATAGAAAATATTTGATTTATTATAAAAACAAAAATATTGGAATCTCATCGATTTCTTTAAAAAATATATAACAATGTCGGATTCTTATTTGCATTGAAAAAGGACGGATGTTCGTCCGAAATATTTGATTTATTATATTTAAAAAATATTGGCATCGTATCGATTTCTTAAACAAAATTTATTTTATTTCAAAAAAGCCCTTCTAATGTGAAAATACATTTTATTATTTTCTATCAGCGTATTGATGCTTATTTTCACTACTACTATGTGTACTTCTATCGCACGATCTTGACAGTACAATGTCTCCACATTACACAAATTAGAGCGTTGCCGTTGGAAGCTCGCTCCTTAACGGTCGGTGTGGTAAAATATTCACAAAAAATAACAATGTCGGGTTCTTATTTTCATTGACAAAGAACGGATGTCTGCCCGAAATATTAAAAAGAAATTATTGACATCTTATCGATTTCTTCAACAAGATTGTATCTCATCTCATAAAATTTCTTCTGATTTTAATATACATAAATATATATATATATATATATATATATATATATATATATATATATATATATATAATTATTTTCTTTAGATAATTATTTTTTTAACAGACATATTTTTTAGGTTCACTAACAATCATCAATGTTGCTTATATAATTGTACCGCTTGTCGTCTGATTTGAACCCTGGATCCGAGTGACTCCAATCCAACATTTTTTACCATGCGGCCACCGTGATAGTCATATCAAATGCGAGAAAAATAAACCTTATATTCTTGATTACGGCAGTTTAAACTTAAGAACTCATCTGTTTTCGTATTCTTGTTCTTTCTTTTCCTTCCCGATACATGTGTACCGGGAACAAAACAGACAAGAACCTCTATACATGACCTTGAGAGGCGACCCCTAGTGACTGGATGTGAAATAATAAAAAATAATCATAATTTTAGTTTGTCATTTTCAAGAATTATGTTCACACGTCATAGGTTTGAAAAAGTGAATGGTTGCCGAAACCTTTCTACAGACTATACCCAAAGACAAAAACAAAAACTGAAATTAGGATTTAATTTACTTTGCTTTTAAAATCGTCCAATAAATACATCACGAAATTGTAAGTTGCACGTGTTTTAATTTATTCTTCTTCATTATTATACTTGTTTTCAAACTTGTGCACTAATGATTTTCTTTTGCCTGATTACACTTAATACCTATGAGTGTGGGTATATATATATGAGTTTAAATGCCTGTTGGGAGACTGTGTCTCCGACAGTGAAAAAAACATGTACGTTGGCTTACTACAACAACTTTACCAAGGAGATTTACAATGCATTTATCTACTACAAGCGCTATAGCTGAACACCTTCTAATCAAAATGTCTGCCCCTTCTACCAATTTCGAAAACTTTTAGTAAAAAACAAAACAATATTAGAACATACCAATACTAAACAAACACTCTATATATTTAAAGTGTTATACATCAAAACAAAACAACAACTATTAACAGAATTAATTATAACACTATTGATAATATTGTAAAATGTTTATAGTTCTTATTTTAGTTCCGTAATAATTATATAATTTCCGCCCAAACTACCTATTAATATTAGCATTAACACTATAATCTTTACCTGATTCCTCTGGAGATGAACTCGGATTGGCCTGAAAGTACTTGGGACACCTACAGTCATGGCAGATTCATCAGCCAATTCCCCATCGAAACAAAGACCGTTATTCGGTAAATGAAAAGGGCCGACACAAGGATATCCAGACATAAGTTGTCTGTCATATCCAACAACACTTGTATCTCACTATCTCTCTCTTTCTCTTTCTATTTCTTTCTCTCTCTCTCTCCCTCTCTCTCTCTCTCTCTCTCTCTCTCTCTATATATATATATATATATATATATATATATATATATATATATATATATATATATATTGATCCCTATCTAGGGGCATCACATTAGTGAAGGAAAATTATTTCCAAGTAGCATTACGGTAAAAATGCGTTATTGAATTCGTTCAAAATATCGAAAACAAAATAAACAAATAAAGTACATCTATACAAATGTGATAGGTTCCAGTACTATCGCGAATAAACTTAGTGGTTAAGCTTCAGACTTCAGACTTCAGACTTTGAGATTCTGGTTTCAAATCTCGCTAAGATCAGCCATGCTCTTCAGTCGTAAACGATGAAACACGGGTCTGGGGATCATTGCAGATATTCATTGAAGAAAGCTTCCAGTTTATTTAATTACTTGTTTCGGAATGTAACAACATTAACAATACTGCAACCTATGTACATAAATACACAGCAACCTAAAATTAATAAAATCACATATTAAACCAGTGGAAACATTGTAAAATGAATAACGTAATACGATTTTCTTCTTTGATACGATTCCAGCATCACTGAATATAAATCGTCAATGACTTTCTTGAAACAATGCTAAAAACGTTCTCGGTGCGTTTCGCCGGCGGCTTTTTAAAAATTATCTACTTTCCTATCTTTTTTGTTCATTTTCTTTTGACACCTGGGGATGATTTGACGAAGAATCGAAAACGTTCGTGAAACCTATGGAATATTTATTTTTATTTTTTATTTTTAATACAAAAAAGGCCATCAGAAAAATTGAAAATTAAAAAAGGTACTATTAAACAGACGAATTATGTTATTTTTAATAATGTTTGCATAAACATATATATATATATATATATGTGTGTGTGTGTGTGTGTGTGTATGTGTTCGCACACTTGTTGAGAGTGTCTTCTTGTAAATAACGTACTATTGAAACTGTGGTTTTGTTTGCACTGACATAATCTACATTCCCATGACAGCCTGGTTCAATGGTTACAACAACGGTCTGTGGATTACGCAATACTAAAATGTCAACGAGATTAAATTCTGCACTGAGAATAACTAACTCAGATGAAAGAAGAAAAACATCGAATTTATAATGCGTCACGTCGATTGGTCATTTGTTAAGCCAAATCTGCTTACATTTACCAAAATAAAACTTAATGACGTCAAAGGTCGAGGTCAGAGATCAAATATACTTATGGCGCAGCTATATCCTTTTTAGGCTTTGTTTACATCTGAACAAAATGTTTTTGTAGTTGTATCTAGAACGTTCTTCTGTTTCACTTATACAATCCGATGACTAAACGACATTGGAAGTTGCCATACAAGCGAAGACATGTTTTGGTGGGAAACGGCATCGACCTTTCCAGATATAGAATAGTAGGCCATTTAGATTCCGTATTAGTTGGGCAGGTTCGTAATGGAAAAATCGAAATACATACTGAGCTGACGGAATATATTTCAACTTTGTGTTTACTTGATTGAAGATATTGACTCAGAACAAAAGTTAATGTAATAAAGTTAAGTTTTTTTAAATTTTCTTTCAAAGTATTCGAAGGGGAAAATAAAACATTTAGTAAACATTTAACTTCTTATTCTAAGGATATTTAAACCATACTAACATTGCGCGAATAGGAATGATGTATTTACATCGAGACGCGGGTTAGTCAGCGTAGACTGTTCTAATAATTGTATTTAGGTATATGTAGGTATATGTAGTTAGTTTCTTGGGAATTTAAACTGCATATTACTTTTTTTTTAAATGACTCAAAGCTTCTTTTGACTATATATATATATATATATATATATATATATATATATATATATATATATATAAGTAACATTTTACTACATTCTAAAGACCCAGATTTTATTAATCTTACCAATTATTTTTTTCAAATTAAAAAAATTTGGTACAATTACGAATCCACTTCTTTCAACAGAAGTACAACGGATATGAGTATGTCTTTCACGAATCATTCTTCTATGGACTCATCAGAAACACGAAAGTTCTCAATCAGAAAATATACACAGTGCTGCAACAAACAAGAATAAAACACAACTCACACTGAATTCATCTCCATTGAAAGCGATTCAGAAATCGCTACCTAGAAAGACTAGCCATCTTGTATTATGAAGAAAAGCCACGAAAAAATACGCACAACATTGCCCAATAAAAACTGCTATAAGAGTAAATAGTTACCTTGGTTCGAGGGTTGATACCATTTTTTAAATATCTTTATTATTGCTGAAATAATAATCATAATATAAGTTACATAATTTTGAGTTAAATTGAAGAGAATCAATTCGAAGTATAGACGTATGAACTTACATAACACTTATTATATATGAAAAAAGCAGTTTTAAAGGGGTCACATTTCAGCTGATTTGCGTATATGCATAAAACATGAATGATAAATATTTAATAAAATAGTGATTAAACTTTATAATCTTACTGTAAACTAATTCCAATCTCATGAGTATGAGAGTATGAGAGTTGGGTTATAATAATACTTTAGCACAACGTAAACGTTTTTAGTACATCGTATACCGGTTATAGTTGGCAGAATTTATACCTGTTTATTGTATTATACTTTTTTTATGCAATAAACCTTATAGCATCATAGTAAAGATATAAGAATTTTGGTCTCGTTATTTTTATAATTTTCCCTTTTAATTTTCTTTACGCATATACGCAAATTCGCTGTAATTTGGTCACCATAAAACTGTGTTTTTCACGATAATTAGTGCCATGTTCCGTACATTAATACTTTGGCTTGCCTCTCTCAATTATAAATCTAAATTACGTAACTAATATCAGTTGTCTATTTTATTTCATTAGAATAAAACCAATTAAAGTGTAAAAATTGCCCCCCATCACCACCACAAGCTTTTTATCTTATCAATTAAACTGTAACAGTAGTACTAGTTTACCCCTTTTAAATAAGAATCGATTTTTTTTTTTTATAAATGAGACAGAAGGAAAAAAACATATGTATTTTACTAGGCTCAGATTAGGCGATGTGTATTTATAAATAAAAATTTTAATTTGTGCATCTCTCGAATAAATATTTGGGGAGATTTGAAAATGAAAACTAAACAAAAGAATTCATCTACAGATTGCCAGTCCTGGAAATATAAATGTAGTGCAATAATAAACTGTAACAAATAAATCTGCGTAGTTATTAACATATAGTGTTCTATGTATATAGTACTAAATGTATTTATGTAAGCTCCGTTAATGACACATAATTTTTTTCAATTATCTGTCATGTAGTGATTGGGGATCTACCGTAGTTAATTTTGCTGCCGTTTCCGAAACTTTAAGAATGTTAGGGAAATTGTAAACACTTTAGTTTTGTGACATTCATGGTCAATGCAACGGCTTATTTTTAGAACAGAATTGTATAAATGTAGGTTCTCTCCAATATCAGAAATTTTAATTAGATCAGACCAATGTCTGGCTTGAAAATCGACGGTTATTTTTTCAATCTTTACTTAGCTAGCGCCCAACTACTGGAATGGTATAAAAGTTCAGTTATTGAATTAACTTAAAAATATAAAATATTTGCTTGAATTCTTTTTATGGAATAATAACAGAACTTTAGAATAATTCCATTAATCGACATAAACAATTTAATCAATTTCATATAAATAAACGTTTTCTTACCTAATGGCTATCATTTTTATTGCTTCTTCCTTCGTCTGATTTTATAATTGAAGAACAACATATTTTCAAGCAGTAAGCAAATGTATTATGTGGTAGATTTGTTAAGGTAATGTATCGGATTTCAGGTGGTGTTTCTTGATATTTTTGACACTTTAGAACTTATACCTTACTATTTTAAACCATCACACTGCATATATATAAATGGTAAATTTAATGAGGCTGTAAAGTTTTCGAGGCATTATTGTGAGTAAGAAACATATGTCCATACGCACATTAGCTTGGTGGCTAAAGTAAACAAGCTTACTTTTTTGTTATTAAGGCAGTAAATCTAGGTGCAAACTTTCCCCTCAAAATTTCTCTTAATAGTAAAACAAGAATTCAGAGGATGACTAACAAGTATAAATGTTAATTGGGGAAAATCTTTGTATTCCTTTTAACACAATTTACTTAGTGGACGAGCAAAGGTTGCTGTTCCATCGATATACCTTAAAATAGCTCTAAAGGAAAGTTAATTTTCATGCAGAGAGCAACTAATTATGTGTAAGTATTAAGAGTCCAGCTTCACAACCTGTATTTATATTCGAACCAGAATGATATTGAATTCTTTAAAAATATCAGCAAGAACAACACCACAATTGGAGATAACCCTATAATTGATATGTTCACTTACGTATTTTATCTGCTTTGTAAGAGTAACATAGCATAGCGCAACAATTGCTTATTTCAGTATTGTGCATCCATTTTTGTCCACATTTCTTCATCTAACAGCATGTATTTCATACTTCTACTATCAACAAAAATAGAAAAAATGTTTCCACTATTCCATCATGTCTTTGGTTTCATTATTTTCTTTTGTTTTATTTTACATTTATTAATGATGATAGTATTACAGAAACATTAGGTTTGAGAAGGCTCAGAATAATCCGCTAGCAAGTCTGGTTTT
The DNA here is from genome assembly GCA_963556195.1 of Sepiola atlantica. NCBI lineage: Eukaryota > Metazoa > Mollusca > Cephalopoda > Sepiida > Sepiolidae > Sepiola > Sepiola atlantica. The sequence continues at coordinate 159,795,251 of OY744516.1, read as the reverse complement.
GAGTGTATTACTTAAATCACCCTCAATCAACTCAATAGCTTATCGGGGGAAATTGTATAAGACTGTAAAGTCCCAGGAAAGTCTCCCTGGTTCGAAATACTCATCTTTCGTTTCATCACTATTAGGAAATGACCGAGTAGAAGAGAACATAATCCCGGCCATGAATAGGTTCTCGAATCATTAGTGTGAGTATAAACTCGTGTGCGTCATTTTCCAACCATTTTTATCAAAAATAAACGAAAAGTAAAATGAATGGTATAATGTTATCAAACGTTTCAAAAGTTAAATAAATGTTACAAAATTAAACACATATAAAATGCAGTGGCTGAATCCTTAGACAATGACAACGAGGCTTTAGTAGAATGAGTCCAAACATTGATGATTACATTCAATTTCTACCAAGACAAAGCTCACTTCATTTAACAATTATGAGAAAACTTTCAAACAACGGATTATTATGGCTTATAGCACCATCCCAATAGTTCAACGTTCACACTCCTGGAATAAGATTCAAAGGCCACATATGTTGAAATAAATACATAGAAGCTGTTGACCAGCAGATAGGGATAGAAATCCGCTAGTACTCATGTCTAAATGAATAAAAGTGAACGCAGTTTCAATCTATCCAAACAATATTAACATTAAAACTGACTATGCTTATTTCATTCTAATGATACACGGATATTTTCAAATACCATATATATAGGAATCTCTAAACTCTCTTAAACAAATCTCGATATTGCTCATTTGCATATTTGTTTTAAATTTCGAATAAATTAATATTCTGTAATATACATTTCTAATTGTTATTGAAAAATGTATTTTATATACGCAATCGTGTTATCAAGAGTACTATTATGTTCATTATTAATACAATTATTTCAAGTGATTTTATATAAAAAAGAATAGGGTTTGAAAAACTTTTAGAATTTCATTTTCAAATATCGCTGAAATGTAAAGAACAGATACTACACATTGATGTTCGCCAGAATGGCAAAGAACCATAAAACATAATGTTTTTCTAACTATGCACTTTTAAATTATTTTTTGAAAATATATTTAATCGGAATATCATTTAATGGATTAGGTAGTGTAGTATCATTTCTGTTGTTATAAGAGCTTCCTGACAGAAATTACCCCCTATGCAAGAGCTAAACATTTTCCTTGAAGAATTATAAATATACATGATCTAAAAGAAAAACGTTGTTCACTTAAAATGCAAAAAAATAAAATGTTATTTTCTGTTTAAATAGCAAGTTAATTATTTAACGTTTTCTTTCATTTCCTTATAAATCCGGTTATAAACATACCCCTCCTTCAATAAATCATAATAATAAACACTCATGTTGGCTTTTTTCCCCTTTATTTTAGGTGAATTCCTATATCAGTCAGCAAAATTATTTAGAGTGAAATAGGTTTCGGCATACTTCTAAACAACTTTTATATCGGTTAACTTAAACTACCTTTTAGTAAAAAAAACAACAACTTCGGGTGTTAATGTTTTTTTGGATGCTAAGTTCCCGTTTAGCTAGCATATTTATAGTAGTTTATAAAGATGGCGATTATATTTTCCGCACAATTTTTATTTCGTCGTTTCACGTGGACAACGAAACTTGTAATTGTTTTTAATGCCATCCAGATGAATAACATGCGAACGTTATTTTATACCGATCTTAATTATATTAACATGAAAACGCTTTATACTTATTTAATTATTTGGAGTATATTTTCATTCATCATGATACCTTCGTCATCACCTCCTTTTTTTAATTAGGTGCAGTATAGTATAAATGTGTTCCTCACGATTCCATCCTCTCATGATTAACTTTTTTGTGTGTAGTTGGGCGCAGTAGTGTACTATAGCCAAGCCCAGCAGTACACGCGCATTGCCATGGCCTACTTTCTTGACTAGGTCAATACACACTGTCTCTTTTCCTCTCTATCTGGGAAACTTGGGAAAGGTTTTTTGTCACTAAGTCTCATATGACTATTCTAGATCGCTCATGTTCGACAGGTGGAGGGTACTGGGAAGACAGCTTGTTATGCTGCTGTTTCCGACTGGTAGAAGCAGGAGCACTAACACTTAGGTACCACTACCAGAAGCTGCTTCATAAACGGTGTATGATATCGTGCCATGTTGCGCAATGAAAACGGACCGTACAATTATCCTAGGTAGGCTTTCCCGAGGCCACAACCCCCATGGAATAAATATCGACTAATGGTTATAAGGTGTGAGCTTATTGGCACCAAATAAGCACCTACTTTGCTTCCCACTCTGTCTAAAACCTAAATGACAATACAAAGAAAAAGTAGAACAAAACTAAACCAGTCTCAACCTAAAACAAATCTACACATTATCCTTTGCGATTAGCATTCAACAATATCCGCGATCTTAGAACTAACATCAGCGACGTAGAAACCTATCTTCTAGTAAACTCCCCGGATATCCTAGCACTAAGTGAAGCAAACATACAATCTCCAATCTCCTAACACCATTTTGACATGATTGAATACCTTCCACTTTACCGTAAAGGCTCTGACAAATATATGCAAGAGCTAGGAGTTGATGTTCGGAACACCCTCCTCCTGATTTAAGAACGTTGGCTAGAATCAGATAATCAAATTTGCATATGCTTTAGATGTTCCTTACAGCAAAGCATTAGTTACATGTATTTCTTATACAGTTCTCTTTCGACTAATAGCTGTAACTTGCTTAACCCTGTCTTTGAAAGTATTAATACAGCACTGTGACTTGATTCGAGTGTCCAAATACATGTATTTGGGAACTTTAATGTACATCATGGTGATTGGTTTTGATTCTCTAGCTATACAGACGCAGCTTTAATTATCTGTATAATTTTTCCATAGCGCACTCCCGACCCGCCTCCCTGATTGTGGATCAGCAAGCCCTACTTCTCGACTTGTCCTTGACCTCACTAATGAGGCTTATGCGACGAATGCCCAAAGCCCGCTCGGGAACGCTGATCACCTTGTGGTAAATATTGATATTACCCTAGAATATCGTCTCAAAGCTGTTGCTAGAAACGACTAAAAATATAAGCGAGTTGATTTTGAATCCATCAGAGATCACATCAGAGACGCGCCAATAGAGAGAACATTTTTTTCTCCCAGCTGATAGAGATATAATCTCGTCAAAAGCAGTTGCTCACAACGACGAGATAATACAAGCGGGCTGATTGAGAATCCATCAGATATCACATCAGAGACACGCCAATGAAGTGAAACATTTTCTCTTCCAGCTGATCACTGCAGAAATGAGTTAACTGTATTGGTCAAAGCAGGCATTGAAGCACATGTCCCCATACGAAATATCTACAGCTAGCTCCACTCTGTACAATGGGTCACCTCGAACTGTACAGCTGTCATTGCTAAGAAGCAGCAAGCACTCCGACAATTCAGCAGCCATTAGTTAACTACAAATAGACAGAAACTGATAGTGTCAGTAAATCGTTGTAAGACTACAATAGATGAAGTAAAAGAAAATATATACTAGAAAACCTATTTAGTCAAAAAACTAGGTACTCTTGATTTCTGGAAATTCTTCAATAGTGTGGTGAACAATGGGCAATTAATAATTCCCCGTCTATCCAACCACAATTATCTCGCTTGCACGTTACGCCTTAAACTGCACTTTGAACTGCGCAAATTCCCCATTGCGGACTGAAGTCACACTTGATGAACTGACTATCACCCTATCATAAAAAACCTTAACACCTCTAAAGCATGTCGTGTAAATCTTATACCAGTATTAGTAATACAGAAATGGTCTACTGAACTGGGCCCTGCCCTCTCCAAACTCTACAACAAATGTCTTGCCGACTATTGCTTCCGTTATAGCTCGAAAATTACCTCTGTGATACCAGTCTTCAAGGATTCTGAAGATAGAAATGACCCTCAGAATTATCGCTCCATCAATCTACTCCTGCACCTTGCGTAAATCTGTGGATTCTTCATCAATGCTTAATCAATTTAGCGATAGTATGCTAAATTTCTTTCTGACAATTAGTATGGATTTAATCAAATATGATTTACTGTGGATATCCAAACGGTCATCTCTCAACGCATATACCTTACATTGGACAAGGAGGGTGAAGCTAGGACGGTAGCGTTTGATATATTCAAAACCTTTTTACAAAGTCTAGAATTAAGGTCTTCTCATAAAAAGATAATTCATATGGGATCAGTTTTCCAGTACTCTCCGCCTCTTTTCGATCAGCTTCGCAAATAACCTTGCGGTATCGCAACAGCCGCTTATCATTGATTTTTCGCTGACAACGACAATTAATCCCCCATGGAATTTGGATGGCAATAAGCCTCCCAGAAAGTCCCAGCACTCCGCACTCTTCCAGTAGAGGTATGGTTCCGTCTCTCATACCTCGGGTTCCCCATCCTCCTTGATCTTCTTCGACTATTTTCTGTGTCGTCAGCCGAGACCGGTGTCATCATTTTTGTGGGAGGTGGGGCAGCCAATTATATTTCTTGCAGTTTATGTTCCTTGATTTGTATGGTGTGTTCGTCATGTGGTTTTGTTTTCTTCCTATTGTAATATCCATGCGACTGGTTACCGTCCGTAGCTTATTCGGGTTGGTTTCTGTATACAAGGGTTTTCTTTAAGATTGTAGCTGTTTTGATCATTGCCGTCTTTTTTCTGGTCTCAGTCATCTCTTTGATAACACTTTCTGACAGTCTTTTCTCTATGTGTTGAGGGACTGTTTATAGTCCTCCTAGGATTATTAATTCTTCAAGCTACATATCCTTTTCAGTTCTCTGGTAAATTCTGTGTATTTCCTTCGTTTTTCCGTCTTCTTGATCTTCTCTCTGTGGTCTGTTGGAAGAGCAACGTCTACGATTTAGCAGGCTTGTCTTTTCCTGTCAGTTAATATGACATCTGGTTTCCTTGCTTGTATGTGTGTATCTGTTTGTATCTCCATATCACAAAAGATGTTGTGTTTTTCCTTTTCCAGTAGTATATCTGGTGCAAGTGTATACCAGTTATCCGCGTATTCGAAATGCAGTTGTTTCTACAGTTCCCTGTGTACTGCTTTCCCCACACAGTCATGTCTGTTTTTATATTCTGTTTGGGCTAGTTTGCTGCATTCACTTACTATGCTATTTTCTGTTTCTTCTGTTTTTCCATATTGATTGTTTTCCGGCGTTTTATCTATGTTAGCTTTGATGTAGTTTGTCCTACTAACATTGTTCTTTTCAGCCGTCAGTAAAGATTCCATTTTTCTGTTCAAGTGCCTTGTTCTTAACAATGTCCATCTATTTTTGTTGGTTTATTTTTTTGACAGTCTTATGAAACGTGTAGTTGTTTTTCTTTCCACTTTTCTTTTCTTGTATTTTTGTTTCTGGTTTCCCTGCTTACCGAGGTATTCGTTGAGATGGTGTCACTTGCTGCAGTGTTCTTTCCGTGTTCTGGGTTATGCATTTCTCTTGCTCTTTTTTGTCTCTTCCACATAGTGTTCTATACTTACCAGTCCTCTTCCCCCTTAATTTCTTTTCACGTATTGTTTTTCCGTAGTGTATTTTTGGTGTAGTGCGTTGTGCATGGTCATTAATGCTCTCGTCCTCTGGTCAATATGTCTGAGTGTTCTATTAGTCGAGCCTTATATGGGGTTTGTCTTCGGTTTAAATTGCACATGTGTTTCGCTAATATAATTCTTTTAGCATGGTTACATTATTGAAAGTATTATGATAGATGTGTAATCTATTGTGAATACGGTTAGAAGTAAAGTATATATAAGATACTGTTTTCATGTATATCTGTAGAATTGATATTATTCAATGTTTACATTAATATAACTTCCAATGTTGTTTTCATTATTGGCATTATATTTAGTATCAGTATTGATATTGATATTATTGTAGTTATTATTTTTATTATTTTGGATATTTGATATGTACATCTGGCTATACAATTATTACTCAGACAACATAGACTCGTATTTATACAGTAAAAGTTCTTAATATTAACACACACACATACACACACACACACACATATATATATATATATATATATATATATATATATATATATATATATATATATATATATATATCCATCAAAACCTGAAAAAGATTCGAAGACGAATCGAAAACGTTAGTGACACATACGGAACTTATATCAATTGGTTTAATTTTAAGACAAAGAAATGTATTAGGAAGGTTAAAAAGATTAAATAAGGTATAACTAGACAGACGAATTCTATTATTGTTAATAAGGTTTGCCTGAATAAACAAATGTTACCTAAATACACACAATTCAAATTGCATGACCCTGCAGCAAAATACAGCACTACTACATGGGACTTGAGAGTGAATTGAACAAGCTGCGCATGCCTGGTCCCCCTCTGTATGTGACTCGATGTGGCGAGTGTAAAATGCAATAAATTTGGTCAATTTGAGGCATTTTTTACCCCCCCCTTTGACCCCCAGGGGGCGCGAACCAGAATTGTTCTTAGGTCAAGGATGCTCATTTTATATCCAGAACAATTGTTTCTACATTTTGCCCAAGTTTCAAAATAAATCGAATGGATCGATCAAATGTTATGAGAGAAAAAGGTAATTTTTTGCAATGTTGGGGGCTTTTGACCCCCTGGTGGCGCGAACCAGATTTTTTTCCAAGGTCAGCGATACTTATTTTCTATTAGGAACAATTGCTTCCACATTTTGGACAAGTTTCAGAGATATTGAATGGATGGATGAAAAGTTATTGGGCAAAAAATGTAACTTTTTGCCATTTCGGGGCCTTTTGACCCCCTGGGGGATAACCAGATTGTTTTTCAAAAATCGGAGAATGTCACTTTCTAACCCGATCAAAGTTACAACTTCATGCAAAATTTTAGATAAATTCAATGGATGGTTGCGGGGAAAAATCCGGACGGACGGACGGACGGACGGACGGAAATGCCTCAAAACATAAATCGCAAATTAGCAAATTACCATCTCCCAAAAATTAATTTGAAAACATACTCGTGAACTACATGAACTTGAAAGGAAACCGGACGACCTCATCACAAACGAACAATACACGGAACTCAAACAACGACTTGCCGATATCATCACCAATTACGAACACGCTATCGGATAACTATCTGAAAAAGTTAAACACGTTATACCAAGGATCCATCTTACTACCCAACCACACGCAACCCTATATTAATATATCTGAACACGAACTTACAACCGATTCAACCATCAAAACATAAAAGTAAAAATAGAATTACTATATGTAAACTTAACTAAATTAAACACACAAAATAAAATTACATCACATCCCGGCTAACGTTATCTCCTAAAGGAAGAACCTATTAAAATTCAACATGATAAAAACATCCAATGCATTATTAGATCCAAATCTAAATAAATATGCTAATGAACTCCGCAACCATCCAAAGCTGACAAAACAAACAATTTGTAGTACTTAATAAATATGACTATTGCACTAAACTTCCAACATTTCTCCATGACAATACTAAATTCAAGAAAATTATCAGAAATACTACCAATACATTAAAAATTCAAGGTAACAAACTCATTATAATGACAAACGAGAGCAGGCGTACCGTGAGAAATCTTTATTCGGCATACAATGTTGGTACAATATTAGTACTGCTATTTATATTGTTTAGTAAAAGCAGGAAAGTTTTCAAAAAAGAGATAATACAAAATATGGAAAGTTATTCGCAATTGTTCATTAAATTAACCTGATTCAATTTCAATCATAAGGGGGCGAAGTTGTCCCAACGACCGGACTTTTTGCTGGTCTTGTTGGAACGCCTCGGTAGTCTGGTATCAGAAGTAGAATCAGGACTCTAGATTTCCGAGTCTCACAATACGCAGGGGTCGATTTTCTCTCTCCGTCCTGAGTGAGTATACACCCCTTTCTTTATGCATGCAGGTGGTGTTGAATCGGTTCAGAGAAGAGTTGGTTTAGGAGCGAGTAGATGATCGTTCACCTCTGGTTCGTTCTGAGCACCTTGGGTTTCTACAAATGTTATGGACTCGGTATCTGATGGTTGCACTGAGTCCGTAGATGAATCATATTGGGCAGCTTGACCGTCAGCCGAGGTGGAAGAGTATTGAGATTTAGTTATCTCATCGGGGGTTATATTGAGTGCAGGAATATTCTCTGCAGGTGAAAGGGCTCTAAGGGAAACAGTGTACGATTTTCCATCAGAATGTCGTACCAATACAAAATACGGATTCACCTCAATCAGTTCCACTCGGTGTGAATGGGTCATTCTTACTATGACGGACGAAACTCTCAGAAGGACCGTTCCAGGTTTCGAGAGCCATGAAGAAAGTGAAGTTCCTCGCTGAGCTTCTTCGTTGAAATGGAATAAACCTCTCGTTATGCGTGGCATTTGTGGTTGTACATAAGAACGTCATTATAGCATACAGTGATTCGGGAAGGAGATCTTCTCAGTGGGTAATTGGCCATTTGTTAATCGCGACAGCTAGTTGTATGATCTTCCATATGATACCGTTATAAAGTTAACATTAGGTGTTTCCCTGACAGTAGTACGGCTTGTGGCTTCTCCTAGTTTATGAAGAAACTGTTTCAGTTGTTCAGACATAAAAGATGCTCTGCCATCTAGATTTGGGCCCTCAACGGAGACTCAAACATTGCAATGATTCCTTTACCAAGCATTCTCGTAATCTCGTAAACTGTTTATCCTCAAGTGAGTAGCGTCTAGATTTCATTGCTATATGTTTGCAGTCTTGAGATAAATTATTAAAGAGTGATTGGTACGAAACATTGACCGCTGTTAGACCACCAATGCGAAGGGCTGGTTTGGGTTCTCTAAATGGAATCTCAATACGAGAATGATGCTTAATTAAATCGTGCCCTATTATCACGTCACTGCAAAGGTTTTGCATTATCAAAACTTTGATGATTTCGCATGTAATATTATTAAATAGTAGATTGACCAGACAATATCCAATTACTTGTGATGATAAAGAAGCATTCGCAATAGACACACGATAAAAAAAGAAATTATTTTCCAGTTATCAACTGTTACAATATTAAAATCTATATATTAATAGGCTAAGGTGTACGTACGTGTGTCACGCTCCTAAATAAATTCAATAAATAAATAAACAACAAATAAATTGGACGGAGAGACTTGGAAACGACTATTGTGCAGATGAACAGGAGGGGGATCAGTAAGAGCGATTTAAGTAGTGCTCTGGAGGCCTCCTTGATTTTCAAAGTACTCGGCGTTGTCCGGGAGAAAAGTGCTCAATGTCCTAGATAAAGCTACTGTAGTGATAAGTTTGTATAATATTTTAACAGCATCTACGCTTCTCTTCAGACTATTGTGCCCATGGAAATGAGGGAAAATCAGTAACAGTGATTTTAGTAGTGCTCTGGAAGCCTCCTTGATTTTCTAAGTACTCAGCGTTGTCCGGGAGAAAAGTTCTCAATATCCTAGAATGAGCTGCTGTAGTGATAGATTTGTATAATATTTTAACACCATTTACGCTTCTATTCGGAATAGTGTGCAGATGAACAAGAGGGGAAATCAGTAAGAGTGATTTTAGTAGTGCTCTGGATGCCTCCTTGATTTTCTAAGTACTCGGCGTTGTCAGGGAAAAAAATGGTCAATGTCCTAGATAGACCTACTGTAGTGATAGGTGTGTATAATATTTTAACAGCATCTACGCTTCTTTTCGGACTATTGTGCAGATGAAAAGGAGGAGAAATCAGTAAGAGTGATTTTAGTTGTGCTCTGGAAGCCTCCTTGAGTACTCGGCGTTGTTCGGGAGAAAAGTGCTCAATGTCCTAGATAGAGCTACTGTGCAGATGAAAATGAGGTGGATCAGTAAGGGGGTGCTTCTGGTGCTTCTACAATATAAGACACGGAGGCTTCTGCAGAATAGGAAACATGGGTGCTTCTGCAGTATAAAGGCCAGGGGTGCTTCTACAGTATAGGATCCAGCATTGGGGGTGCTTCTACAATATAGGACCCGGAGGCTTTTGCAGAATAGGGACCATGGGTGCATCTGCAGTATACAGACATGGGGTGATTCTACAGTATAGGACTCAGCACCGGGTGGGTTCTACAATATAGGACCTAGAGGCTTCTGCAGTATAGGGGTAATGGATGCTTCTGCAGTATACGGGCCGGGTTGCTTCTGCTGCTTCTACAGTATATGACCTAGCACCGGGGGTGCTTCTACAATATAGGATCCAGAGGCTTCTGCAGAATAGGGACCACGGGGGCTTCTGCAGAATACGGACCATGGGTACTTCTGCACTATAGGGACTGGGGGTGCTTCTACAGTATAAGACCCAGCACCGGGGGTGCTTCTACAATATAGGACCCGGAGGCTTCTGCAGTATGGTTCTTTGATATGACCGAGGCGCCTCGGAATTTTTTAATTTTTTTTTTAAATAAAAATTTTTCTATGTATGAGGGAGGGTAAAAAAATCGGGGGTCAAAATATTTTTAAAAAAACTTTTTAATTAAAAATATTTATATGTATGGGGGATCATTAAACAAAAATTGGGGGGGCGGGGCTTAATTTTTTTTTTTTCATTTTTAAACTAAAAATATTTCTATGTATGGGGGGAGGGTAAAATAAAATTAGGGGGGCCAAAAATTTTTTTTCTTCTTTTAATTAATAATATATCTATGTATGGGGGAGGATGAAAAAAATGTTGGTGGGAGGGTAATTTTTTTTTTTTTACTTTAAATTTAAAAATATTTCTATATAAGTGGAGGGCAAAAAAATATTGTGGGGAGTCAAAAAATATTTTTATTTTTTCTTATTTCCTTTTTATTAAAAATACTTCTATGTATGGAGGAGGATACAAAAAAAATTTGGTGGGGGGCAAAAAAATGTTCTTCTTTTCGTTTTTTAACTACTAATATTTCCATTTATGTTAGTGACAATACATGAATGATCACTTTTTTCTTTCTTTAACTAAAAATATTTCTATGTATGGGGGAGAGTAAAAAAAATGGGGAGGGGGTCAAAATATTTTTTTTAAAAAACTTTTTAATTAAAAATATTTATATGTATGGGGGAAAAATTTTTTTGGGGGGTGGGGTAATTTTTTTTTCTTTTAATTAATAATATTTCTATGTATGGAGGGAGGGTAAAAAATGTTTGGTGGATGGGGGGGGGTAAACCATTTTTTTTTAACTTTTTAATTAAAAATATTTCTATATAAGTGGAGGGTAAAAAATATTGGGGGGGGTCAAACATTTCTTTATTTTTTATTTCCTTTTTATTAAAAATACTTCTATGTGTGGAGGAGGATACAAAAAGAATTTGATGGGGGGGGGGGGCAAAAAAAATTTTTTTTTTCGTTTTTTAACTACAAATATTTCCATTTATGTTAGTGACAATACATGAATGAACACTATTTTGAGTTCTTAGGTATGGGAACTGGGCTGGAGATAGGTACATATATAGTATGTGAACCCTTGCAGAGATAGGTAAGTATATAGTATGTGCACCAGGGCAGCGATCGGTACGTAAATAGCATGTGCAGTGGGGCGGCGATAGGTACGTATTTAGCATTCGCACCGGGACGGCGATAGGTACGTATATAGCATGCGTTCCGGGGCGGCGATCGGTATGTATATAGCACGTGCGCCGGGGCGGCAATAAGTACGTATTTAGTATTCGCACCAGGGTGGCGATATGTAGATATTTAGTATTCGCACTGGGGCAGCGATAGGTACTTATGTGGTATGCACACCAGGGCAGCAATAGGTACGTATTTAGCATTTGTACCGGGGCGGTGATAGGTACTACTTAGCATTCGCACCGGGGCGGCGATCGGTACATATTTAGCATTCGAACGGGGCGGCGATAGGTACATATATAGTATATGCACCGGGGCGGCGATACATACGTATATAGTATGTGCACTGCGGCTGCGATAGGTACATATAGAGTATGCGCATCGAGGCGGCGATAGGGACGTATATAGCATGAACACCAGGACAGAGATAAGTACCTATATAGTATGTACACCAGGGTGGAGATATGTACCTATATAGAAGGCGCAGACAGAGGTGGTACTTTTTATGGAAATATGTCATACTTTTGCCTTGGGCAACATAAGAGGAATGGTGGGGAAGTAACAGCTTTCGCAAAAGTAAAATGAGAAAGTACTGGTGAAATGGGGCGACCAGGGAAGAGAAAAGTAGAAAGATAAAGAGACGGCTATAGAGAGAGGGGGAGAAATAGAAGTTTGACTATAAAGATGTTACAAACGCGATTTTTCTTCAATTATATGTTTTGATGACCCCGAGCTAACGAAATAAAGTTGTTAAATAGATCAAAATTAACTTAATTAAACCATTAACTGACCCCGCTCGCTACTGTCGCTTCAGAAGGAGGAGGAGACGACGTTTACGCGCTTTTTATTCAGTTAAACATTTGAACGACGAGAGAGAGAGAGAGAACTGTGAAATGCTTTTTCAATGCAACCTTATCAAAAATAAAGGTAACTTCTATGAATTTCCGTGCTTCAAATACAAAAATCCAATATATGTTCTTCTAATATATTTAGAATATTTACGAATAAAACTCCTTACAGGCTGTGCCAACGCGAACGCTGGCAGACGATAACTTCAAACGTTAAAACCATTTATTTCCTTTCTTTTGGTTCGAGAGACAGCCAGTATCATTATTTTTTTAACTCACATTAAGCAATGTTTGTTTTGTTTTTTTCAGTGAAACACAGAGAGCACGTACGAAAGAAATAGAGAGTGTTCTTAAAAGAGTGATAGAGAGAGAAAATAGAGAGAGACTAAACGTAATTGAAAAGTGAAAATGCAGGAAAAACAAATAAATAAATCGCAAAAAGTAAAAAAAAATGTAACAAAAACGAGAGAGACGAAAGTAACAAGTACAGTTTCGTTTTCTTTCGGTAAGCCTGGTAGTTTTTTACGGTATATCAACCCTTTTTAGTAGTGTCCATCATACACGCGTTATTTGAATGCAAATTATTGTTTTAAAAAATTATTTCACTCTTATCCGGAGGGGGGATTTGCTCATAATAAAACAAGCGTAACTTACTAACAAATAGAGGGTGCTTTGTTACATTGGGACCCGCGCTAACTTTGATCCCGTCGATAGGGTTGGGGTCAGTGGGGGTTTAGTGTTAGCTATAAAGTTCAGGGTCATTTGGGGTTAGGGTTAAAGTTAGGGTCAGAGTCAAAGTTAGCCCGGGTCCCAATGTAACAAAGTACCAAATAGAGACGTAAAAATAAGACAATTACAATGCTATTGTATAGTTAACATCTGAGAAATTAATTTTTTTATTTCAAATATTTATTTAGTTATTTTGTCAAATTCATCAATCAAAAATGGCGTTCGCTTATTTTAGGTGAGGTTGTCGCTAATTTCAGACTTTATAAAATGCTTAAGTGTCGATTACAGTAAAGGATCTCTTTACATTAGCGACTAATCCGAGATGTAGGGGAGGGCGCCACTGTTTTCCCAGGATTGCTTCATTGTCCTTGATCTTGACCTTATGATACTGAGAGTTTTAGCAAAGTTTTTTTTAGTCATTGCTATGACTCAACCGAAGATAGAACTCTGGTATCCCGTTCCATTAACGGAAACGCTTACCAAATGGGCCGGTGTCAGGCTTACGATATTTATTTATTATTATTTTTTTAATATTTAAAAAAAATTTTCTTCTTCTTCTTCTTCTTCTTCTTCTTCATATTCTTCTTCTTTTTCTTCTTCTTCTTCTTCTTCGTCTTATTATTATTATTATTATTATTATTATTATTATTATTATTATTATTATTTATATATCAATACGATAGAGTGTGTGTTATTTATTTTGTGTGTCACGATCTGGCACTTCTATTTAAGAAGCTTTAGTATTTACTTTTGCCCCTGACAGCGGGGGGTAGGGGGAGGGGAGGGAGGGGGCGAGTTAGAGGGGAGTGGCGACCGATGGTGACTGCTGAAGAGACAGCTTTTGCCCCGGCAACCGAGTAATATCAATAAATATATATACTTCCATCCCGTCACGCAAATTTTTTGTGAGTAAAATATGTGCATATTTCTGGCCACCGGATAATATTATTAACAGTAAATTATACAGATCGATGTAGAAAACACTGTGCCCAAACTTCCCATACAGTGCCAACGAGGATGTGAACTTAACTGACAAAAGTGGCATTTACGACCTTTCGAAGCACCGGTGATAGGACATTCCTGGTTAGAGAAAGAAGTCATAGAGGAGGGGTCCGGCTTTTGGCTGTTTTTTAAAAGAAGAAGGAAAGGGAAGCATTTGAGGGGCAGGAGGTGTGCTTTAGGTGTTTTCTGTGGTTAGTCTTGGCGAGTACATATTTTCTTTATTTGAGGAATCAGCGGGATTATTTAGTATTCCCTTGGCTTTATGGAAGCAGTCATAGGTGGTGGCATTCGTTTCGGGACAGGGTGAGAGTTGCTTAGTGGAGTGTTATTTGGCGGAGATTTTATGATATGTGCCTTAAGAGGAGAGTGGGAACTGGAGTTTCTTTCAGCTCGTAACTTTTTTTCGAGTTGTACAACTTCACAAAACTTGTCCTTTCTTGGGTCCTTCGATATTTTAATTTGTTCCTTTTCCTCACCTATCTGGTCCAGCGTAAGTCTACTGTGTGTTTTCTTTCCCTGTACCCGGACTCACTAATTCTCTTGACCTTTTTTGTACCTATGTGGGTCGGGGAGACGGGGAACTCGTCTTCTGAATCACTATGGATTTATATAGGCGCCCCAAGTTTTGTTGTTAAAGGTTCCCCGATCCTGGAATCCAGGTGAAACACTACTTGGATTTGGGGGGTGTATTTATATTTTTCCGTTTAGGGCATCTAAATGTGCCGTTAACCGCTTCACCACAGGTTCAACACGTTGGCCTCATACCTGCGACGATAACAGGAGTTCCATCCTCCCCTATTTCCAAATAATAGAGGATCTCGTCAAACGCTTTCTTTTCCAGTATTATTTCAGACGCCCATAAAAAGAGATGCTCGTCGCAAATTAGTTATACTATTTCTCCGTATTTCATAAGGTATGTCCCTAGATGGTTACTATCAACGTAAAAAGAGACATGAAATACGGATACAGAAGTCCTTCGTCGTCCCAATTACTTATAAACAATAAATAACTTTAATTCTAGTCTGTTAAATTACAAGAGTGCGCACCCCTATCGCTACAAATTAGCCATTGTATAAAAATTATTTAACCGTACAAAATTGATATGCTTCGCCAAAAAACAACTCATTGAACTAAAATTATAAAACAAGTATTGGTTTACAATAAATTTTCCAACTACATTGTTGATGAAAAAATAAAAACAATAATTTGAAACTTAAAAAAGCACTACTACAAATAATAATAATATACAACATCACAATTCAAAATATATCAACGCATACTACTGTATACGTATCCCGAACAGACAACAATGATAAAATTTAACTAATCATTTACTATTAAAAATTCTAAGCGCAAATTCTTGTAGTCAAAAACAACACCGTCTCAGCCACAAAAAACTAGCAATAACCAATGTCATCTATAAGTTTAAATGCCATAACGGAGACTGTAACTCTGATAATAATGAAAGCTTCATTGGTTTTACACCTACTACCGTATGTCGGCGCTTTACAATGCATCTCGTTAACTCTAGTTGAATCTAAAAAAAAATCTAAAACATTATTGCCTTTCATCCGATTTTAGACAATTTTAGTAAATAACACTAAAATAATACATTCACAGACCAATTTAAAAAAATTAAAAATACTTTAAGCTATCTACATAAAAAGAAGCAACAACATACAATTAATCATATCGCGTCTCAGACTAGTAAAACCTTTTTGTTTTAAATGCTTAGCATAGTTTATTTTATTTTAGTGACGTCACTCCGGCGTCACTGAATTCAGATTCGATAAAAGGAACATGTTTATTAATTTAATTATTGCTTACCTCCCAATTTTTCCTCTTCATATTTATCCAACTACACCAAATAAATTCAGCCATTATTAAAAATAGACAAATAAATACATAAATAATTTTTTTTAAAGATTTAATTCGCCAACGTCTTTTTCGAACAATGTATGGCGTTCTTTTACGTGCGCGTCTCATCGATGTATTTTTAAAATGTTCTCTTTTACCAGCATTTTAATATAGTTTTGCCCTCAACACCTGAAGATGAATCGAAAAGGAATCGAAAAAGAATCAGAAAAGGTTAGTGGCACATACGAAACTTATATCAAATTTTTATTTCAACACAAAGAAAATCATTAGAAGGATTGAAAAGATTAGAAAAGGTATAACTAGTAAGACAAGTACTGTTATTTTTAATAATGTGGGCATATGCATATGCATATATATGGCAGTTTGTATTTCCTACTAGGCACTATCCCTGAGTGTCTTCAGTCTCTCTGTACGATGATTTATCAGGACAACCTGACATGAGAATACTTCACCCTACAATGAAACCCTGACCACAAATTTAAAATTACGTAGTATTCGCAGCAGAAATAAGATTCCCTCAACACAAATATACACTTGCTCATATGAGGAATAGTGCACATATTATTTATTCAAATTCAAATTTTTTACTCACACAGGAATCTTCATCAGAATAATAGACAATATGTTTTTTTCTTTTTTGAAACGATATGGTATCGCTTGATATTGTGCTGCAGTTGTTAACGAAGCTCGATGTGTAATAATGTCGTTTACAAAAAAGGAAGAAACATATGGTCTTTTATCCTGATGAAGATTCCTTTGTGAATCGAAAATTTGAATTTGAAGAAATAATATGTTTATTAAAATGTTGCTCATCAATCCCAACGGCATCTGATTGACAGGTAAACTGATCTCAAACCTCAGCTAACTTATGACTTAACCAGTCAGGGAAGACAACTTAACTAAGAGAAGGAAAACACTGATTTCAACCCTCCGGTGCCGTGCGAATATACCCACTCATGGGAGATCTTCAGGAGTCAACGTTATGTTAAAATCTGTAGCCGGAGTATCTAATCATCCCTTCTGGAAAGCTTATGCGAAGGTACTTAAACTATCGGCGCTCACATTTTCGCTGGACATGTTCAATGTTTCCATTCGTACTTACTCAGACTGTTAGCTTTGAGTGCATATCCTTACTCTTCTAATACTGTAATACACACACACACATATATATATATATATATATATATATATATATATATATATATATATATATATATATGTATATATATATATATATATATATATATATATATATATATATATATATATATATATATATACGTGTTGATATGCTAATTCTACAATACATAGTGATGAGCAGTTTTCAGGCCGTGCGTCCACTAGACAATTGTACAAACTGGTTCACTAATTTTTATCAGTCTGTTCTAAAAATATAGCAACTGATACAACTATACTTATTAATATATACGTATACGTCGGTGACACCATTAATATTCGTGGGAGCACATAAAACTGTAATAGGGACCGAATGAAACTAAATACAACGCTGGAATACTATCACTGATGTTTCCGCGAAAAAAACTGGCCTCAGAAGAAAAGTAAAATACCACTTGAAACAAAACTGAATGTAATTATTCTATTGTTGAAGTAAATACTGGAAAATATATACATACTATATTATTTAATAACATAAGTCTCTCTCTCATATATATATATATATATATATATATATATATATATATATATATATATATATTTGTGTGTATGTATGAAAAAGGGATATAGAAAGCTCTTAAATCAAACTAAATAGATCTATTACAGTAACATGTATAATGTAGTTTCAGCATATATATGGTGTTCAGATATGTATAGGAGGCGTTTATAAACAAACAAATAGTCAGAAACTACAATTTCATACATGTATAAATACATATATATCTACACACGCTGATATATATATATATATATATATATATATATATATATATATATATATATATATATATATATATATATATATATATATATATGGGTGTGTGTGAGTTTTTATGCGTGATATGATCATGATTTAGTCTTATTTTCAACGAGATTATAACAAGTGCTAAAAAGTCCATAAATATGTTTATCTTTGGTGAAATGTAAATTTGATTCCACATATCCTTTGATTTATTTATGTTACGAATAGCAAGAATTCCACGTTCTAACAACAAAGTGGCTTTCCTGTTTTATGGCGTCGTATCCGTTTTCTTGTCTCAATCGTTTCATTAGACACGATTTATCCTGTCCTGGAAAAACTAAACATGAACATTAAAAATTAAACGTATAATATATAGATATGTATACTAGCTTCAATACTCGATTAAAAATTAGTTTTTACGTCACATTTGGAATCTTCATTTTTTTAGGGGAGAGGTGCACATGGTGAAATAAATGCAAGCAAAAATAATAACAGTCTATTCACAAGAGAGAAAATACTTGGTAGTAATTAGTGTTGGGATGATTTTTTGGAATCGGGAATCGGTAAAATCAGATTTGTTAGTGTATCAGAATAGATATCGGAATCGGGAAAATATGTGCCTATTTTCCGATGCCAAAAACGATCGTTTTAATTGTTTTTGATGTTTAGTTTTGTTATAATCTTTATTTACCATTGCTGCTACTAATGATGAAATGATCAATATTCATCGATGTTAAACTGACAAAAAAACTAAAATCCATGGATGAAATTCGACAAGTTTATTTTTACATTTACGAAAACATATACATATATCGCATGGGTTTTTACGGTAATCCGAAAAAACCCACAAAACAACAAAGACTTATGAGTGTTTAAGGTAATCTGAAAATTAAACAAAAAAACAAACAACTCTATAACTAAATATTTATAGATTTCAAAAGAATCGGTAATTGTATCAGAATCAGGAATTTAGTACAAAATCGATAATTTTATCAGAATCGGAAAACATATTTGAATTCTCTTTATCGATAGTAGTAATAAACATTACAGGGCTTCCGTTATGGAGTTAGACAAGTTATTATTTAAGTCAAAATATTTCAAGCATCTAGACAATGTTTGCTTTTGGTTTGACGCTAATTTGAATCAAAGCTGAACATCATGATTGTTCACACTCTACCAAAATAAACTTTTTTAAAAGTTAGCCCAAGTCGCAACCCAATTTACTTTAAAAAATCCAAAATATACTGTCATGAGGAAAGCTTACGAAATTAAATTCTGACTTCATTGACCTTCCATTAGTGAGGTCATAAAATAATTCCTATTTTACTCTAAAATGAATTATTCCCAATTCCAAAGAAATGAGTGTAAGCATCGAAATCCTCAGTGAGCGGTCACATACTAAGTTCTCCGACATCAGAATCCATAACAGTAATCAAAAGTATACTTTTATGGTTAACATTTTGTGAAAATAAAACTTACATAACTGAGTTAATTGGCTTAACATAATTCACCTAAGGTTTCTATATCTAGTATATCAAATTACGGTCGGATTATTCAAGTTAGAACTAAATAGCAATGCATCTGACAAATCAATGTTTGATTCTAACTAGCTATTCCGTCCTTCTAATCATTACAGCATGTCCTTTACACTAGAAAAATGTAATTCGCTTCAATCCAAAAGTATAATTTCTCCAGCTAGGAAGATTGTTAGATTTGGATATTTTTTTATTTATTCGTAAAAAGAAACAACTGATTACGAAATTATTAAAAATATATGTTTGCCTTGCTATAGTTTCTCATGATGACCTTTCAAAATTTATTAATTCAGAATTACTTGTGCACTCAATACTAAATGAATTTATTTTATTTCCATTAAACTAATACTTATAATTTTGTATCGATACACTTATATAAGTTGTGAATACTTCAAATTAAATTTTACATGATAAAAGAAATAATTTATAATTCGTGGGCAATGAATATTTTATGTGTAATTAGCTTATTATTATCTACTTTATTACTGCATTTATTATTAAAATCTTCTTTCGGTGGCCTTCTTTCAAATGTAGAGATTTATTTATTTCTTACTAACAAGCAATGCATTATTATTTTTAATGTTCCATTACAGGTAATTCGTCGCTTAGAACACTTTCTGATCGTAAGACTTTCTTTGACATAGAGGAATCTCTGTCTTTCTGTTCATAGCAAACATGACAGGTCAACAAAAAAGTTAAACATATAGGTTAAACTGCTTCGTTTTTCGTTAACAGAATTACATGAAATATAAAAAGAAAAATGCTATATTGTTTTTGGTTTTACAAATGTATTGATTTATTAGAATGTCATTATGCAGAACAGATGCTATTATTTATGACAATAGATTCCTTTGAATACTTTATTTAGTCTTATTTATATTTGGCTAAACAAAATATAATGAGAGAAATTAGTGTTTTCACTTTAAAACATTATAGTAAAATGCATTATTTTTTTATCAAACTAATAATGCCGTATCTACACGACGATAAATCTCGTCGATATTGCATCTTACATTATAGAGTTTTCATGATAAAAGTGATCTTTTCTTATTCATCAACAATGCTTATTATGAGTAGTTTATTTATTTATGTGTTTTAAAGGTTTTCTCGTGTGCCCTACTTAAAAATTAATTAATAATATTTCTTTAACAACTAATAATAAGCTATTATTTTCATTTTGTCAAGTGCGAAGTAATCTTTGTTTGGGGAAAGAAAACTTTGCCGCTCACAAGACATCATTTAATCGAGACATTCTTTCGTTTTTCTTTTCATTGCAACTTTCATATTATATAATTCGATTTTTCATGAACAGAATTACATTAAACATAAAGAGAAAAATTATATATTTTCTTAATTTGTAAATATTTATTTATTTATTACTATTACTTGTGTACCACAGTCTGCCAGTAAATTATGCCGTGTCGGCTACAACCCAATGAAGAGTGGTACCCTCTCCCGAAAACACCGACACTAGTAGGCTGCGTATGGCGATGCGTGACGTATTAGAACTGGATCATGGTGGCTGTGAAGTTCGTGGACTGGTTGCATAAAATGTCACGTGACTTGCAACACTCTACTTTTTCCCTTACGTCGGCCAGACGGGGTCGGAGAGGCTCGATCCGATTAACCGGCTGGTCACATCATGCTATAGTATGAGCTCATCCCCGAACGTATTATTTAATTTGATTCTACAAAACATCAAAATCTTACTTCTCATTTTATTCTCCCTCCCTAATAGATACTAGAAGGCGGTGACTGAGGGTTAATACTGTTGAGAACAAAGCAGATTACTACTGCTGAGTTTCTATACTTTCAGTTCATGGGTATTAGAAAAGAAATATAAATGGCTAATTTAGTCTTCTACATTAGGAGTATAATGGGCAAAGTATATCTGTCTCAACAAGGGCGATTCAGTTACCTCCTTGTAAATTCTAAACTTAAGTTTGACTGTGTCGTAGGTGGTAAACTTAAGGGTAATTTCAAACCAAAAAAGATCAAATAGCAAATACAAATGAAAAGCCCAACGGACACTTAGCAGATTCAGATTCTTCTGACAATGATTTTTCCAGGTTTATTTTAATTGAATTTTTGGAGAATACACCTCTCGCTAAACTGTTAACTTGTTTTCTGATTCAAAGGGTAATAATCAGCCTGGCAAACCCCAAGATTATCAAACAGATCCAAACGGTAACTTTATGGACGTAAACAGGTAACAAATCTATTAAAAATGAAAAAAAAATTCGACAATATAAAATTTAAGGATCATGAGAAATTGAATGCATTCAAAGGACTCTAATTATGATTCCCATTAAGTAGAAGATTGAATATAATAATAATATCAAGTATAGTATAGAATCATAATTAGAGTGCATCACTAAGTATTGCAATCGAAACCATTATTACCAATGGCATATGAATATGTATGTATATATATATATATATATATATATATATATATATATATATGTGTGTGTGTTGGTGTGTGTGTAAGTATATGTATGTATATATATATATATATGTATATAAATGTGTGTGTGTATGTGTATGTATATATATGCATGTGTGTGCAGTGAATATATATAATTATTATTATTATTATTATTATTATTGTTGTTGTTGTCATTATTGCAATCATTTTTTATTGTGGTTATTATTATTATTTTTTACTTTTTTTACTTTTTATTATTATATTTTATTATTATTTTATTTATTTACTATAATTACTACTTATAGCTACCACTATATCTATTACTACGATAACCACCTTTACTATTATTATTAGTTTTATAAATTAATATCCTTATTATTACTATTATTAATACTACTCTTATTCTTATTATTATCATTATCATTATTATTATAATAATTATTAAGATTATTATGGTTACCATTGTTATTATTATTATAGCGATCATTATTATCATTCCTATTATAAATATTTTGAGTATTATTACAACCGATGATTTCTCTATTATTAATGTGTTTTATTATCATATTTACAACTACTATGACTAATATTAATTGATACCTCCTTTATTTTTGTTATATCCATTCCCTTTTTTGTTTATCTTCTAATATTTCCTGATTATTTTTATCCGACTATTGCTTATTATTATCGATTATTATTATTGATTATTATTATTATTATTATCCATATTTATAAATATAATTATTTGCCATTTCTGCACTATTATCGAGATTATTATCGAGATTATTATTATTATTATTATTATTATTATTATTATTATTATTATTAATGTTTTTACTATTATTATCATAATTGTTATGGTTTGTAGCGGTAACAATGACAATATAACCACTTTTATTATTATTGTTAACACTAATGCTATAACCATAGTTATCGCAATCTAGCTTTTACTACTATTGTTATTATTAGTTTTCTTAGCAATGGTGGTATTACCACTAGTAATATTGCCATTATTTATATTGTTCTTCTTATTATTATTACTATTATAACTACTACTACCACGTCGAATTAAGAAGGAAATAAAGTTCAGTGAACTGGTGGAAAAGTTGCTGAAAGTTGTCCCAAACGAGTGGTTTACAAATCTTTACGGGATGCTTAGTGTAAGGCTCTGGAAGGGGGTTAAGGAGGCCGCAAAGCAGCCAAATACAAACGTTATATCATAGCAGATAGCGCACATTGAAAATCCAGGCGGGACACAGAAAATATCTCCGGTGCGTACACAGAGACCGGTGGGAGATACCCCAGGCGCTAAAATTAAAGTAGAATTGACCAAATAAGAACCGACCAAGGAAAACATATGTTGAATTGACAACGAATTCAAGGTTTTAGTAATAGCTTTAGCAAAGATGAAAGTTAAGAACACAAACTCACAAGAGTCAAATTAAATTAAATAAATAAACCATGCTGAATAAAATAATCCGGTGGAATGTAAGAGGTGTTAGGACGAATGTTGAGGAGTTAGTTTCCTTTATGAACAATGTGTCTAGCATCGCTTGCTTGCAGAAACATTCCTCGTGGGCAATAGCGATATTCGGATAAATAAAATATACTCTATAAAACTATATAAATAAAAATACTGATAGCGCTTATTGCTGATGTAAATAATAAATATACGCAAAGTCATATACTACTTAACTTGACACGGATATACAGGCGGTTGCTGTATCGGTAACTCTGTACAAAACCATGACAATCCTTTCTATCTATCTGCCACCAGGTCAAATCATAGTTGAATCTTAACTGAATAACCTAATAAAGCAGCTCCACAAGTCATTCATATCGTTTAGTTCTTATAATAGTAATGATGAAATATGCGTCAGTAAAAGTACAAATAATAAAGGACAGATTATTGGAAAATTTTATACGAAAATAAGCTCTGCCTCTACGACAATAAACCGTACACAGATCTGCAACCAGCAACGGGAATGTCTTCATCAACGGATTTAACTTCGTGTGATGCAACACTATAAATTAACTACACATTGAAGGTTCGCAATCGGACCTGTGATAGTTATATATTTCCTACTATTCTGGAAAGCGCAGGTGTTAAACGCCATGAAATAGTACCACGATGGAATTTGCAGAAAGTCAATTGGGAGAGATTCCAAGAGCAATCTCAAGACAAATTGATGGCAATGAAGTATTTCATTTCACGGACTTTACAAAGACACTGGAAGCTGACAAATGTGTTTAGCAAAGTCATTTTAAAAACGACCAAACACAAATCGTGGTTTAACAAAGAATATTTATAGACTATCGTAGCACGCCGTTCTTACTCTGAGAAAATTTACTCTGAACCATACTAGAGATAATTTAGGCTTGTTTAAAATCAGAGAGCTAGAGCTCAGCAAACGATTCAGAAGTCTGAAATGAATTAATAAAAAGACTATATATCAAAGATAAATTCAAACACAAATTCTAAGGCCATATCGAACATTATGCGAAAGATTGCTGGCAATAATAGTCTGATACTATAGACGTAAGACAAGCGGCCAAAGCCCCGACTGTGATTGGAAATGATTCACTGGAGGGAGAGCCGTCGTGAGTAGGATGGGTAGAAAGGCAATGAGGGTTAATAATTAACAAACTCAGACAAAGACGATCGGAAATAGGATGGGTGGAAGTGGCCGAAGAGACAGAAAGACCGGAAATAAATTTATGACATGACTAAAGATGGTTGGGGTAAAAGCTTTTCGTCATTTGACGAGAATGCTAGTTTACAGCAATTCAAATTAGTTTTACGACAGTACGTTAGTTTAGGGAGTTGACAGTTTACGGCAAGTGACGAGTTTTTCAGTTACGTTTACGACAATTTCTGGCTCAGAGGGGAGACGATCAGATCAGCCAGAGCCTTAGCAGATGAAAAGATTAGCTGACGACTTCGAGGAACGACAATGGGTTCTCGACAATTACGCACACACTCATACTGTCAACTGACTGATACACAATGTATCTGAGTGTATCTGTGTTTTTTTCAGTTGCGTTACTTTTGGGTTTTTTTTCAGTTGTGTTACTTTTGGTTTGTATATTTGTAAACCAGTGCTGTGCCCTCAACGATTCTTCAGTGAAATAGGTGCCATAGACAGAACGACACACACAATTGTCGTCAAGAAGGGCAGCATTTTTCCACAATAGCAACAATACAAGAATCATGGACAAACATATAGTGTTACGCCTTAGCAAACAACTTTTCTCAAAATTCGGATTTCAAGGGTCGAACTGAAATATTAAACGACTGCAAAACAAAAAAACTTAATTTCTGTTTACAATTCGGAGCTGAACAAATTATTTGTAAAACCCCAATTCAGCAGTCGATACGGGTGATATATCTTACAAATTTCTAAAAACAATTGACATGGGTATCCTTAAAAATACCTTCTAGAGATCTACAACGAAATATGGATTAGCGGTAAATATAAAACGTAAATAAATGTTGTTGTTTTTTAGTTGAAAAAGCCCCCCCCCTCTGCAAACAAATTAGTTCCAAGAAACAGTGAAAAAATAACAACATGGCCGTGTTTGACTGGAAAAGTTTGAGTCACACATTTAAAGGTGAGAGTTTACCCCTGACAGATGTTGCGAAACTACGTTATTTCAGAGGGGAGATGTTATGTTACTTTGGCTGGCGAAGTTTTAAGTAAAAAAGACGTGTAAAATAAGGTCAGCACGCATGGTGTGGCTCGGTGTGGCATAGCAGCTATACGTCTATCTATCTGTTTGTATTTCTCTCTCACGCGCGTACGCAATAAACCCGTCTCTCTGATATTTACTGTAACTGTCACTTTTTAATAAACTTTTTTATTAATCAACATCGGCGCCCGAGTTGTTTTGTATCCACAGAGAAGCAAGAATCTGAAAACACGACAGCGATACGGGTTTATAACCGTTTATACTAGCATCTGTAAGTGAAAATATTATTATATGTCACGCTTTTCCTTGAATGTATCTTTAATTGTAAAACGCGCATATTAAATAGCCAGGTCTTTAGAATATCTGTATTTGGTTTAGCATTGAACTATATTGCTTTTAATAAAAATAGAAATGTCATACTATGGAACATTCGTCGCCTATTTGTAGCAAAAAAGCTTAAAATGAAAAGCAGTTTCGGATTTAGAATCCATTTGCAAACTCGTTAAAATAATCCGCCCATGGAAGAACAGAAAACACCAAATAAACTCAGTTATAAAGTTAATGTAAAGTTGACATTTTAAGAGGAAATGTTGTCCAAATTTGAGATTGATTTTTTATAGAGTTACTCAGCTATGAATATAAATGTTTTAACGGTATTAATAGTATTTAAAAGCTAAGACACTTTCATAAATACATGGTAAAACAGGACTAGTTACACATATAAATAAAACACAGGCACATATATCGATGTGAAATATAATGCAATAAATCATATGCTTTATATTAAACTAACGATTGCCAAAAGTATTCCTACAAAAGCTGCATTATATATATATATATATATATATATATATATATATATATAAAAATTTAAAAGAAATAAACTAAACACACATCACGACTGTCCGCATTATCAATTATTTCGACCCAGATGGGTCTCATCAGACCCGTAAACAGCCACATTTCGGAACTGAATGGGAATCTCCAACTATGGAACATTCGTCGCATATTTTTAACAAAGAGGTCAGTTCCGAAATGTGGCTGTTCATGCATTAGATGAGACTCATCTAGGTCGAAAAAATTAATAATGCGGGCACCCCTAATGTGTGTTTATTTCCTTTTTTCCTGCACTGGTAACAAGTAAATTCAGCTCTCTTACTCGGATTCCCATATATATATATATATATATATATATATATATATATATATATATATATATATATATATATATATATATATATATATATATATATATATATATATATATATATATATATATGATCTGAAATTGGCATATTAATTATGCTTGTTCTACTATTGGAGAAACGATCTGTACTGTACTGAAGTTATATATATATATATATATATATATATATATATATATATGTATGTGTGTGTGTTTATATGTGTATACATATATATCTATATATGTATACATATATATACTTATATATCTACATATATATATATGTATATAAAAAATTATATATATACATATATGGTACTTGTCCAGATATTGACCCTAATTTCCGTGGCTGCCCGGCAGCAGCAAGCCGACAGCTAATGGAAGCGTCCGAGACCTGCCGAGTCGGCAGACGACAACGATGTAAGACGATGAATATACGTAAAGAAAAAGAAATGCCTATATTTTTATACAAAAAATGAAATAAATGAACAAACCTATAGCTGAAATTAATAAACTTTTTATTATTATTATTTTTTAAAAACGCTAACTATTTTTTTACTTATTTAAACCATTTTTTTAAAACTAAAATAAACGTTTTTTTTTAACTTTAAAATGCGAAAATAATAGAAACTGTTGTTTTTTTTTACTTTTTTAAACCATGGTTTAACTTTTAAACTCTAAAAGAATAAAAACTGTTGTTTTTTTTAACTTTTTTAAACCATTTTTTTTTAATAACTTTCTTTTTTTTTCAATTACGCATTGTTTTTGTTTCATTATTTTAGCTTTTTTTGGAGGGTTTTTTTTTTTTACATTAAGCATTTTTTTCCTTCATTAGATTCTTTTCCTGGAGGGGTAAGGGCTTGTTTTTTGTTGGAGGGGGGCTTAGCGAAATACAGGCAGAAGAGGAGGATGGGGTTGTCGTCGAGGATGTGGAAGGAGGCGGAGCAGAAGATTATCGGTTGCCGACGACTGGATAAAGTACGGCTATCTGCGATAATATGGCGTCGAAGGGGTCTTTTTTGAAAGTTTGACGCCACATGAATTCCCGCAGATAGCCGTCTATTAGGGTCCTGCTCGTCCCGCATTCTTTCTTGTTCCTCTGCTTCGCTTCCTTCCACATTCTCTCGACATGATTCGTGCATACCCCCGTCGTCGGGTCCACGAAATGTTGGGCGTGATTCACAATTAGGTGTCGATATCCATCCTCCTCTCTTAACCTGCTGTAAGCCCTCCAGCAATCGGAGACGACCGTGGTCCCAGGGGCGACGTACTGTCTGATTATTGGAAGGAGGGTTTCGGCATTTCTGTTTGGTACCGTCACCAGGTAACCCTCTTTCTCTGCGGGGTCGTATCCCCCGAAGACCCAGAGCGGCTGAAGAACACGGCCGACGTTGTTTTTCCTACGGTTGAACAGACTCTCGTCTATCTCAACCGTATGCCCTAGGCCTCCGAGTCGTCTGGGGTTTCGCGCTAGGTGTTCGATGCACACCTCCCGCATGAAATTTTTCCAGAACACTTGCGTGGGTCGGGACAGTTCCCCGCATTCTTTTAGTAAGTTTTTTCCCGGTCGCCATATCCTGGGACCACAGGTATATCATCTTTAAAATTATTGCAATTTCTAGTTTTGACCGCGAAAAAACAGTCCCCGATCGCAACGAAATCCAAGCCCGGAATTCCTGGGTGGGGCATCTCCAGGCATATTTCTCCGTCACAGTCTTTAACGGTACTAGCCGGCAAAGTCGGCCGCCGCCGCATCGCATACATCGGATAACTTTTGCGAGCAGAGCTTTCAGCTGGCAAAAGTGAATGCACTGCTCCGGAGAGGCAATTGTACGACACAGCACTTCGAAATTCATTTTATACAATTGCCAAGCGTCTCTCCTTCAAATCGCTATCGTCTGCTTTTGACGCCAGCCTCGTTTTCGATTCGGCAGGTCTCGGACGCTTCCGTTAGCTCTCGGCTTGCTGCTCCGAGCAGTCACGGAAATTAGGGTCAATATCTGGACAAGTACCACATATATATATGTATATATATATATACACACTTATATATATGTATATATGTATATATATGTATATATATAATTTTATATATATTTTATTATATGTATATATGTATATTTATATATAATTATATATTTATATATAATTATATATATATACACACACACGCACACACACACACACACACACACACACATATATATATATATATATATGTGTGTGTGTGTGTCCCAGCACAGGTAAAATACATTTTTTGAAAGAAACAGTTCTACACAACTAATGTGCTCCCTTACGTAGATGAATATATTTTTTATGGGATTTGCCCCAGAAATCTCATGAAGCCTCTTTGTGTCAGAAACCAACCAAATAGCACTTCAAGTTCAATAAGTGTTAGATGGATAGATTCCTACCTATAAAACTTTAAATGCTACTAAACGTTATGTTTAGTGTATTCTTTCAAATTCTGATCAAAATTAAGTGCATCATTTTAATTCTAGAATATGGTACAAATTAACACTTAATATGTCTTGAAAATGAATGAAATTTCAGCGAATCTTGTTAAATTTGTGTAAAATGACTGTCGACAAAATGTAATGCAATTCTGAAATACGGAAACTTGAAACACCGGTGTATGTATGTAAACGTAATTTAATATATACTTAAAAACTATTATATATATATATATATATATATATATATATATATATATATATATATATATATACAACTCAACCCCTTAACAACTATTTTGATTCGCGGTCCACGGAAGTATTTTAAAATGGCCATAATTATAAACATTATATCTTTATAAGACCTTATTTATCGACGGTTGAACTGAACATCATTCTATTGGATTTACTACATTTTGAACATTTCTAATGCAGTCTCTACGAAATCTATTGTTCTATCTTTAAGTATTTCGTCACCGCGAACTTTGTCAACGGACATTCACCAACTGGACATACTCTATATGTTGATAATCTTTTTACACACAATCTCACTTTCTTTTACTTTATGTTGCTTCTTCATTTTTTTCAAATTTTGAATTTTCTCTATTCTTCTGCCAACTTACCCATCTCTGTAATTCCTCTGATGATAATATTTTAATCTTTGAAAAGCCTGGTTTAAGGAAAGAAAAATAAACATGTTTTTATCGAGTACACATTACATTGCACAATCGTAGATGAAGTAGATTTGTCGTCCGCCAATCTTTATCTCTTTTCTTTTATTTTTCTTTATAATTGCTCTCGTATATTGAGCTTAAATCATTTCACTAGAGGTTTAATTCTCTAAAAGTATACTTTTAGTCTGATATTTTATTTCCTACAAAGTTGAGCTTTTTCTTTTATTTGTGACATGTTCAACAAGGAATTATATCCCGCTCTCAGCAAAAAACATACCCATATCTTGATATGAAGCTTACATTTGAAAGCTCATACATCCGTAAAAAATGTATTAGCAACGTAAGATGGAAAGCCTTCCACCATGACTTAAACCTCAAATCTAACAACTACAAAACTGATGCAAATTATCTTTCACCTTCAAAACAGCATGGATTTACACTTCCTATGAACTCTTCCAGAGAACTAAAGAGATTAGAAAAGTTAACTGCATCCAGGTACGGTCTTAAAACATGTTCTTTCCCTAAACAAAATGAGCAACTCAACAACTTCAAAAACGATTTGTTTGACCTCATTAGGCGTATCAAATTTTTAAAATGCAATAGTCATTCCAACCCTTTCATCAAGAAAATCAATAAATTAACCAACAAGATTAAGAAACACCCCGATATAATTGTCCCTGCAGAAAACAGAGAAGAAAATATATACAAACTGAAATACAGTGATTACAAAAGTGTAATCCACAAAGAACTCAGCAAATTATATAAAACTTTCTCTAATAACACTCTAATAGCATGAACAATCAAGCAAAATGCCTACTAACACCTTTACATATGCTTAATTACACGGAAATCTTAACCCCACTGAGATGCGCCATAGAGTACCACAAAAGAAAGTTTCAGAAAAACATATCCATTAAACTAATCTGCCTATCTAAATCTGACCTAGGCATCATATTAAAAATAAATCGTACATAGAATCATCCTTTACTTAAAAAGGAGAAAATGGCATACACCCTGTGGCAATCCCTCGATTAGGACACTAATTTGTGCCTAAACCTCATAGAAGAGTCTAATTTAAATCTGAACTTCATCACTTTCGACATATACACATATTATCAGTTCATCTCGCCAATCCTACTAAACTAAGCATTAATCATCGCTAAAGACAATTCAGACATCACAAAATTAGAGATAAAACTAAGAATTTTGTCCAGAAAATCCCTACTAGAATTTTACAATAAATCCTGGGCTAAGAAAGATACTCCCACTAATTTTGATATGACCAGAGGTTCTTCGGACTCTGCCCAGGTTACTCACCTGGCTGGATTGTACTTGTTACGAGAATTAAAATTTGACTTCGGGAATTTGCACGGTGGGCTATACAGAGAAGACACATTTTTTTGTATCAAGGGTGAAATCGAGGAGATACAATAACACCATTAAACATCTGCACAACTTATATAAAAACTTTGGATTAACTATTACTGTAGAACTTGAGAAAAGAATATCTAATTCCCTGACCTAACATTAGACCTTAACTCCGAAACCTTTATCCTCTACCACAAACCAAACTTAACCCTCAACTACGTACATAAACTATCTAACCACCCAAAATCAATCATTAATTAAATAGACTACTCAGTTTCTAATAGAATTTTAAAACTATCTGCTAATAAATCTATCTTCGCACAAAATGCTAATGTCTACAGTAATGCACTAATTAATTCGAGCCACGATGATGAAATTAAATACAAAAAGAATCCCTCCATCCATAAAAATAAACCTTCAAGTGTAATCACACACAACATGGCAATACAGGATAGAAAGCAGATAAAGACTACATTACCAAACAAAACCAAAACATATATAAATAGACCCACTAACACTATCAATATTTACAAAGTAGTTGACCCTCAGGAACATATTAAAAGTTAAAAAAAGAATTTGAAGAAAGAATAGTATTTGGTTTAATCCACCCTATAACTGTAAAATTAAAAGCAATATCCCGAAGGAATTCTTCAAAATTATAGATAACCCCTTCAAGTAGCCGCATAGATACATTACAATTAAAAATAACTCTATTAAAATCTCCTACTCCAAAATGTCCAATATAGCGCAAACTAATCACCTCTAATAACAAACAAATAAATCTGCTCAGCAATCACCACCTATTGCAGCCCTACTAATTTTGAATTGTGGCTATTCCCATGCCAACTTATCTATCTCTGTAATTCCTCTGATGATAAGATTTAAATCTTTGAAACGCCTGGTTTAAGAAAAGAAACATAACCATTTTTTATCGAGTACACTTTGCATTGAACAATCGAAGATGAAAAAGATTTGTCATCCGCACATTTTTATCTTACTTCATTTAACTTTATATTTCTGCGTTCATAGATTTTCAGGACTTTTTTCTTTAAATCAGATTTGTGTTGCTTTTTTCAGAAAATATCAAATTACGATACTGAAAAGAAAATGTTGAAGTTTGTTTTCATTACAGAAATTTAAAAGTAATAATTTGTTTTCCTGGCGAAGTGTTTTAAAATAGATGAATTATTTGCAGAAACTAAGTTTTTTGTTGATAATCAGAAAGTACAACCAGAACATTTTGTGGAAAAGCAAATATTACAACACACAAAAAAAATATTACAGCGTATTGTAACCTGTACACTCCCTTATCAACTCTTGTCTCGGGCCAATACCTTTAATGATGTAACGTCGCTGACTTTCGGCCGTCTTTTCGTTACGTCAGTGTTGACAAAGTTACACTACCCGGGTTCTCGAAACGTCTCCGTTATACCGGTCATACCTCCCCACGCCGTGTTAATTGATTACGAGGTCCGATCCTGACCATAGAACATGTAACCTGCTCACTCGCATGCAGCAACCAATTGACCTGCTGCCACTAGACATAAGGGTTAATGACTTTCAACGTTCTCGCCAACTTATTTGTAGCAATCATCGCGCATCAATTATCGCATTCTTCTCACAGTATCTTTACTTTACAGTTAACTTTATTAGAAACGTTGACATAAAAGAAACAGAGTGAGGAATATTCGTCTTTTTTCACAGCATACAGTGTTGCAAATTCGCTGATTTAATATAATCATTCTATAGAATATGATTTTATGTTTCCATTGTACTCAATAAATATGGCGACCTATATGAACGTGAATGTTAAAAACGAAGGGACGAAACAAATTATGATTACTTTTGCAGAAATTAGGCCAAGACAATAATAATAATAATAATAATAATAATAATAATAATAATAATAATAATAATAATAATAATAATAATAATAATAATTGTAATGACTAACGAGAACAGACGTCACTTGGGAAAGCTTTATTCAGCACACAATGTCGGTACAGTATTAGTGCTACTATGTATAGTGGTTAGTAGAAGCAGGAGAGTTCTCCAAAGGGGAGATAAGTCAGAGTAAGGAAAGTTACTCGTAATTATTCATTACATTCACCCCCTTTCTATTTTAATCATAAGGGAATAAAGTCGTTCCATCGACCGGGCTTTTTAGTGGTTCTGTTGGAACGCCTCGGTAGTCTGATATTGGGAGTAGAATCAGGACTCTGGGTTTCTGAGTCTGACAATACGCAGGGGTCGATTTTCACTCTCCGTCCTGAGTGAGTAAAAATCCGTCTCCTTCTGGGTGCGGGTGGTTGTGATTCTGAAAACAGGGGTTCTGAATCGGTTCGGGGATGAGCTCGTTTTGGAGCAAGTGGATGATCGTTCACCTCTGGCTCGTTCTGAGCACCTTGACTTTCTACAGATGTTATGGACTCCGTATCTGATGGTTGTACTGAGTCCGTAGATGAGACATATGGTGCAGCTTGATCTTCAGCCAAGGTGGAAGGGTCTTGAGATGTAGGCGTCTCCCCGGGGATTATATTGAGTGTAGGTATATCCCCTGCACGTGCAAGGTCTCTAAGGGAAACAGTCGATTCTTTTCCATCAGAATGTCGTATCAACGCATAATGTGGATTCGCCTCAATCAGTTCTACTTGGTTCGTTAATGGGTCATTCTTACTATGACGGACGAAACGTCTCAGAAGAACCGTTCCAAGTTTCGAGAGCAATGATGGAAGCGAAGTTCCCGCCGAGCTTCTTCGTTGGAATGGAAGAAACCTCTCGTGAGGCGTGGCATTTGTGGCTGTACATAAGAGCGTTCTAATAGCGTACTGAGATTATGGGAGAAGATATTCCCAGTGGGTAATTGGGCATTTGCGTTTTGCGGCCGCTAGTTGTATGCTTTTCCATAGTATACCGTTATAGCGCTCACATTGGGCGTTTTCCTCAGGGTGGTACGGCGTCGACGGGCTTGTGGCTACTCCTCGTTCGTGAAGAAATTTTTGAGTTGTTCAGACATAAAAGAGGCTCCACGATCTAGATGGATGTAGGCTGGAACACCAGAAATGGCAAATAAAGAGCACAAGCACCGTATCACCGATTTCGCTGATATGTCTGGACAAGGAAATGCGAATGGGAATCGTGAATATTCGTCGATGACGGTTAGAATGTAACGATTCCCATTATTAAATGATAGTAGACCCTTAGAATTGATTTTTATTCTCTCGAACGGTTGTGTCGCTTTTATCAGTGTCCCGGTTTTAGGCCTGAATAATTGTGGTTTATGTTCAGCACATATTGTACATGATTTTATCATTTTCTTCACGTCATTCGAAGAATATGGTAGATTTCTGGTTCGTACAACGTGTGTCATTCGTGTTATTCCTGGGTGGCACAGTTCATTGTGTAAAGTCCGAAGCAGATCCGTGTTGGGTATCGAGCTACTCTCGATAGTGCGTCAACCGCAGCATTCTCTTTACCGGGTCGGTAGATTGCATCAAAAGAAAAACAGGAGAGTTCTATTTTCCACCTCGCTATTTTATCATTTTTGATTGTGCTTGTTGTCCTGGTGTTAAACATAAATGCGACGGATTTTTGATCAGTAATCAGTCTAAAATGTCGTCCGATCAAATAGTGTCTCCACTTTCTGAGTGCTTCCACTATAGCATAAGCCTCTTTTTCGATAACTGAGTGTCGCTGTTCTGAACGCGACAAGGTCCTTGAAAAAAAAGCGACCGGACGCCCGGATTGTCTTAGCGAGGCAGCAATTGCATAATCAGAGGCATCTGTCTCCACCACCAGAGGAATAGTGGGGTCTATAGCCGTAATTGCTGCATTGGCTATATCCTATTTAATATTCTGAAAGGCCTCCATTGCTGTGTGCGAGAGAGGGAAAGTGTCCGTTCGTACCAATGGGTGAATGTTGCTTGAAAAAGAAGCAATCCACTGTAAGTAATGTGCAAACATACCAAGGGCTCGTTTTAGGGCCCGCATATTATTAGATATTGGTAGTTTTAGCAGCGGCTTCAATCGTTCTGGGTCTGGTGACATAGATCCTTAGCTTACGGTATATCCTAGTAAATTAATGGTGTCTACGCTAAAAGTACATTTATCGTTATTTGGTGTGAGGTTGTATTTTTATATCGTCGCCATGAATCGTTTCAGATTACGATCATGGTCTGCATAGTTGTGTCCACATATTGTTACATTATCGATGTAGGCAAAAGTGCCCTCCAATTTTTCATCGCTAATTATTTTATCCATAATTCGCTGAAAACTGGCAACACCATTCGTTACTCCAAATGGTATTTTTTTAAATTGGTAGAGGCGGCCATTTGCCTCAAAAGCCGTGTAGGGTCGATCGACTGGTTTGATAGCCACTTGGTGATAGGCACTTCTAAGGTCTAGTGTGCTAAACAGTTTATATTTAGCAATTTCGCTTATATGTTCATTTATCCGTGGTAGTGGGTACGCATCCAGTAGAGTAAACTTATTTATTGTTTGAAAGTAATCAATTACTAGTTTTTTTCTTTTGGTTTTCGGAAGATGTTATTACTACTTGTTCCCTCCATGGAGACTCACTCATTTCAATGATTCCTTCACCAAGCATTCTCGTAATCTCGGTTTTTATGAATAGTTTATGCTCAAATGAGTAGCCTCTAGATTTCATCGCTACAAGTTTGCAGTCTTGAGATAAATTATTAAAGAGAGATGGGTACTGAACATTGACTGCTGTTAAACCACAAATGCTAAGGGCTGGTTTGGGTCCTCCGAAGGGAATCTCAATACGAGAATGATGCTGAAGAATATCGTGCCCCAGTAGCACGTCACTGCAAAGGTTTTTCATTATCAAAAGTTTGATGTTTTTGTATGAAATTTTTTTGAAAGTAAATTAACCAGACAATATTCAATTACTTGTGATGATAAAGAAGCATTCGCCATAGACACACGAGTAGAACAAGAAAATATTGTCCAGTTATTAGCTTTTACAATATTAAAATTAATATAATTACTAGAACTGCCGGTGTCAATTAATGCATCAGTAGAAACGCCATTAATTTTAACCCGCATTATACTTTTCGAGAGGGAGTCTGGAGACGCAGCTGTTATAGTAGCTACCATGAGAGAGGCGATAGAATTTTTAGAAAAATTATTTTGGTAGACCTACACACCTTAGAAAAATGTCCCAATTTCCCACACTTGTGACACCTAGCATCTCTGGCCGGACAAGAAGAACGAGGGTGGGTGTTGTTCAAAGCAGCACCGACCGTATCCGACTGCAGGTAGAACACCGACTGTTCTGGGGCAATTTCGAACGTATAAGCCTGTTCGTAAGCTGTTCTGAGGTCCATACATTTGTTTTCGAACAGTCTTTATCTTACCTGCACATTTTGGAGTCCGTTAATAAAAGCATCCATAATGTGCTCGTCTCGAATGTCTTCGGCAGACATTACCCGGAAATTACAGTCCTTGCTAAGAGTTCGTAATTCTTATAAAAACTGCTCCAAAGATTTGTCATTTTGCTGTCGCCGTGTAGCAAGTAAATATCGCAGAAAATATTTCATTTTTGGGCTTTCGGTAAGTGGTGTGTAATGTTTCTATAGCCTCTTCATAAGTGCTGCAGTCCATGATAATTTCGTGTATCGTGTGAGATACATAGTTAGTTAGTAGTCCGAATTTGTTTATCGGTCGTAGTGGATTTTCTGCATGGAACGTTTTCAAAAAGTTTTCAAATGTCGCTCTCCAATGAGTCCAACGTTGTTCAGAGTTAGAAGTGTCAGGTTCCACGTCGAACCGTTGTGGGCGCATTAATTGTTCCAGGTTGATTGTGTGCTGAATAAATAATAATGACTAACGAGAACAGACGTAACTTGGGAAAGCTTTATTCAGCACACAATGTCGATACAGTATTAGTGCTCCTATTTATAGTGGTTAGTAGAAGAATGAGAGTTCTCCAAAGGGGAGATAAGTCAGAGTAAGGAAAGTTACTTGTAATTATTCATTACAATAATAATAATTCGTACTTTCTAAAATGAACGGTGCGATGTATTTTAGTAAAAACAGTGAATATGTAATATCTAACCGGGAGTAATGCTGTTATTTTGAAAGGAAATATTGAAATTATCTTTTTCCGATATAAACTTGTTTATTTTCGGATGAAAACTGTGTGGATAAATTAGAGTTGTTTTATGTTCGTAACAAAGTATTTAAAAATAGGAGAATACTTAGCAGTTACGAGAACAAACTCAACAAAATAAAATATTAGAGTGTCTACTTTATTTAAATTGTTAACGCCAAAGAAACGAGTAAAAAGAATGCAATCATTTTACAGCCCAGCAATAACCATATTTACATATTGTACAAACATAGTATTACATTTCCATCGTATCTTTGAAGATATGTCCATCTATACAAACGGAAATGTGAAAAGTTAACAGACAATAAAGTGTGATTACGTTTGATAAAATTAAGCCCGAACGAATATAACAAATATGGAAATTGTGTACTTTTTAGAAACAACAGGTGAAATGACTTTCTGACAAACCATGTATATTTTGTTCAGTATTTTTGGCGGGAAATGTTTTTTTTTATTTCATACTCGCTACAAATGATTAAATCGTGTCAAAGTGACAACTAGGATTTTCTCAAATTTTCTGGAAATGTAAATCGAAATTGTAAACGTTTTGTATTGCATGAACTAAAACGCAGACATGCTCAAATGGGATTTACGGTTAAAAAATGTAAAACCGTTCGTACAAAAATACTGACTAGGTTAGAACACAACTCTGATATAACGCTTCAAAAATCGCTAAAGAATGTCAGAAAATTGTAAATTTAAATTAACTACAACGCACGAATTATGAGAAAAAGTACAATTGTTCACATGTAGATATTGTTCGTCTTAGAATACAACAGCAGACAATTCGAAAAATGTTTTGAACCATATCTGTGCTCGGGATGCGGGAGTCTTCATTTTAAAAGTGTTTTTTACCGTGATAAACGTTGATTTCCTTGCTGAAATATAGGACGTACATATACACTGGTTAAGGCATGTGAATCTAGGGCGGAGCCTTTGAAAAGGTATGGGATAAAGTTCTTCTCATAAGAATTAATTCATATGATATTAATAGAGGGGTATTTAATACAATTAGATCTTTCCTAATCAAAAGAAAGATCCAGATTGTCCTCGATGGCCATTCATCCAAACAACATGGCATAAATACAGGAGTACCCCAGGGATCAATCCTTAGACCTTTATTGTCCCTGATTTTTATAAACAACCATCTCTGGTGACATTGTGTCCGCGATGTATATATTCTGACGACAACACACTCTACTCTTGTCATGTGGGCAAAACGGACGCATACATATCCGAACTCCATCCTGCTCCATGTTTCCCAAACAGTACCGAAATGCAAAAATGTAAAACTAATGTGAACAAGCATCTCGCTGCACATATCCTTATTCTCTTACGTCTACAGTGCAACTTTCCCTGTTTTGGGTAGACTTAGTTTTAAAAGATATCGACTGTAGAACGAAACCGACTTTTTAAAACCGTTGAACACAAAAAGCAACAAAATTATGCATGAAAACGATTAGGGTCAGAAATGAAGAATGTGTATGTTAAAAATGAAATATGAAACAATTAAAATCCAGCTTGAAACGGGAAGTAATATTTCAATCCACAATCAAGATACATGGAAAGCAAATAACAAATTGTTATAAAATAATACTTATAAAGTTTTAAACTGAATTCCCTTGGAATATGTCACTTGTTGGAAAGATAATAAAATAAAGGAAATTGTCCCAAAAGACGTTGCAAATTTATTTGGAACGAATTGGATTGGGTTTTTTTTTTAATTTGTTGTGTCTACTACCCTAGAAGGCATCTCACTCCTGACGCAATTCTCTATCTGTATAAGAGTCAAGTACGCCTTAAGATAGAGTACTGTTGCCACGTCTAAGTGCTTCCTTTCCTGCTTTAACAGAGTACAAAACCGACTTCGAAATCTAGTGGGTGATGTCCTCTTCCAATCCCTATCCTTCTTTTACATAAAAGAGACTTTGTTAGTACTTCTCTACTCCATCGTTATTTTAATGGCAGCTGCTTTACTGAGCTTCGATATATGAGTGATTTCCTCTACCCCATGTAAAACATTTACAACAAAAGCTCGTCTAGTGTCAACAACTGTCAATAATTTCCCTTTACCATATTTGTTCCTAAAACCAAACAAAACTTCTATGAGCAAAGTTTTATTCTTAGAACTACTCGTCTCTAGGGCATTCTACCGCGGGCTGCTTCCTAGCTGACTACATTCGCTACTTTGGAACAAATAAACAAGGAAATAAAGCGGCTTGAAAAGTAAGGTATTATATCAAATTGATCTGGGCGTCTCTTACAGTATTTGTAAAATCAAAATACCACAAAATATGCGTTTCGCAGATTTTTTAAGATGCACATGATTGTCTGAAATTACACGCCTGTGAACATTTATGAATGCACTAAGCCCTTCTACTGCAGAAAACTGGATAAATGGGTTAACCAACAACGTGCCATACATTTTTTTCGATGAACTACCACATGAGTATATAGATAAGGAAGACTTTGTAGAACACGATAATGGCTGTTCATGATCAAGGCTTGACGACCAATGCTTTTAAGAAAATGAGTTGTTTCAGCAACAGCAACAAGTCCGGATGCTGCGAAACAAAATTGCATCAAGGTATAAGGTTGTATTAGGTGACGGCACCTATAGAATGCCACACAATAGAGACTTTTAATATCCTCACCGGAATATCTGTAAACGTTTAATAGTCAGTGTAGCAGCAACTCCTAGGAAGATATACCAGAAAGAACTGTTGAAAATAGGTCATACTACACCCACTATGAATATGTCATAAACAAAGCTAGGGAGAAATTAATGAAATACCAAGGTCTTATGTACGATATGAAGCGAATTTGGAAACTTATAATTATATGAGTAACCGGGTTCATGAAACAAAATATAAAAAACTACCTGGTTATTATACCCGGTGAACCAAGTGCCAGATGGATGAAAGATTTACGCTTAAAGAGACGGTTATAATCTTTACAAGATTTCTCGGTTGGGGTTATTGAAATAGCAGGTGAATGTCTGGCATCCGGTAGGATACTGTGACAATAAAAGGAATACTCACCGTCAGGACAAAAATGGGATGCTTCGCATGTCGTGTCTTCATATTAAAAAAGGGCTGCTCTTCATAGGGGCAGGTTTTTATTGTGGTCTCTGATTTGCATATGTGGATATCAGCTGATAAAAATGAAAAGGACAGCTGGGGAGAAGGGGACGCGATTTGGATTGAAAGCAGAGAGAAA
This sequence comes from Sepiola atlantica, assembly GCA_963556195.1. Lineage (NCBI taxonomy): Eukaryota > Metazoa > Mollusca > Cephalopoda > Sepiida > Sepiolidae > Sepiola > Sepiola atlantica. The sequence continues at coordinate 159,754,618 of OY744516.1, read as the reverse complement.
GTGGGTTGCACGAAATTCGGTTGAAAATTGAATTACAGTCAAAACTTTTTTTGATTCTTTTATCTGGCACAGTAAGTTAACAGATACCCATCCCCAGTAAATACAACAGAATAAGAAACTTGAAAAAAGATTAAAAAATAGAAAAAATTAAATTATGGATATTCTTTTGCGAAATTGGATTCATCAGATGTACATTCCATGTTGATATGATATTGTTATTGTTCCTCTGCAGTGTATTATTGTATATTTTTGTATGAGTATTTCTGATGATTAGCTTATCTATTGTGTGAAATAAAGAAGAGTATCACTGACAATTATAAATTTATTTTAGCTTTGTTTGAATATAGGCTGGAAGAGTCTTAACTAAGAATAATGATTTTGCTATGGCCAAGAAAATGTCTGCACAATGTTTTTTCTATAAACTTTTATCAACTTTCAATTCGATATTGATAGTTTTCCTTAACTTTTGAGTTAGCAGCGATTTTAGTTTGATCTATCGAAGCGAATCATTAACTTCTTGACCTTTGTCATCATTTCTGAACAGTCTGATGCTTCCACAACTAATTTTACACAAGTATTATTTTGTTCATGTGCTTTGTCTATAATTATTGAGGAAAAGTGCCGACGTATTTTGTTAACAAGGAAATGCATTTTCGTTAGTTTTCAAGACTACCAAGGATTTGCAGATCAATAGGAAGCCACCTTACTGAGAAAAATATATTTGCTTATGCAATATATATATATATATATATATATATATATATATATATATATATAAACTAGAACCTAGAATGTAAGCCATTCACAAAGTTAAATTGTGTAAATTTTATTTCAGAACTAGGCTAACTTCGGATTAGATGTATATTTTTCGACAACAAAATATGTTTCTGTCGTACACTCTTAATGGTAGGAAGGCATTTCTAAAGAAAATTGGGTGTTATGTGTGTGTGTACAGATTTGGATTGTCATTGCTTTGGAATGATTGCGTGTGGCATCTTGCTTTTTTATCTTTGATCAGTTAGAGTAAACCTGAATATATCTGACCCATCAAATGATGCTTATACAAATGTCGCACTTGGATCATGGTTCAAATTGTATACAACACGTGTATCATATTTCCAATGTTTTAGGACAAAGCACTTGGTCTCTTTTTGTCTAGGAGCAATGTATAATATATATTCTAACACTATAATTCAGCTTTTCTGTTCTGAGCTATTGAAGGTGAGATCTTTATAGATTTAGGCAATTTTTACTTTTCTCCTGATCCAGAGATGCCATTTTTGTGAAACTGGATTTTCCCTACTTAAAAACAGAACTTATGCTGAACACTTCCGTGTTTGTGAGGCAAGTAAATATGGCAGTCTTTCTTCTTATGGCATGGCTGAAGGTTTTTCATATAATTCATTTACCACTTCTAAAATAGTATCAAAAGTGATCCTAGGTTCATGTTCGTAAATATCAATAAAATTATGATGTATATTGGAAATAAAGGTTGCCTACACTTGGAATGTTTGGTGACATGTGAGTCTTGTGACAGTTGCTAGAGTGAGATCGGTAGAGTTCGTTGTATAGTAAAACAGGGGTGTGACAACTGTTGAACACTTACATAATTTAGCAGACCGAGTGCTTAAATCTAATAAAATTCGTCTCAGACACAAGTATCAGCTTTTCCAATATTTGACTACGTTGGCTACCATTATTGGACCATTGCGCTTACATTGTTATGGCTCCCCCACCTTCGTGAGGGTGGTTAAGCGAAATTGCTTGCTCCTTTTTTGAATGAATTAGATTCAGGTATGCAAAAAAATGCTAATCTTTTAACCGAGTTTTAAACACAAATTAATCAGTCTTTGTTTATATAATTCATGATGTCCATGAATTAAAAACTGCAGATCCACAGTCGCCTGTAATATGACAACTTTTATCTTTGTGTCAGTACTATTGAATAACTCAATTAATGTTCAACTTCACCTAAGATCAAAGTATAATATATGTCCTAATACTGCATTTCATATGTTTTATTTTTGGTCGATAAAAGAGAAACTGTATTTGATATTTTACTGTCGTCAGTCAGTGAAAGATAAATCGTTCTAGACTGAGACAATCTAAATTTGTTCCAATTCAGAATGCCCCCTTATGGGTAGCTAGGTATTTTCCTACATGAAAAAACTACTTTTTGTCTAATATAGCTCTCGTGAGGAGAAAAATCAATAGCGACATATCAACGCACTTATGTTAACATAATGAAACATTTATTTCGAAATGTTAACATTAGCATTTGCTCTATCTCAAATATTTCAATGACGCCATATTCTTGCATGCCGTTTTTCAAAACCAAGCATCATACAACTATGAATCTCCTGTTTCATTGCACCTACGAATAGGCAACGTCTTATTTTCTAATCCACAAAAACCACGGGTACAACTTATAAAATAATGCTGCTAAACATTCTTATTTTCTTAACAGAATAAATAAAATCATTGCATGTAGTTTTTTCCCCCAAATTATTAAATTTTATTACATTTTCGCATTAATTCCATAAAATATAGTTGAGCCGATTGGAGCTTCAGGCAGTGATATACATAGCGGTAATGCTGAAAGTCAATATAACTAAGAATTAATTTAAACAGTATTTACAAAAAAAACAGGACAATTTTAATTGTTTTTCTCACTCTTTTATTCTATATATATATATATATACAGGGTGGGCAAAAATAAGGGTCCTATTTTTAAAAATTTCTGTCATCGCCCTTATCGACATCCACCTGCTCACTGAGTTGAACTATCTACTTTTTTCTTCTTGTTCTTCTTCTTGTTCTTCTTCTTTTCTATTGTTGTTAGTGCTGTTATTGTTGCTGTTCTTCCTCTTTAATGTCAGCTCCCCTTTCTAAGGTTTTCTGAACTACATCGTCATTCCACTATTAATATATATATATATATATATATATATATATATATATATATATATATATATATATATATATATATATATATATATATATATACAGGGTGGGCAAAAATAAGAGTCCTATTTTTAAAAAATCATAACTTTTTTATTTATTGATTTAAAAAAAACTTTTTTTTTTAGAATAAGTAAAGGACCCCTTCCGAAGCAAGCATGAGCCGTATTAGCCCTAAGGAACGTACCCTCATTTAGAAAACATTATTTTTGCTTAAAAAACTCAAAACAGTGTAAAAAACAATACTTTAGTTTTTGTAAGTTTTAAGAAGTGTTTTTCGGCTAAAATTTGTTTTGTTTATTTCAAAAAATCTCGGAAGGGTCAGTCTACACACACATAAAGTTTGGTGAGTTTAACTTTTATTTTGTGGAAGTTATTCAAATTCAAGTTATTCAAATTTAAAGATAAGACCCTTATTTTGGCCCACCCTGTATATATATATATATATACCTCTCTCCTTTTATATGTCTATGTGGGGAAATCTACAAATACGCATATTAGTCCAGTCAATTTAGTTGATTTATTTAGCTGAACCTCAAACAAATTGCTAACAAAGATTTTTAAATTAGATATTAAGCATGAATAACCTCTCTTTGAGATTAAAAAAAAGTTTACTAAAATGAGCCTTGTGAAAAGGGGTCAACGGACGCCATCTTTAAAGATTGCCGCTGACTCTAGTCTCCGCTCTCTCAACTCAATTTCTTCAAATTTATTTTCGAAAATACCAAATGTAGCAATCTGAAATTGGATGAAACCAACAGTTATCATTAAGTTTAATATAATTATAACTTATTATACCTTATTTTTGTCTTCTTTGATGTATTACTGCAGGAGCTTAATATTCTGTCAAATTCTAATTTTAGGTTGGCCAAAGTGAAGTACCGATAATAATGGATGCTGACAAGTGTACTATTTGCAACAATAAACTGTTCAGTAATGAAGAAACATTCATCGTCAGCCAGAACGGCATCGATTCCATTCATCTAGTTTCTGGACAACGTAGAGAGAACATCCTCGGCAGAATGTATTTTCCATGAGTTTTAGGCACAGAGCCGCTCAAAAGACAATTCAGAATCAGCGGCCAATAGAATCATAGAGACGACAACCAAGCTTATCAAGAATGACATTAAATGTATCTATACAAGTTAAGAATATTACCCCTCTAAGAATGATTTTGAACAGGATGCGATTCTTGAACATGTTTCTAAAACATTGAGGATATTTCTCAGGAGATATTTGCAAGCAAAGACAATGATATGAAACTTGCATCAGTTGGTCAAGCGATAATGCAGACTGCTAGACCCAGAGTACTTCTTGCACTATTGCAGTTTGGTTTAGCATTGGAAATGCATGATCAATACTGATCGAAGTTCTTAATTGACACTCTGAATAAGCATGGTTTCTCTTTATTGTACTCGGAAGTCCAGAAATCTGAGGGAAGTGCTGCTTATTATCATGGCTCTGAAAATATCTCTGTTGAAACTGAATTTGTGCAGTTCGTAGCTGATAACGTGGACAATAATGTAAGGAGTATTGATTGATTCAACACATTCCACAGTATGTGGATAATAGCATCTTTTTCACCCGGGAAAGTTAAAGCTAAACCAGTTCCAAGGATTCAGGTCGATACAGAAGATATAATAAGGGTTGGAAGATCAACATCAAGTACCTAGATCCACAGCACACCAACGAACCACCAGTGACATTTAAAAGGCTCCAGCCCAAGAAAGTTGTCGATTCCACTGCTAATGTTGACATCCATTACGGGATTTCGCTGATTTCACATCCGTCCAGACCCGCATGGTCAGTCCTTATGCAGTCAGTTCACAAAGGAACATATCCTGAGAAATCAGCCGCAGTGTTTTCGCAAATGATCGGTATGGTAACCCAACCTGCGTGTACTCAACGTTATGTTACATTAGTTATTTAGCCAGGAACAACATTACACCAATTCTAACATTCGATCAACCATTTTAGTACAAGACAATGATGATAGTCGAGTCACAGCCTAGTTTCAGTCCCCGGAAGTCATTTGTGTTGCGACTTGGTAGGCTCCATACACAGATTAGCTTTCTAGGGACAATTGGTCATTTGATGACAGGTTATGGATTACTAGAACATGTTGAACTTGTGTATGCTAAAGACACAGTCAAGCACATGGTAAGTGGAAAAGCAATTTGATGCTGCTGTAAATCCTATTTTGTTAGCGAAGCCTATGATTTGCCAGTTCCACATGTCAGTAAGGATGATCAACCCAACACTGATGCAAAACAGTAATTTCCTTACAATGAAGACCTGAGGGGGGCTCAGGGGCTATTGAAAGGTATTCTTGATGGAACTGAGACATTGAATAATGTTCTGTCATTAGAGTCTATGACCAGGATTGCCCAGACAATTAACCATGTGAAGGATGCGATGGTTGACCAGCGAACAGCAGAATTGTGGATTCAATAGCTTGATATGGTAAAGATCCCTCTATTGTTTATCAAGGCAGAGGGCACCGAGAACTGAGAATTGCAGCAAGACACAACCTACATGTAAAGTCGGCCTACTTGTACTTGCAGCAAATGAAGGGGCTGTCATAAATCTATCCTGAAGTGTACCAAAGATTTTCTGAAGGATTACATGTGATTAGACGGAGTAATCGCTACTGGGCTGGCTTTTCGACGGATCTGGTTATTGAGCAGGTTATAATGAGAAGCATTAAGACGTCTGGAGGTCTTACTCATGGTAGAGGAATGGACAAAATTCAACCATTAGTTTGGATGCTATCACTGCCAGCGTGCGCTGAAATCAAGTTTACAATGCAAGACCTACCCGGCATTCGTTATGTCAGTAGTGACCAGCACCAGGAGGCTACTTCAGCAAGACAAGAGCGAGATGTGAGGGATACATAGAAGCTCCTTGTGTTTCTTCATACATATGACCCTTTCACGGAGATCCGTCCTTTCATAGCATTTCAGGTGGAGTAACTAGAGACAAAAAGGTGAATGTGAACAGAACAAACTCCATAGGAGAGACAATCATAGTTTCAATGGTTGGAGAAAATGTACACGAGTACACTTTTAAAAGAAAGGATCAGGCAATTGCACTGGGATCAAAAGTTTCGTTCGGCAAAGATGAAGCAGTTGAGATGGTCCATAACACCTATTCCAGAGACTGTGTATGCAATCTATCAATGAACTCAGCAGCAGTAAGAACATTTCCCGTATGAGTTTCGTGGTTATCCACCTGCACTTTCTGATTTTTTCGGACTACCGCGAGAGGCAAAAAAACGACTTTGGCAGACGCAATATGGGAACTGACTTCCCCTGTAACATCAGATCCACAGTATCTCTTAGATAGTGGAGCATTACTTCAACGCCTCCCATGGCATAAAGGTCACACATTTGATGAGATATGTACCCAAAACTGCAGATATGTCACAACTAGATATGGAAAAGCATGCATTGTCTTTGATGGGTGTGAAAGTGGTCGATCCATTAAAGACGCGACTCACTGACGCTGAGCAGGGGACTATTTTAGTATTAATGTGTCGCTGACCCTTTTTAATGGTGTTCAAATGAAAAAATTATGGTTTCCTACCTTATCAAGAAAACAAACAATTGTTCATCAACTTGCTGGGGTACACTTTGGAGGGGGCAAGTTGTAAAGTAATCCATGCATCTGGAGATGCTGACGTATTGATTGTGAAGACTGCTCTAGAACTGGCACAGACAGGAGAAACCATTTTGATAGAAGATGACACTAACCTATTTGTCCATTCTATGTTATCATGCCAATAGATATGATGGTTACAACATCTTTCACGCTACAACCAAAAGATAGTGCAAAAAGTGTAAAAGTCGAGAACATCAAAGAGATGAGGACATCTTTGGGAGTGGTGGTATGTTCTAACATTTATTTCATCCATTTATTACTGGGTTATGATTATACATCCAGTGTTTATGGAATTGGGAAGGCAGAATCCCTTCGAAAGTTGATGAACAATAGAAATCCATAAACTATAGAATTGATGGAGGAGTTTACAACGTAAGACATCTGACGGCTAGAACTAGAACAAATGTTGATTGTTTTATTGAATTTCAATATGCAAATGATAATGGGGTTTGTGTTTTGCCTGAAGAGGACTTACACGCTTTGATTAATGCCTTGCTGGATGCATAATCCCAACTAGGACTTAAAATCAATGTTCGCAAAACTGAGGTGTTATTCCAGACTTCACCTCAAGATAACAATAGAAACCCTCTAAATATCCAACTGGGCGGCGAATCGCAAGAAAACTTACCTGAGTAAACATCTCACGTCAAATGATATCATTGACGACTAAATCTAATATCGTATTAGGTGCGCAATTGTTGCTTTTGGTAAACTCTGTTCCAAAGTATTTGATTATAATAGTGTAAGGCTTGATACAAAAATCCTAATGTATCGAGCCATTGTCCTTCTAACACTTCTGTTATTATAGAGGACCTGGACGACATACTGTCGACATCTTATAACACCCGAAAAATAATATCAAAGACTTTTACAAAAAAAATATAAAAATTAACTTGTTAGATCGTCGAACTAACATCAGTGTCTTAGAAAAGCCTGATTGCTCTACAATAGAGGATTTAATAGTTACAAATCGTTCGATATAGACTGGCCACGTTGTAGGGATAGCGACCAGTCTTATCTTAAGAACATATTTTATTCCAAACTGAATGTGGGAGCTAGGAGTGTTGGGAGCTAGAAGAAGTGGTACAACGGTATGTTTTAAAAAGGGTGTGAAGAGGTGATTAATTGATCACACAATATGGAAGCGAGTGCACACGGGATAACGGGGTAGTGAAATAGAATAAAGGATGGCGTGGAAAGATTTGAAAGTAAACAGCGTCATCATGCTGCAAAATATTGTGCCGCGAAAATCAATTTGTGATAGGATGTGTGGATCTAGAGTCGGACTGTTTTCCCATATAATAACCCACAAAATGAGCCTATGGACACCCGTATACTCGATTCGAGTGACAGCCATGATGATAATGACGGCATGAAATTATCTTCACTTGCGTCTAAAGAATATTCTTAAATTTGTTGTTAAATTTGAAATCTACAGATAACAAGTAATACTTATATGATAACGACTTGCAGCGAGTTCATTTGTTCCTGTTGTAAACATGCAACTCTACAAATAAGTGAGTTATATTCATTTGTTGTTCAAATTTAGTTGATTCATTTTCTTACTTAAAAATACATGATACATGTTATCGAAAAAGATTATACTCGTTTTTTTAAAAGTATATGGTAATTTAGACTTAATTACGACAATTTCATATATGCATACAACTTATTTATATTATTTCCGAATATTTATTCATGTTATTATTTGCTTATTTTTCATATAGACTTTTTTTTTTTCATTTCAATTTTCCAAATGGTCCATTTAATGTTTTGGTCAAATTGCTGTATGTAAGTTACATGTTTTTTTTTGTTCCATTTTCTTTCCTTTTTTGCGAGTACTTTTGATTTGATAATTAAACAATTATACGTTTGAATCTTGAACGAGCTTAAAACGTAATTCAATTATTAACGGTTAAGCAATCACACTTTTTAATCATGAACGCTTTTAGAATGTACTCACGTTCTAATCTAACATCTGAATATCACAGACGCTCTTTTTAAGTTGTAAATTACTAGCCGTTATGATAATAAAACACTCAACATTAAACACATATGTTTTAAAGAAACTAAAACTAACACCGTCTGAAAATTATTTGACGAATGAAATCGAAAGTACTCGCAAAAAAGGAAGGAAAATAGAATAAGAAACCCAGGAAACATACATACTGCAATTTGACCGAAACATTAAATGGACTATTCGGAAAATTGAACAAATAAAAAAAGGCTTATCAAACAAAAATACACCGTGTTATTTAATAATATTTGCATATATATATATATATATATGTATATATATATATATATATATATATATATATATATTTGTTCCTTCCAGCTTACATCCTATTCGGAATTTGCATTGCCCACAGCCTTTAAAAAATACTATATATACATATATACATATATATATATATATACATACATACATATATGTAAATATATACATATATATATATATGTATATATATATAGAGAGAGATATATATGTATATATGTATATATACATATATATGTATATATTTATGAATTGAAGATCAATAGAGCAATAGAATTATCACGATAGATTATTATCAAAATATACATCGATTATCTTAAATCTATTATTGATATTATATTTACATATTTATATGTATATAAAGGATAATAAAATGTACTTAGATGTAACACATTACAGTAGCTTCATAGTACCACTGATTATGAGGAGTGTGTCTGATTGAAATGCAAAACTGGAAGCATAAAACAATTCTTACACTTGACGAAACGAGCTTTTATTTATTCTCATATTCTTGTGCAACTATTTACTAGTGCAAATGTTTTTACAGAAGCTGTGCAGCGGCATAAATGTAGCGTGAGTTATCTTTATTTTACTTGGTCTTTAAAAGCAAAACAATTATTTATTTATATGAAACAATTAGCTATCAGTTTATGTCTTTATTTACTGTGGGTTGAAGTTTATAATTTGTTATTATTTATTTAAACAAATTAACAATTTCCCCTATTTATATTGCTAAGAAGAACTAATCTTATGAGTTCATAATTCATACATGCGTACGTGGTAATATATCGTAGTCGTTTGTTTAGAGCGCTTGCTTGCGGAGTCTAAGGTAGTACTTTAACGAATCCTGCGACCGTCTGAAATCATAATCTCTTACACTGATAATAACGTATCTTTAAACGCCGGCGTATCTATGTAAAACTTATTTATTATTTACTTCAGAAAATATTCTTATAAGCCCTTTTGATAAAATTGAAGTTGAGCCCTTTTGGGGAGTTAACAATAGACTGTCATGTAGCTATATGCCATGTTATGACAACGTTCGTTAAACACTCACAGTAGTCTATTGCATGTACCTAAGCATAAATAGAACAATTGTATTTCTTTATGTGGTAATTTCTCATTGCCGTTTCATTAGAGCGCTTGCTTGCGGAGTCTAGGCTAGTTCTGTAACTGAGTTCGAACCTTGCGACTATCTAAAATTAGCAGATCCTCCACTGATGATAGCGTAAGCTTTTAACGTCGCTGTATGTAGGTAAAAATGATTTAATATTTACTTTAATAAATATTGGTATTGGTATATATATATATATATATATATATATATATATATATATATATATATATATATATATATGATTATTCGTACAGGTCGCAAGACTCATATATATATATATATATATATATATATATATATATATATATATATATATACGAATAATCACCTCTACACTGACGATTCCCGAAAGGATGAAACCTATGTAAATAAAAATAATGTTTATAATTATTTGTCGCTTTCGAATCTAGACTGAGCACTATAGTGAGTAGTATTTACACAACTGTCATCGTAGCTTTAATGCATGTTCCGTCAGCAGTTGGACTGCCTCGGCTACGGCTGCCTTTAATAGGGTTAATCTTACGGTGATTTATCGGGTTGTTTAGAGTGACCCTGGTGGCTAAAGCGTTGGAATTTGTGCTAAAAAAACATAACCCGTATTCCGCGATTCAATTTCTGCGACCAATATGAATAATCATCTCTACACACACGATTCCCGAAAGGATGAAACGTATACGTATTAAGATGAAAAACAAATATTTATAATCATATATATATATATATATATATATATATATATATATATATATATATATAGAGAGAGAGAGAGAGAGAGAGAGAGAGAGAGAGAGAGATTAGTCGTCCGAGGCTATAGCAATGCGATGTAGTTGCCGTAAGATGGAACAGTGAAAAGAAATAAACGAAGAGAGAAAGTGAAACTCAAAACGATTTATTAATAATTTCACGAAAAACTGATTAAATACCAAAATAGTAAATACTGTCTGGTAAGTAACCGTTCGGCAAAGGGTAATCTTAAATTTTCGAAAGAAAAACTTTCATTTTCAGAAGACAACAATAAAAGACCGAGTAGGTCGAAAAAACGGGAAAAACCGGTGTCAAAACATAGAAATACGGCAGCAGACAATTGGAAGTAGTAGAAACGCAGAGAATGTCAAAATCAACTAAAATTATTAATAAATCGTTTTGAGTTTCACTTTCTCTCTTCGTTTATTTGTTTTCACTGTTCCATCTTACGGCAACTACATCGCATTGCTATAGCCTCGGACGACTAATCTGCACTTATTTTTACCAGCAATGCTTCAAGCAAACTACAATCTCCTTTTATATATATATATATATGTGTGTGTGTGTGTGTGTGTGTGTGCGCGTGTGTGTGTGTGCGTGCGTGATAACACTGGTTATTGAAATGTAGACAAGCAAGATAGCATGCTAGTTAAAATAACGAGACTAACACATGATTAAATTTGACCAAGAAATTTCGGTCGATGTGTTCGACCATATTCGTTTGGTTATGTTGCAGTATCGAACATACGATGTAGGATGAGAAAATCAAGTGTGCAGAAACAGTGAGAAGGAGTGAGGCGATAGATGCTGTGTGTATCATGTATCTGAGCGGATGAGGAGGAGAAATGGTGATAGAATAAATTAGTAACACTGATGGGAAAGAAAATGAAACAATAAACAAAATGGTAAAATAAAAATAAAATAGAAAATAAATAAATAAAAATATTTACTCCATGATATATCTATATATAAATATAGAAAAATGAAAAAAGGAAACCTCTAATTGTTCAAATATTAATCGACGTTTCGTCTTCATTTAGAGCACCCATTTACAGGAGTAATAAAAAAGTCAAATTTTATAAACCTTACATTCAAAATATGTGGTGATTTCATGAAGTGGAATGAATGCATTTTTATCTTTTAAAAATATCGATGTAGGTAGAAAGTTTAGTCGGAAATTTAATATGAAACAACTCGGCTGGATTAAAATATTAGTTTTCTCAGCTTAGTATAAGTTTGCTGATTAAAATAGACTCATTATATAAGTCTTCATGGTGTTTAGTTGTGTCAGATTTGATAATGAGTGCTAATTCAAGAAGTCTTCGGCGAGATTTACTTAAAATGAATCGTAAATGTAATTAAAATGAATTGTTTAAAATTGAAGGAATGATCATGTTGTAGTGTATGAGAGTATAGTGCATTTAGAGAATTGTTATTTTTATATATATTTTATGTCCATCAAGCGTTTTCTTAAGCTTCATCAACATATATATGGTTGTTATTATTGTATGGGGCAGTATATATTCCTGCTTTAGATACGAGTGTTTTAAGAATGTTTTTAATTATTTTAGTGTATGTTTCATGGTGAGTGATAGAAGCTGTGTTTTTGGAATTCCTAGTTGATTTCATAACGCACCACATATTTTGAATTTTTACATCTATATGTTTTCGAAAAATAGATTAAACTTTCTTTCAAAGTCATAAACGCACCACACAGTTTTAAATGTTGACTTCTATGTTTTTTTTCAAATCAGATAAAAATGAAACGTCAGTGAACATATAAACAATGTTCGTTTTTTCTCTTTACGCTTTTCCTATGTTCATTCTTTATTATGCTGGAATATTAAATTATATATATATATATATATATATATCGTTACAATTTATTTTACAATTGTTTTCTTAGCGCTATGGATAATTTGCTTTACTGCTGATCGCATTCGGATGTAACTGACCGTTCAGGTTTCGAATCTCAGCGTAGATACACTCGCTACTTCTATTGAGACGACGAAACAGCTGTATGTGGATGATAGGTAGAGCTCTCTGGTAGAAAAAATAACGGTGTTCATTTAAAGCAACAATCGTCTGTAAAATACACATGACTATCGTTTGCTGGTAATTATATATATATATATATATATATATATATATATATATATATTTCTCTGTAATTTCTTCGATTTAGAAACAAAATCAAAGATATTACAAATAAATATATACCTATGGAGTTCATCAATAACCCAGTAACAAAAGGTGGAGTTCCGGGAACAGCAACAGTTCTACAGCTCTAACTGCTGGGTCAAGATGTTCTCTGCTTTTCCTAAAACCAGCAAATTTGCTCTGAAAGTATTCATTCCTCTATCATCCATTTACCTCTGCGAAACTGGTTTCTCTACTCTTCTGGTGATAACATCGAAGGCAAGAAACAGGCTAAATGCTGAAGCAGATATGCGATTTGCGTTGAGCCGTACGGACCCTCGTATTGATTTGCGTGTAGCAAACAGGCAGATACATTCTTCACATTAAATGTTAATAATGCTACGGTTTATAAATTTAATAAATATTAATACACATTTTATTCTATTCTTTGCTGTGATTCATATATTAAATGTGTAGTAAATACTTGGTTAATGAACATTAATAAAGATGAATTAAGATTTTAATTTTCTCTCTGTTGTGAGTCATATTTTAAATTTGAAATTCTAAAATTTATCTGTGCTCCTGGCCGTATGTGGGTGGCGTTCTGGTTTCGAACCTCGGCGTGGATACACTCATTATGTTTAGCCACACTAATGAGTCGTGGACGACGGACCCGCTGTATATATATATATATATATATATATATATATATATATATGTAGCTAGCTTTATATCTTTGTATATAAAGCATTCACTCCTAAAGAAATTAACCGCGCATTATGAATTGTGGAACACAGTTGTAAGGCGTCATAATGACGGCTATATTTAGTTTCATGCAATGCAAATAAAAAAGGGTGGAAGCATTTCATAGTTATTCAGATACTTTCGATATTTATTCATTGTAACAATAGGTGTTATACAGTAGTAAATAGATAGTTTCTCTGGAGTATTTGAAAGGGATTAGGGGGTGGGGCATAATATGTGCACTACCTCCCATTTAAAAATGAAAATGTTTCAGATTATCATTGAAGTTGATCCATAGCCATTAGACACATTTAAGCTAGATTCTATGAATCTCAATCCATTATTAAGACCCCGTAATATTAGACATTTTCTTAAAGCAAAATCATTTAATGTAATTTGATCAAAATTAAATTAAATATTTAGATATAAGGTTTAGTACTATTAAATATTGATGTCAATCTCCGTAATTTGACATACAATACGTGCAAAAGTCTTCCGTTTAAGGAATTTATTATACCCGTCTTGGAACGAATATTCCTCCAGTTATACATATATACAGTAGTAGTAGTAGTAGTAGTAGTAGTAGAAGTAGTAATAGTAGTACTAGGAAAATTAAAGAAAAAGAGAACAACAAATAACAATTAGATTGTTTAAACTTCTAGAAAAGAAATAATGTTTCAATTTCATAAAAAAATATGTGTTATGTTATCTATAGTAGCTACTGTTATTTAGTTATGTTCTGCAATTATTTTCTTTAAAATCTTTTTTTATCAGACAGAGATCAAAACTAGATTAAAACTAACTGTTCTCTCTCTCCTCCTACCTCCTCTATCTCTCTCCGTCTCTCTCTCTCTCTCTCTCTCTCTCTCTCTCTATATATATATATATATATATATATATATATATATATATATATATATATATATATACTGACAGGTCTATTAAAAGTGTTCGTTCGTAAGTGTATGGTTTGGGCGGGTAATTTACTTTTCATCTTTTTTGTATGTACACATCTTTTTTTTATCGCCTCCGTGGAGGGTCCAGATTAAAATGTAGTCAGAAATGAGAAAAGTTGCCTCCGAGCGTCGAGAATCTGATAGGCTTGAAGATGAGACTTGCTTTTCCACTGCAAAAAAAAAAAATGAAGGGGTGTTTAAAGAAGAAGTGGAAATCAAACCAAAAATTAAACTTTTCAACTCATTGAAGGTTTCTTTGATGAAATCTGTTTAACCAAAATACGCGTATTCGCTTAATCGGATGTATTTGAATCTCATTTGAATTTAGTTTTTTGTTTCTTTTTTTATTGTTGACAACCGGTTTTTTACATCCATAAAAACAGGATCGTTTTAAATCAAAGCTCTAGAATGTCGGTAACATAAGCAGAACCACGATTAAAGCAGAATAAGTGATATTTTTTTTTAACTAGGAAAGACGCCGCTTGAAGTCTAGCGCCCGCAGAGGATGAACGCGCTTTATTTAGGAATTAAAATTAATATTTTAATTTTATAACATCAGACACATAAAATGATATTTATGCCTAATTTAGTGCAAATATACTCGATGTTTTCAGAGCCTACTACAATTTGTAAGTTTAAGCATAAGTCGTATTAGTAATAGAAATAGTAGTAGTATGTGTTATATTTTTATTTTGACACCGTATTATATATATACCCTGTTTTATTATATCATAGTATATGCTGTTGTATTTTCATTTTATACTAGCGGGTACCTGTCATCCGGTGTTGCCCTCACCCAAAAATAAAAGAATTTAGTTAAATGTGTAAACAGCCGAATAACATAAATAGGTCACGGCATATAGTTTTTATGTAAAGATACAATTGTCGCTTTTGAATTGTGGAAAATCTATGCATCCAAGAAAATGATTACCTCGGAGTGTAACAAAAATAGAAATTGCCACAGTGTAGAAGGATATCTCATTCAATCACCGATTATGGAGAAGTGTACTTTTGTCGGGTCTGGATATTTTCTCGATTGTCTCCTCGGTAATCGAAAGCAAACTGTTGGAGACTGCGCCAAGTTGTATTTATGTTATGACTTTAGAAAATATAATAAACGTTGGTGCATTATGGTTCCTCTGCAGAATTTGAACTGAACCGAACCAAACAGAATGTTCCCAAACTAAACTTAAAACTTAGATTAGGATTATTTTTGTGTTCTAAAAAACAAAACAAAACAAAAAACAACACTTCGGTTCAAATTCTGTAGAAGTAGCACAATTTTCTTTTTTGTAAATAAATAAAACGTAGAATTATTTTTTATATTTTTATTCTTAAGTCTTGGCTTAATTTTGTTATATTCTTTCATCCCATTTAATAGCGGCGAAGTGCAATAGATTTACGTATTTTAGGTATTCAGTTCGCCTTTGTCTTTTCTTTCACAACGGCACCTTACACATCACAGTCCATGAAGTTGCAATCAGGCGAGCTAGGGGGTGTTAGAACTGATGAAGTCGTGTTTCTGTGTACTATTGGTTGGTTTGAGAGCTAGAGTCCGTCGACTACTGGAGCGCATTAGAATATTGGAAGAGAGTTATCTGCATCATGATAATTTGCGCCAGATTATAAAAAATCGAAATATTAACTGCAGCTCAGTGGTTCTCTTTTAAACTTTGAAGTTCGCAAGATGTGAGCAACAGAAATGCGACGGATATATGGGATCAGTTGCGAGCAGAATGGATCGTAACATGCGTTTCGATTGTGTCCGTACGAGGACAGTCATTGAGAAGCTGCTAAAAAAGTGTAGCAAGATTCAGAAATGGCAATATGGATGTTGCTGGGATACAGGCATCGGAGTGGCAACTATGAAGATAGCGCTGAACGAGGATCCGCGCTAATTTTCTTACAAATGTCGCAAGGGCGAAATACTCAACGCCATCGCTAAGGAGAACCGCCTTACGGGAAACAAGACACCCCCCCCCAAAAAAAAGATTAATCACCCAGTCGAGCCGAGGATGATCTCGTTTTTCTTAGGTACAATTGAACAACTCGCATAACAACAGCTGGCTAACATACAGTCTGCACGACGTCCTTCGCGTCATGAAAACCAAGTTCCGCGAACTCTGACTGTCTTTGGGTTGCTTTACAGCGCAGGTCACGTCCCACCATCCCGCATCTTCGAAAAGTGAATAAGATTACATTCAGATGAATATATATAATTGCTATCCAATTTTGATGATCTCTGGATGAAACGGGTGTTGCAGGAAGGACAGATTTGTTACTGCAGGGCTTCGCTTCGTGTAACACTTCCAGGAAAACCCAGAAGTGAATGTTTAGCAGTTCCAACACCCACTTCTCTTCTGATTGCAACTCCATGGACTGTTATTTGTGGAGCGCAATTGTGAAAGACACCAACTTACCGCCTTCGACAAAAAATGCGTACTGATTGCCAGAATTAAACTGCTGGCTAGGGGTATCCTGAAAAAATAATGTGACGGTCGCCTGTTCCAGTTATAGGTTTAGTTATAGGAGTTGGGAAAATAGGTGTTTAATATAGACAATAAAAACAAAAGCTTTGAGTTAAACGGTATATTATGCACTCTGAGTTCTAATGAACGATAATTTTTAATTTTGCAGTTAGCCTGAATTACTTCGCAAACGCAAACGTTTCTCCGTATCTTATTTAATGTAAGTATATATTTTATATTGTATGTGTAAACCTATTAAAATTATTGGGCCAATTCTTTAGTGATGTCATCGAAAATGTTATACAATAGTTATTTACACGAAGCCTCCTCCATTTTATCATGTTCGTATAAAGTTAAGTGTCCATGATACCGAGCCCTGAATAAAAGAATAGTATTTCTAAACATTCTAATTTAAGTAACATATATAGCTATTATTCAATAAATTATAATGTATACACTTTTCTTATGAAGTTAGTAGGTAGTCGAATACAATGATAATATCTAGCACTAGATACTGTTGCCTTTTAAAAGTCAGCATTCTATTTTTAGCCAAATGTTTTGCTGGAAAATCATGTAAAGCGTATTATATGATCAGAATAATTTAATCTCGTTCTTGCAATTTTGTCATTTTTTATCCATGAAATTCGTAATTTTTCAACTCATTTTCTGAACTTTACTTGCATCGCATTAATCATTGTAATAGCTTCTAAACTGACAACTACATAAAAAAAACAAGTATAATTCTTAGAAAAATGTTGATAATGGCTGAACCTACAGCGATGCGTATTAGCATCACGCCTAAGAATATTATGAAACACCTTTCAAATAACGGAAATAACACAATTGTTCGAGAATGATTGTAAATGTGTGGTATAATTATTATGCAATCACGCAAAGTCAAATAACGTATTAAGCGTAATTATATATGCGTGTGTGACTTTGCGAAATTACACAATAATAATACAACACATTTATGTTCCCTTTCCAACTATTGAGTTATTTCCGTCATTTCAAAGGTGTTTCACCAGTCTGTGGATATATATATATACACACACACACATATATATATATATGTATATATATATATATATATATATATATATATATATGTATATATATATGTATATATATATATACATATATATATATATATATATGGAAAATAAAAAAGGAAAAAACAAAATGATTTATATATTCATCAACGTTTTGTGCGTGTGTGACGTGAAAAACATGTTCTTGTTGTTATTTTTGTTTCAAACGAACCATAATACTTAGAATTCAAGAAATATTGTGCGATTAATACGTGAAAATAACGTTTTGTTCTTTTTCCGAGCGAACCATAGCCGTTAGAATTAAAAATGTGTGATACGTTTATGAAATAGAATGAAGTTATTGTTGTTTTTGTTGTTTATTTGCTTTTTTGCTATTTTGTTTTTTGTTTTGTCCTTTTATGAAAAAAAACAAAACAAAACAACACACAAAATAACAAAAAAAAAAAAGAAAAAACAATAACAAAAATCTCATGTTACGTACAAAGATTTGTTAAGGAATGCGGTGTCAAAATAGCTAGCCTGGATATAAATTTAAGTTATGTTCGGTTAGTATTAGTTAAATGCTCATCTCGGCATTGTTTCCAGTCGTCTTGAATTGCTTGCGATTGGAATCAAGCAGTGCCGACTCTGGAGAAGTGTTGTTATAAATTGCGCAACCTTTGCTTAACAATTACACGCGCAGTCAGCCCCTTACAGGGGTGTCTATAGTCTCTCTAGACTGAACGGAGAGCATGTCATATATATATATATATATATATATATATATATATATATATATATATATATATATATTAATTATTTTTAACTACATTTTGTTAGTGTAAGTTTATTGGTTAAAAGAGATGAGTTGTAAATGCCGTTACGTTGTTAAATTGTGTAAGAGTTTTATAATGAGTGCTGATTCAAGAAGTCTTCACCACGATTTACTTCAAAGCAATGTAATGAGTCTAGCTTGTTTAATGTTAAAACGATGAATATGTAAGTCATAAGAGAATAGTGCATTCATGAAATTGTTATTTTATATGCATATTTTATGGTAACCAAGCCTTATATATATGTTTAAAAATCTTAATTTCATACACGCACACACACACGCATATATATATATATATATATATATATATATATATATATATATATATATATATATATATATATATATATATTTTTCAACCCTAATGGGTGGCGTACTCTGCTGGAGGAAATGATGTTTTTTTACTTAGCATGATTCAATACTCCACCGTAAAAAATAATTGAGTCTTCTCGGTTGTCCATACTGTCATATGTAAACAAATGAATACATTCGTTTCAAAACTGTATCATTTATTTCACTCGCCGTAGCGGGGTCTTTAATTCATAGCACCGGCTATTTGTGTTCACGTTTGTTATTGACTTGCATCCGTGTTTTTATGTTCGGTGTTGATACACTTGCGATATTAAGCCACACTTATCAATCGGGAAACGATAGAATAGCTCTCGAAGGATAGGTATCGATATCCAACCACAAACAGATATATCTATATATATATAAATAGTATATTGAAGCTGAGTTGATCAATATTTGTTTCTTTAAGGCTTATCCCAAAATAATTTAATCACACAATATCATGTGATATTATACCTAAGTTTTGGGATTGAGTTATTTTTAATAACAACTTGAATTTTAAGTGTTGAAATTAGCCTCAATGTTCAATTTACTAACCAAGTGGCCCATCTCTTAGTAAGGTTGTATCTATCACTCTCACCCACTCTTACTGTATGTTATTTGACGATCGTTCTTATTTTATGAAGTATAACTATCGATAGCGTACCTGTATCTCTTTCACAATCTCTGTCTTTCTCTCTCTTTCTCTTTTACAATTTGTGTGCGTTTATCAACTGCCGAATATAATATAGTAAAGAAAATAATACAAATTGGCATAATCCATTATAGCTAAAGGAAATGACATTACAAGTAGTAATATCATTTAACTCGTAACTGTAGAAGAGAATAAAGAGACAGAAAAAATAAAGAAATGTATAGGGACCAGAAAAGGACTATTTTTTTATTTTGTCTTTTTATATTCAACTGGCTTTGTAAAGACACTTGATCTGAATCAAACAATATAACCTGCGCCCAATAAGTGACACAAGGGATCACATATTTTCCAGTGTATGTATATATATATATATATATATATATATATATATATATATATATATATATATATATATATATGTGGGCGTGTGTGTGTATGTATTAGTTGCACGATATCGGCGATAGTGTATATGTAGATTTATATTGGAGACATAGATATATTGATATCATGAAAATTGCATATATATATATATATATATATATATATATATATATTGATAGATAGATAGATAGATATATAGATATATAGATATAGTATTTTGCATAATGGTTAGAATTTTCACTAATAAATCGAGAGACGGGGATTCAATCTTCATTCGAGTCATACCAAAGATACAGATATTGTAATTCGTGTATCCTTGCTAAACACTCATTATTATAAGGTGAGAATCAATGGTAAGTAGAGTAATTCAGTTAACAGTGTGGCGTCCTTCCCTATATTTCGGTACATAAAATCATCGTCATAAGTATCATCTGCAGTCGATCGCAATTGAAGTTGACTAATTCATCAAAGTAAGTAGCCTAATATCATACTTCCTTACCTTGTTTTTTATTCGCATGATCTTGCCAATCGCCAGTGTTTACAGTCTCCCATTTCAGGTTCACTTTATGTTTGAATGTTTATCTTGACCTTCCTCTTTCCATCACAGAGTGGCTTTGGTAGAGGTTAAGGATACATTGTATACATGCACCGAAGCATTTTAGATGTTTCTTGTAAAATAGATCCACCATGTATGACAAGCATCAAGATATTAAGCCCCTCCCACCGTGAAAATGTATAGTAAAAGGTCGGAATGTGGGTATAGAAAGCCAGCTCCCAAGATGTTGTGCACTCTGACCCCCTCCAAAAATGACTGTACAGATTCATTGCCATTTCTCGGTAGGGATGCCTCAGTTAATTCGCAATAAGTTAACCTTCTCTCAAAGAAAGAAGGTAAGGTCTGAGATTGTGCATCTTCTATAGCTGCACATAACATTGCATCAACCTGAAAGAGCGAGAAAGCTGATCCCTAGTGGTCTACCTCGTTGAACTTATTGTTGAGGGCGTATCTTCAACTGGTGTGCAATACCAAAATGATTAAATAGTCTCCCTAAGACGACACATTATGTAACCACAGAGATTTTTTCATTTCACTACGTTATGTACAGTTTCATCAGAAAATCGAAGACATTTCGAATAGATTTTTGTCTACTAACTTGGCTTATATCCATACATTCAACTAAGTTTGAATTTTCCCACGTAGTTCGTTTGTCTAGAATTATTTAAAGTAACGTTTAATTAGACGAGCGCCAGTTAAAGTTGCTAATGGCTGCCATGAAATGATTTTATTGCTCGATTTGCACAAAGTTATGGGAATACAGATTCTTTATCGCTTTTATTCGTCCGTCATTTGGCATCTGTTTGTGTCGTCTGCGTTCTTCAATTTTAACATGTTCGTTTGTTTCCAGAACCGCTAATTTCAGACAATACATTTCGGATATAAGTGCTCGCCTTTTGTTTGGGATTTTATTGCCTAGTGATTGCTTATAAATATATGCTACGGGGTATGTGGTGTTATTTTCTCGGAAAAGCAGATGACTGGAAGTCGCCGTGTTCAGACTTTATTTTCATGTTGATTAAGAAGGTTTGTCTTTGTCCAGTTGTTTTTCACTTCTTTTTCTTATTTGATTTGACGATGTAATAAACTCCCGTGTGATTAATAAACAAGACATTTTACAAAAGTATAAAGAGCATTTGCCTTTAAATGCCGACTACGTTTAATTCAAACGAAAAAGTGTTGTTTATTTGTTGTATTTTACAATAATATTAAGCAAACGCTAATCATTTTTGAAGTAAAAAGAAATGTCACACAAATAGATTCAATTTAAGCATACAATTTAGTTAAAATAATTTACAGGGTGTTTATTTTTTGTTTTGAAAGAATCGTTCATTGCGTTTGAGAATAATATTGTCGCTCATATTTAGTTGGCTCCCCTTGAAGACAAAGTTAGACACAATATCGGTTTTTATTTTGGGAAAATGTGGCTCTCTAAAATAGCCACTGTGGACTGGAAACATTTTTTTATATACCTGTGCTTATGTTAAAAGTTAAGAAAATTATCAGATCTTTACAAAATTTCCAGATTATTACAAGATTTGCCACATTGAGATAATTATCTGATTTTAATGAAATGGTATCTACATATTCATTAATTACTTTTATACTTTTATGAGAAACTAGGCCAAAACTACTTCTCCAGAACGGGAAAAATTACTTCGTGAACTAAATGATGTTGCATTCATTACGAAGATTAAGATCAAAATACGAAGCTATAAAATCTTTTGTCTAGAATCCTTATTCCAATTCAGACCGACATCCATTTCATGAATTTGCTTCTAGAAATTATCTAATTATAAAGCCTACAGCTTCAAGGATCTTAAGAAGAAATTTAAATTCATAGAATTTTGCTTCATTGGTGGCCAATGACTGTGGATCAAATTGAATCTGAAATATTTGAATTTTAACATGGGAGATTATGCCCATATTATGCCCACTAAAACTCCTTTAAAATACCACAAAGAAATTGAAACTTAAAAAATATCAATTAATTGACCTCTAATACATATTGTTAAAATATAACACAAAAATAGCAGGTATCACGATTTTCACGAAGTTTTTCCACCTCCAATTTGCCTCCTTTAAATAAAACTAAATATTTCGCACATTTTCACCCCCTTATGCCTAGCAGCTGCGTTCCGAAAACTTCCTAATGATCGGTTACTTAGTTTTAGAATAAATCCTTTATAAACAAACATATTAACATATTCACATACCTAGCTTTATATAAAGACAAGTTGGGAGTGCTATTGGTATTGTTTAGGCTGTATAATCGGGCTGTTGGCGACATAACATTCTCTACCAGGTGTGTTTTATGACAACGTTTGCTAGACACATTAAGAATACTACATGTAAGAAGGCTGTTGAACTCTGCTATATCGTCAACGACTACCTATCATCGTAGAAGAGTCTTGATAGCGATGTGATGGGGTGCTTTGTCATTCAAACTGATTCCAAAAAAGAATGTTCTAATATGGGGTTGTCATGCTCCCCCGGCGTTGAATAACCTCTGAGCTATTTCCATGTGCTGTCGAGTCGCCTTTAATTCATACCGTGTGTGTTCGTCTTCCAAAATATAACACAACAAAACACAATCACTGGCGGTTCACCGGTTTATTAAAGCTTGGTAGTGAGAACGATGCCACTGAATCCTTAATTGCCAGGATTAACTAAGTGTGGCATACGGCACTCGAGATATCCGCTCTCGCTGGTCTTGCCTGAAACGCGACCGTTCAGATTCCCACTACTCGATCTTGACGCCACGACCACACGTCATACCACTCGTCTAGTAATATGCAACACCGAAACCATGATTATAATATTAAAATACTATATGAACGAGACAAAGTTATATAGAATTTCTAAATTTTACGTGATTTCGCTTATTTGAAATCTCTAAGAATAAACACTTTCCCAAGACCAAGAATTGGGCTCCATTTTTACGGTTTTCTCGATAGTAATATTTGGTATTGCTTTGACGTAATATTTGAGCGGACCGTCTTGCACTTATGAAAAGACACGGCCTTATCAGAGCATTAAAAACTGTATTTCAGCTATATCAATAAAAAGAAAAGGTTATAACTTATAAAATATTTTTTTTTAATGTACAATTAAAAACTTAAATAGTTTCGAATATTTCGAATATTTCATAAATTCTGCATCAAATGTCATATTTTATCGAAATTTCTGTCGATCTATCACAATAACTAGCAATATAAATAATGTAAGTGTTGAGTTTACTAATAAATGAGTGTCTGGCTTTTTAACATCATGATGACCAACCGAAAATGGCAGTAATCACGGAAAGATTGGTAAAAGCGAAGAAAATAAGGCAGTCATTTCACCTAGAGTTCATTATATCGAGATGGCGAACAAAGCGTGACGGGTTGTCTACCTGATGCGAAGATCCTTCCTAAGCGTAACAGCAAATACTTTCCGCTCTTACACATAATCTCGTTACGGCCCATCCTTGATTATGCAATCTAAGAAACACACCCTTGTCTACAAAAATATACCGTACAATTGGAGCGTGTCCAACAGTTGGCAGTCAGTATTGTAACGGTATTGTCCACACTTACCTACAAAAAACAGCGTCAAAGACTAAATATGTTCTCAACTGAACAGCGGGGGATGCAAGAGGATCTGATTCTGGCGTATAACATCATTTACGGGAATTTAAATCTACCTTTCAATGAGTGTTTCACTCCAGCGGCGAATCATGGTTTCCGCGTTCATCTGTAGAAAATGTACGATCGTCGCTATCATTTCAACATAAAAAGACAGCATTCGCTGTCGTTGGTTTCCTTCCTGGAACAGCTTGCCTGCCAATTCGTGATAATGCCTTCCATATCCAGGTTCAAAGTGCCTTTAGATAAACATTCAGACTGTATATAGATTAAACGGTTTCTCTTCTTTTTGCATGGCTTGTTGCACATTGCTATTGTTTAGTTCATCAAATTGGCTGATTGTTTAATTTCTATAGAAGATATGGGAGAAATAATCCAAACTTTGAATTCATTTTAAGGCTATTTGACATCGTTAGGAGTGCAACAAGATTGTAATTCCTATTTGGCATGATAGCAATCAGAAAAGTAACTACAATCTTAATTATATTAGATATCAACCTTGTCTTCGTTATTTGTTCAAAACTTTTGCGATGATACCTTTTGTTTTATTATATCAATTAGTATATTCATAGAAAATTGCAGGATTATTTTGTTATGTAATATTTTCCGTATACTTTGCATTTGGGACAACTGTATATTAAAAAAATCAGAAAAATATTCCCCTCCCTCAGTGCATAAATCTCCAATTATATTATTTTAATTGACATTCTTGACGATAAGATGATATCAAAAGAAAGAAATGACGTAGTTTATTGATAAAAAAACAGTTATTATTTTATTGACCACATCTTAAGACAATAGGAAAAAGGGTTCGTGATGAAAAAATATTCAGTCTCCAAGGCACGTTCCGATTAAAGAATTATCCAACGTGTTAGAAGGAATTCTAATATACATGTTCATTTCGGTTGGCGCAATGTGTGTTTACTTGATAGTGTTTAAATAGAACAGGCATTGTATATGTGCGTGCATATTACTTCACCTGCTTTGTTAGTTATAGTATAGCCTTCTGAGCTGTGAACAGCCGTTTGTTAGCAGTTCTATATTCTGTCGCTATATTAAGTAATTGTGTCTCTCGTTGCGTCTTTCGATTGGCTTCAGCCCCAACAGATCGAGGCAGGATATGTCATACGCACGTATGTTGTTTATGAAAAAAAAACGATAGGGGGGAATGAAGCTAGGATTCTGTGTGTTTATATTCCGCGCAAAATCTTGACAGTGGATAGTCTTGTTTCTTTTGTTGGTTGAAAGAAACTGCTGGTTAGAGAAGCTGTCCAGTTGTACCCGCAACGGCGATTCCTGCTTCAAACAGCAACTGTTCCGCGTACGCTTATGTGAGTGAAATTATTGCCCTCGCCTAACCTGATATAAGCGGGCGTCGTTTGGGGATCTAAGAGTGCCAGTTAATAATTTAGATACGACTCATAAATGAATGTTTTTGCGTTTTAGACGTGCATCAACAGTTAACGGTCTGATTCAAATCATAACAGTGTAGTAATTTAGATACGAATTATATATCAATGGGTTGCCGTACTTTTAGATAACTATTGAAATCATTAAATGCCCACAGTTACCGATCTCCAATGTTACGTCAATTGAAAATAGTTATCGTTAAGGGGTTATATAGTGTTCTATGAAGTCTGAATATATACACACAGCATCTGTGTATGATTTATTTTTATAAGATGTGTTCATCTATCAGGGTCGCAAGGAAACCGAGTTTTGGTGATTGGTTCCACCCACCAAATTGGCTCTGGGCCTGATAACAAGTTTTATTGCGAAACAAATAGAACGTATCATTAGGCAGAGGTGGACAGCAGGAGACTCTATGGGACATACATTCGAATTCACGCCCAAAAGGTATGTGAAGACATCGAAACAAATCGTACAATAGATCGATTAATAGATAGATTACCAGGCGAATAAACAGCCATCTAAGAGATAGATCTGTTATTTTATGACGTTTTAATATTGTATATGGTTAAAGATGCGACAGATCACGTATCTGTATATAACTATATTTTAAATGTATATCTATATATTTATAAAGTTAGGTATTTACATATATATATATATATATATATATATATATATATATATATATATATATATATAACTAGAGGTGTAGACATGTTTAAACCATTGCTATGTAATATTATTATATATTTTTGAAAAAGCGTTAACAATGCGTACTTAAAAATAAAATAAAATGTATTTCAATCTGAGCTTTCAAAAATTAAAATGTTCTTTGTCAAAGTAAAATGTTTGTTTTCTTTTTCCTTTTCATCGTCCGATGGCAGTAGACTTCTTGGTGCCAGAAAAATCCCGTTATGTCTGTATTAGAGCGGTTACGCTAGTTTGAGTTCATAGAAGTGAAGACATACATTTAAACCATCGTTTCGTAAACAAGAAAAGTGTAATACTATTACGATACAATGGTTTAAAAATATGTCTACACCTTTATAGATTCAAACTAGCATAACTGCGTTAATACGGACGAAACAGGATTTTTTTGGCAGCAAGAATTCTACTGCATTCGGACGATGAATAGGAAAAAAAACACTTTGAAACGGAAAATTTTAGTTTTCGAAACTCAGATTAAAATATTCTTTTTATTTACAAAATACACATTGTTATGGTTTTCTCAAAAATATTATATATATATATATATATATATATATATATATATATATATATATATATATATATATATATATATATATATATATATATAAAAGACTTTTTGTCTTTTAAGGGAAGTGGGGTTTTATTAACTCTGCTGGGAAGCCATGAAATTAAATACTGTCTTGTTTTTAAATTACGGAAACAGTTTTTCATGATAAACAACTGATGATCCCTTAAATAGTGTTAGAAGCAAACTAATATAATAACTGTAAAAATTAAATTGACTTACATGAGTGGTTTTCCACTGAACAACTTGAAACTTAAGGGTCTCTTTTTCAGTTTTTTGGGGTTTTTTTCCTTATGTAGTTTTAATGGTTGAGATACTTCCGAGACTATATATATATATATATATATATATATATATATATATATATATATATATATATATATATATATATAGGCAAACATTATTCCATAACACGGAGTGTTTTAGCTGCATAAGACTTTTTTTAATTTTTAAATTTTCTTAATTGTTCATTTAGTGGGTCGGTCAAATTGGTGTATGTAAGTTCCGTCGATCACTTGTTCCATTTTCGCCCATGGAACAAGAAACCCACGGAACTTAAATGCACCAAGTTGACCGAAACACTAAATGGACTATTCGAAAAATTGAAAAGAATGAAAAAAACTTATGAAGCAAAAACACTCCATGTTATTTAATAACGTTAGTATAAATGAGAATATGCTGCCTAAATACACACAATATATATATATATATATATATATATATATATATATATATATATATATATATATATGTACACGCTAATCTTATAAACTAATAAACGTATCATGAACCGATCATTGTGAATTTTGGAGTGTATATGCTCAGTCACCCGCTGAGTAACATTTGCACACTATCGTTATTGTAAACTTTACCATGTTAGTAGTGCGGCAAAACCCGAACCCCAAAACATTTCATCTGATACACTAATAGATGATTATTATGAATTTTGGAATATATGTTCTAGAAAAGACGGTAAGTAATATGGACACATAATTTTTTGTGAATGTTAAAATAATGGAAGTGCATATAATTAGCTGGTTTAAATTGTAATGTCTCCTTTCAACTGATCATTATTAATTTAGGAATATATATTCTCGGAAACACGGTGAGTAACATAGTCACATTATTCTTTTGTAAATTTTACCATTTGAGGGGTGCGCACACCTTACGTAACACTCGCCACAAAAACTTTTTAAATAGATTTCATAAAATCTGAATTATATTAATTAATACATTTTTAAAAGGATCCGTGCGAGCGCGTGAGTGACATTACAAGTCAAACAAAAATTTCAAACTATTGAACTTATAATTATAGATCATGGAATATGTACTGTAAGCAACAGGCAGAGTAACGTGAGCAAATGATTTATTTTGTTTTCAGCTTTACCATTTTAGAAGGGATGCCACCAAAACCGTACTATACTCCCCAAGACAGAAAACCATCTAAATTTAACAGTATTACTGTATTTATTACTTATACCCATCCTATGATGGGAATATTTCTAATATATATATATATATATATATATATATATATATATATATATATATATATATATATATATATATATATACACACACATATATATATATATATATATATATATACAGAGAGAGAGATAGAGATAGAGAGGGAGAGACAGTAATATGATACTTCTAAGATATAAACAATATATTTAACTAGAAAACTATCAAGATAAAAAAACAAAGCTCAATATATTGGATAGAGCATTAATAATAATTGATTAAATAGCAGAATGAAATAAAAAATGAATCAAAATGTATTACATATCAAAGTTTAAGAGCAAGGAGTAATACTGAGTCCTTAAACCATTGATTTACAAAGAACATCTTCTCCTCAGACGACAATTACCGTAATGACATTAATGCGAGTAAAAAAAATTCATCTTTGAAAATATACAAAACATAAAGTATATCGGCCAAAACACACATTGTTATGTAAAAATACCCCAAGAAGGTACGGACTGTTTTGATGTTCAACATTTACAATATATCCAGATCAAACAAAGGTTATTTTTTTTTTACCTCGGTATATTGTAAGTTGAGCGTTCTTTAGAAACACGTACTTACGACAAGTTTTCTTACATCATTATTCCAAAATAAAATACTGTTAATATTATAGAACCATTGCACAAGTAGCTTTCTGAAAGTAAATATTTAAAATAGTAAACTTTCAACTTCAGAATGTAAATTTAATATGAATATATAACAATGTTTAAACTGTATATCGTGTGAATTTATTAACAAATGTATTTAAGTCGTATGGTATGTATGTTTTAGAATCCCTTATTGGAGCATGTCCTTTACAAAAAGCCTTTTTCTGTGAATATGTGAAACAACTCAGTGATTTCCGAACGTCACACTGTATCAGCACGGAAAAGTGACAAAAGTCTCGAGTTGTTATATTCGTAGAAATTCTCCAACATAACAAAAATAACGGAAAATTGTGTTTCTTACTATATACAACTAAATAAAAAATAATGTGAAACAAGTACTCGTAATTATTTTGTAGCATGATAATCATGATTCAATTGCGTTTCTTACCGATTAAATGAGCAATGAATAATAGAATGTATGATATATATATATATATATATATATATATATATATATATATATATATATATATATGTGGGAAAAGAGGGATGAAGGTAATCCGACGTAATGGGAAAATGGAAAAGGAAAACCAAAAAAATGGATGTTTTTTTTATGTGTACATTAACGTTTCGTCTTTTTTATAAGACTTCATCAGGATGATAATATAAAGAAAAATGTCATGCAAGTACAAACACATATAGAGTTGACATGTTGGGAAAAAGGAAGAAAATAGTAGCCACTACTGGAGAAAACAGTAGGTTGAACGTCCGTGTTTGGTGGAGTCAATAATGAGGAATGAAAAATGAATGTTTATGAAAATGAGTGGGGAAGAAGTGGAAAGATGGGGGTGAGCAAGGATACTGTGGCTTGTAGTAAGAGAAAGAGGTGGGGTGGATGAGAAGGAATAATGTGGATTGCAATGAGTGAGGGAGTGGAGGGGGTGGAGGAGGGGGAGGAAGGAGGTATTTGAACAGGTGGTTGCGGTCAAGACTGAAGGGGATAAATATGTTGGAATGTTTGTGTGGGGGTGTATGCAGAGAAATGGAGGGTGGGTAGAGAAGGGGGGAGCCTGTGATTTTGGTGGATGGGCGAAAGTTACGGTCTTAGAGATTATATAGACTACCCCCTAACATCGAATACTTTAGATACATAGATGATATTTTAATTTTCCTCCTCACAGACATACAAATCAATAATTTTAAAGATAGACTCAACACAGTAGAACCTTCCATAAAATTCACCCATGAGACTGAAATAAACGGCGCTATACCCTTCCTAGATTCCCTCATAATTAAGTCCAGCAACAAACTAGAATTTAAAGTACACCACAAAAACACTCACAAAAATGACTACATACATTTCTACTCCCACCACCATAGCAAGATCAAAACAGGTATAATTATAGGCTTCTTCCTACGCGTCCTTAGAATATGTAGCCCCCAACACATAGATGAAGAAATAAAGTACATTGTTAATTACCTAAAAACACTACAATACCCCACACATTTTATATTAAATGCCAAGAAAAAAGCCTTCCAAATATTCTCCAGAAACACCACACAAAAAATCAGACTCCTAACACCTCTCTCATAGACAGACGCCTTCTCTTACCCACGCATTCAAATAAAACATCCATATGCAACACGCTTACCAAACTAGGCATTCCTACAGTACAAACCAGAAAACAAACATTAAACACATCAAGACATTTCCAAAATAAACCCACATCCCATGCCGGTTTATACACTGTCCTATGCAATGACTGCCATCAATTTTACGTGGGAGAAACACAACGTGAATTAAAGAAACGATTGAATGAACACAAAAGGGACATAAAAAAACAACAACCCTCTCAGTGCACTTTTCTCCCATGCACTAGAACATGGTCATGCCTTCAAATTTGAACAAGCCGAAATCACAAAATACATCCACAACAAATCTCGGCGAAGATTGTTGGAAACTGCACTCATCACCGCCTCCACCACAATCAAACAACGAAATGGCTTCTTTAAACTATCACCCGTAATAAGCAAAATCATCCTTACTGAACATAAACTCATGCTAGATCATAGATAACATTTATTTTTATCTCTGACCTTAATGACACTCTCCCACTTACTCACACCCATCCTCTTTCTCCATGAATCTTTACTTTTTCTAACTCATTCCTTTTTCCCCCTCACATTTTTAACACAGCAAGCCGATGAAACTTTCTCATTTTCCACATATTTCAAATATTTCATACCCTATCACTACAAATCTCCCCTCTCCCCCTCACCCATTCCCTTTCTCAACCACTTCTTTCGTACCCTCACTCTTCCATACCTCCCATTCTCAAATTTCCTTATTTTCTCAAAATCCTCTCTAAGACCGTAACTTTCGCCCATCCACCAAAATCACAGGCTCCCCTCCTTCTCTACCCACCCTCCATTTCTATGCATACACCCCCCACACGAACATTCCAACTTATTGTTTCCCCTTCAGTCTTGACCGCAACCACCTGTTCAAATACCTCCTTCCTCCCTCTCCTCCACCCCCTCCACTCCCTCACTCATTGCCATCCACATTATTCCTGCTCATCCCCCCACCTCTTTCTCTTACTACCAGCCATGGTATCCTTGCTCACCCCCATCTTTCCACTTCTTCCCCACTCATTTTCATAAACATTCATTTTTCATTCCTCATTATTGACTCCACAAAGCACGGACGTCCACCCTACTGTTTTCACCAGTAGTGGCTACTATTTTCTTCCTTTTTCCCAACATGTCAACCCTATATCTGTTTGTACTTGCATGACATTTTTCTTTATATTATCATCCTGATGAAGTCTTATAAATGAAGACGAAATGTTGATGTACACATAAAAAACATCCATTTTTTGGTTTTCCTTTTTCATTTCCCCATATATATATATATATATATATATATATATATATATATATATGTTTGTGTATAAAAGGGCGACAAATGAACACGTAATTGTAATATTTTAAAATATCGCAATTTATACACTTATAATGTAAGAATGAATGAAACCAGCACAAATTCTGTTTCAAAAATACAGCACGGCATTCCTATATGATTCATATATACATTACTCTAGTGTTATTACCTTAATCAAATCGTTGACTGTTCTATACAAGTGTTGAGCATAAGAGGGACAAGACAACACGGTATTCATATCTGATTCGGATCTAAATTACAAATTGACAACATAATAAAATAATTTCCACACGGTTATTTTAGTCAGAAACAAAAAGAATTGATTCAAAAATTATAATGTTGTAAATTCTTTTTAAAATTTCTTATTGTAAAACATAACTTTCCAGCAGTGCAAAGTTCATTCAATTTTATCTACTTTTTATCCATATGAAATAAAATAATTTTATATGAAACAATAAAGTATTCTATATTGATGGCTGATACAATAAAGTTTTAAATATTGATTCTTACAATGTGAACATCTTCTTAAAAACATGAATAACTTCTTTTCATTGATAGAGAATATGGGAGTCACACATACATTTTGAAATCAAAATAATAAACATTTTGAGTTGTTTTATTTTGCTAAAATGTATAAATCAATCATATTTTGTTGATGTTAGTTGTTTAAAGATTCTTTCAGTGTAAATTATTGATGTATTTCTAGTTTTTTTTTACTAAAGTTAAGAAAGTTATTACACGTGTTGACAGTTTATGGCATAGTGTATGCTATAAATATTATGTTATTTTGTTTTAATGAAAAAACATTACAATTCAATTCAAACTTGAACAGATATAAAAATGTTTTACATTTTGCAATGGCATAAAATGTAAAACATTTTATGTCTATTATCTTCCCGCTTATCACCCGGACCTTCTCTTCACTCGCCCATAAACTTACATTTCATTATCACAGCCTTCTAAACCTCAAACATAGCTATGCACTACGCACAATGCTTCAAGTAAACTACAACATCCTTTTACCTTTTAAGTTACTTTTTAATAATCGAAGGCCGTAATCAAATGTATGAAAATTATTTTGTTTATTAGATATTACATGATTTAATTATTATATTGTAATTTAGGAGTAATTCTTTATATAATTACACCTAATCGAAACAGTGCTGTAAAGGATCATTAAGTATTATACTTCGAATGCTTTGTTGACGCTTAAACACACCAGTTGGGCCAAACGTGTACGTTGTCATCCTAATCCACTGCGAAATGTCACTGTATACGCATGGATTGTATCATTCATGCACGGTAGTATGTGAATAATATTCTTACGGTCAACAATTTCCGAATTGCAACCTCAACCTCTTCTCGGGTTTGCCAGTAATTTAGTTTTTAACTAAAATGGATGTTTTCTGCACTTTGACTTATTCCAGGTCACATGTTGCGATGAGGAAATTGAAAAGTGTACGAGTAGAAATAAATTTACGTTAAAATATGTGCGGTCAAGAACATGAGTGTAAGGCAATGATCGATAACATTGGGTTTGACTTCACATAACTTTTTAAATGTAACAAATTATTACATAGAGTTCGATGAGTCGAATCCAATACTGTTAATTTCAAAATGATTGAGACCATAGAAATAGACGGGTACAACTTTGAATTAAGAAATAAAACGAGGATAAGATTTTTATAATATCAATAGAAAATAGTAAGCAACTAGATAATGAGAAAGATGATGATGATGATGATGATGATGATGATGATGATGATGATGATGATGATGATGATGATGATGATGATGATGATGATGATTTATATATCAATATATAAAATATGAAGAGCATAGACATCACTCAATAAATCCGGAGCCGAATTAATAAAACAACAACATTTAGGAAACATTAGACTTTATTCATCAACATATTCTCCTTCTAGTGTTCTGTAATAACTTTGAACACAATTTTTGTTGTTGACAAATGTGCATGGAAAATGATGGATACACTACTTCTGGATATCTTCAAATCGTCTGTTATCTCACAGAACTTCAATTTACGATCGGCCAAATTTATTTTGTTTTGTTTTACTTTCTCGATATGTTCACAGACAACCGCTGAATCAATGCAACCTAAGCGTTCAGCAGCATCTGTGTCTGTACGAACGCGTTTAAAGGCAGCATAACACCGTTTAATCGTTGTTTCCGACGACACAGAGTCCGAATTACACTAATCAATTCATTTTATGCTGTTCAAGAAAAATATAAAAACTATAGAAAAATAAAATTGAATTTACAAAAACGAAATATTGATTATAAAATGTGTCAATACAATATTGACATTGAGAATTTTTAATTAAATAATGCTAAATGACAATAGAATTCTACATACAAAGTACAACAATAAAAAGAAAAAAATGACGGTATTACGTAGTGATAAAATAAGAATAGTTAGTTTTCTTATGTTGGAATTCATTCACAAAATACTTGGTGAAATGTATGGATATCCTTTAGACTATCATTCTCTTAGGAAAATGTATGTTTGAATCTTTCTGTATTTTTTACATGACGATTTATAACATGTATTATTTAGATTGCTCGGACTAATGTTCACATCTTGGGTGTTATGCTAACAACGTTTCGATCGATGTAAGCTCCGACCTTCTTCAGATGTATCTTGACAAGAATGAAAACATTCTTTCCACCACTCGCCAATAAGAGCCATTGTAAAGATAAACTTGAAGAAGGTCGACTGTTACATCGTCCGAAAATTCAGAAACATTATATCAAATCCTACGGACGAAAGAGAAACAACTCCACTTTTCATTTCATAAATGCATCACACATATTGAATCATAACGACTATGGTTTGTTGGAAAAAAGAACAAAAGCATTTGTCCACTATTTGTTAATAAGAGCGATTTTTAAAACAGTAGTATTAACAATCTAATTAATCTATGTTTTATTCTTTGGTGATATTATCCAATTGCCACCTGTCAATCATATGATAGTAAAAGAACTCCGATTAGCGTAGGTTGACAATCTATGTTGAAATACTTTGTAATATGATGAATTGACGAGAGATATGAGAGAAAAAGATGACAAAAACAATTAGATTGATGTTTTAGGTAAAATTATGGTTGTTTATCTTTTCATTAAGTGCTGAAATAAATATTTTTTGGACGATTTGCCATAATGGTTAGAGGGTTAGCTAATAAATGGGAAGGCGGAGTTCAATCCCCAACTGAGCCATACGAGCAACGCAAAAAGTGTACATGCCTCTTGCTAAACACCCATCTTTATAAGGTGAATATTAAGTGTAAGTTCAGTAATCCTGGAAAAAGAGTGGCACCCTCCCCTATATCTCGATGAAGTTAATAATGAAAAAGAAGCCTTCGGGTTGCCCTCAATAATGACTGACCACTTTACTTTTACTCTTTGTTTATTTTACATTTTTTCCTGAAAGAGAAACATCTTGATTGTATAGTATTCTGAACTTAAATCGAAATGCGCATACATGTTACTTTTGAATTAAGTTTAATATCAGTTGTATATTGAAATTATTCAAGAATGTTATATAAATACAGTTTGAATTTATGAAAATAAATCCGACATCAAACACGTACATGATGTTAAAATGGAAAAGAAAGAAGTTGAAATTGACAAAACCAAAAAGACTTCTGATTCTGTTCGACAAGAAAAAATGCTTACAACTGGAATATGCGCAACAAGTGTTGATGTGGACCAAGGTTCATGCAACGGTGGTATTGAAACAGTTGACACCTTGTAATAGCTGCATAGTGAGAACTCATATTGCTACCACAAAGGAAACATACTTTTCTTTCTCAGTCCATAGCGTCAGGAGAAATATCCACGAGCAGTTGAACACATTATCTGTCGATTACTACTCAGTCGTTTTCAAGTCCAATGTCAAAAAATCATTGTCCTAAACCGCCTATAAGTTAACACACACTGTCCATATAATTGATCAATATAAGTATTCTCATAGTTTTCCACAGCTGTCGGTGTATAACCATTCTGTCTCGTTAATTCTTATTCACGAGTGGCTCTTGGCCTTTATAAGTGATGACTTAACAGTAAAACGACGTCGAAATTGCTTGGGAATGGAATCAATCGTGACAGAATGTTGGTGGTGGAATATTTGTTGATTACCGAAAGTAAAAAAATTTCTAATCGTCCAGCTTACGTGGCTTTTTCGAAAGCAATAAATGTCGTGTATATCTCTGACTTTGATCCACGATTACTTATCATATGTAATAAATATGCCTGAGAAGAATGTAGCAAACTACGGCTATTAGTGAAAGAACGTATTTGTCACCATTGTTACTTTGCAGGAAAATCTTCTTTTCATGCCAAATGCTTGTAGTATGCTCAACATAACAAGTAAAGCAAGTAATGTCGTCGATCACAGGCTCTCTTTTCTTTAGCTACTACATCGAAATGTGGGGAAGGGGGCGCTCTTTTTCCAGGATTACTCCAATTAATAATAATGTAGACTGTTTACCAATGGGGATATCAACTACCATTTTTTGAGTATTTAGTATCACTCTACGGAATATTGAACCCCGGTCTCCCAGCTTATTAGTGAACCCTCTGATCGTTATGCCAAATCGAAGCAAAAGACTGAATTTAGAAAGTAATAATTTGTAAGTACGAATAAATTAAATAAAATTAGACGTATTTTAATTCCTTAGCCGCTATTTTGATCAATCACAGAAATTCTTGTTTAAAAAATTTAGTTTCAAGAGTATTTATATAATTTCGATGACATAAATGGATTTTATCAAGAACTAGCAGGAAGACTCGACGTTCCTCGAGATTGGATGAGAATTTGTACTTTTTGACTATGCGTATAACTCTATATCACTTTTGTTTGCACTATCGCTCCTCGTGTTTAGATCTGTAATATAGTCGGAAAAAAACAAAATGTGCGAAAACTCTATGAATTAGTGTTTTATACATATTGCCCAAATTTCATTAAAACTAAGTTTGAAGTTTTCAAGGGGTTCTGTCTCCATGGGTTACTTAGAGGTGAGGGCACGTAGATATTCAGCACATAGACGGTAATTAATATATTAAACATTTTATATAAAATGAATATAGTAAAAATATAATAATATTAATTTATTCAAGTTTATTAATTTTATTTGCGTAAATAGATAAAGACAAATGATTAAATAATGTATCTATTAATTTGTTTTTAATTTGATTTTAATTTCAAATAAACAAAAATATGTATGATTGGTTTTGCAAGAACTATAAAGAGTAACACCAAAAGCGATCCCGCACACACATCTTCATATATGCTTCATTAATTAATTAAAAACCATCATTTGAAATAACATGGCGGGAACAACATATGGAAATACAACTACATCTCAACGGGGATCCATGAAAGTATAAACTATGTCAAACATTACGACAATACAAACTGTTCAAGAAAATGTATGACACTTTCGTACCTCAGTCCAATTCAGTTCAGTTCAGTCATCCCTAACTAGCAATGCATCTGAGACATCGATCCTTCATTTGGACTAGTCTATTTTCTTTCAGCTATGTTGTTTGACCGAATTTAATTTTCTTGCTAATAATGAGACCGACTAGTATCATGAATTAAATGGCAACATTTTCAGTTATTCACCGAAAAAAACTCACGCCTTTAATGAGACATTTCGCTATCTTACACGCATTTACATTATCGCTATTTAATTATTATCATTAGTTCCATTTCATAGAAAAACCCTACGATAGCCTTACCAAATATATTTTATTACATTTAAATATCAATCAATTACAAAAAAGTGAGAACATGTAATTCTTAATAAAGCAGACAACTTTACTTAAAGACAGATTACGCAATTTATTAATAAAAACATAGTTTTAAAGGGAAAAAAGATAAATAGCTTTAAACAATTCATATTTTAAATACGTAATTACAATTTTACATTTAGCACACCATGTGCTTCAATTTTGTGAAAACATTTATAAAAACACGTTGTAAGTTCGAACCTCAGCTAAACCGTATTTATTTTTCTCACTGAATTCGTCCTTTTTATACTAATGTGTCACCATTTATTAAGGCCATTCGAGGCTAATGGTTAATTAGATTATCAGTTTGACGATGAACAACGTAATGATACGATTGGAAATGATGGGTGAAATGATCAGAATTTGATTATTTAGGAGGACGATTGAATAAGTTCTGTTTTTTAACTATTACAATTAAAATATTGACATACTTCCTTATTGTTACTCGTTTTTAATCTACGTTATGTGCGTAATTACAGACCGCGTGTAAGATCTAGCAATGTAAACCCATTTCCTTATATAAGCCGTGATTTCTTTTAGGTGACTAACTACAAATGTTGACATTTTATTTTTACGCTTAGTCGGTCTAATAACTGCGTGGCATAAACTTTAGCAAATAGGCACTAAAATATCCTGCTCTTAGACTTCTATCTAAATGAATAAATGCGGACGTTTTGTTTTCATTCATTCGAACTATAATCATATTAAAACACTTTAGCTCTATCTAATTCAATTATACACTAAAATATTTTCACATACCGTATATATATACTCACAAAAAATCTGACTACATCTTATTTGCATATTTATTTTTTAAACATTGTCTAATAGATTCATATACAGTACTATTAACTTGTAATTGAATTCTGCTATTTTATTATGTATTCGAAAAAATATGTATATTAATTTCGTAATTATTATCAGTAGTAATATAATTTTAAGCGATTTAATAAATTAAGTTTAAAATTAAAATTCATAACATCCGTTTCATTTTTTTTCAATTACTTTTTCGCACGCATATATTTAAACATAGCAACGCCCTCAATAACTTTCGAATAATTACTTTTTAAAACACAATAATTATCTAAAGGGTTTCTGTTTATAATTAAATACATGCGCTTATTATTCTTAGACATAAATATGTTATTGTTGTTGCTGTTTCTATTCCTACGAGCGCAGAGTAAGGCACAATATCAATATTAAACGTGGGGGGAAATCCTCCTCTCCGAAAAGAGCCACTATAGATTATAACAAAACATTCAATTACCTCGGTCTAAAAAGATGTCTCATTTACTGATGGAAGACATAAAAACTAAGTGCAAATTCAGAACAGATACTACTTTTACTCCTAGCCCAAATGCCAAAGAGTCAACATGATGATGATGATGATGATGATGATGATGATGATGATGATGATGATGATGATGATGATGATGACTTTAACATTCGTTATAGAAAGAACTCCTATCTAAACTACAAAAAATATTTTTCTTTAATATTCATTAAGACTTTTTTCTGTATTTTATAATATAGTAAAAAGTATGAAATGTGTGTGTTTGACCAATCGATATTCCACTATTATGTTTATTCATTTCATTGTATAACCGTTTTTTCAATCAGAAACTCATTTTCACAGTAGATTTTCCCAACATTAAAATGCATCAAATAACACTACGGCCATAATATTTTTTGCTGTGTTCTTCCAAATCATCAAAATGTCAAAGGGAAATTATTTCTTAGTTTTCTGTAAAGAAGACTACTGTTTTAGTAATTGCTGCCCGGAGGTCGGGCAGTTTTTGCTAGTTGTTTATAAAATTAAAAATTAAAATGGCAAATTCAAAGATAATAATGCGATTTAACATTTACCATTGCGTAACACGTACTAAAACTTTAACATCAACAATAATTTTTTTGTTTCGTATTTTCAGCGAAACGGTCTTGCTGTGAACGACCGATGTATGTCCTATTCTTGAGTTGAGACTTTTGTAAGTGATATCGTCAACTACCATTTGCGATAATGTAAAGCTTGTTGTAAACACAGATAGTTAGTTGACAGTGATTCTATAAGCATTGGGATTGCACTTACTAACTGCGCCTTAGGAAGTGGTGGTAGTTAAGTGAACAACAACACGGCCTGACGATCTGGGTGTGCTAAGTTCGAATTCAGTCGGTTCCATAGTATCACTTTCACTTGAAACCTTCACGTGGCCCCTCCTGCAATAATGGCAACAACAGAATCAAGCCGGTCAGTAAAGTTGTACTATTGTGATTCATACGAATTTACTCTTACCGTCTGACTCACGGCCGAATGTTTAGAAGCGCCGACTGTAAAATAGGTCGTACATTCGATCCCGTCTATAAACAGTTGCTTATCAGGCCACACTGAAAAGCTGTGATACAGCGAACCAATCTGTATATGGAAAACAATACGAAATTTGAGTGCAGCATTTAGAAACATCTTTGTGTTGTCAATTCTTGGTAATGTGTCTCATGTCGATCTATCGTGTATGATTGTAAGAGAAATTGTGTGAGTAAACTCTATCGTTCCTGTCGCTAGTAAGCAGCATAAATATCTCTTTGTCTTGTCCTGCGCGTGACGATGACAATAATTTCTACGTCCGTCCACCAACCCCGTTTCTAGGTGTGGCTCAAATTGATCTTTCCTCTCGATTAAGTATCCGCCCTATTCCCCCCCCCCCAATCCACTCCGCCTAACGACTAGCAAGCGATCTCATGACGTCGTTCCACCCATAGACTGTCTACTGACCAATGTCCGATATTATAACAACGGTATGCCCCCGAGAAAAAAAGAAAAAGATTGAAAAATGAAGCAGAAAAAAATAAGAACAATAACAATAATAATATTCCCAGACAGTCCACGTCTTAAGGAAATATTAATACTTGTTTTTACAGCGTTGTGCATGTAAAAGTGTATACTTGCGTGTCTACAAAGCTGTGAAGCAGTAAATATAATGGTGACATTTCTGGCTGTAGGTTCCTGATAGAGACCCGAATGGAAAATAATGTACAGCGAAATCTAAGGAAATGTGTAGAATAAAATCATACCTTGAGACTATGTGTTGAGATCTACGCAGACGACACCACTATTCCTAGCGCCACATCGAAGAGCACTGGAGGTCAACATCTCGCTGACTCTCCCTCTTCAGACCTGGAGCATGTGGTGTAGTAGGTAAAAAGTAGCTTGTTACCTTCAGCAACACCAAAACCACGCGTTTACCCTTTCAACACTAATGCTCGGATCCCCGTTTCGCTTCAGAAAAAATGCATGCCCCCTTCTCTCCTTGAATAATCCGTTGTTTGAATAAACTCTTAGGACTGACGTTCGCTTTATATAATCCGTTGCTAAGGCTGTTAAAAAATTCCACCGTTCCGAAAAGTAGCTGACTCCTGATGCAACCGTTTACCTAGATAAGAGCGATATACATAAAAAAAACGGCATACTGCTGCCACATTTGGGGAGGTGCCGCATAGGACAGTTTTTTTTTTTGCCTTCAAAAAGTACAAAGCCTACTTCGAAATCGAGTGGGTGTGATCTCTTCTTTTCCCTAATACTCTAATATCACAGAATATACGTTGCTAGCCTCTGTCGTTATTTTCAGTGAAGATGGTTTACTAAACTATTTTCTTAAATTATTTCGTTTCTTCTTGTAAAACATTAAAAGAAAGAACTATTCCATCTAAACATGAGGAACAAGACTTTATTTTCGCCCTCCATGTGACACGACGTCAGGCGGAAATTTCATGGACAAAGCTTCTTTACAAAGGCGTCTGTATCTGTGCCAAACATTTCCGCGGGACTACTTACCTGCTGATTACAACGTGGTCGTCGCCAACTCTAATGTACACAAATTCCTGTCATGAACCGGGTCAAAATAATCAAACGCAGTATATAATCTTGATTAATATAAGTATTCCCATAGTTTTTTTCATCTTTAGTCTGGCATTCATCTTCGTCTCATTAACCCCAACTCCTCGAGTGCCTCTTAGCCTTGATAAGCCGTGTCATCGGTAGTAAAAAATTAAGTCATATCATTTTCAAAATCCAATAGCCCCTTCCCGAACCACATAGGCAAAAGAAAACGGTGGCCCAACCATCAGTTGGTATTACACAAAAAACCGCCGTTGCGCTTCAAAGTAGATGAATACACTGGAAAAGTACGGAGAGTATTGGAATCTTAAGGTAGCTTATTGTCACTCAAATTCAAGAGAAAACCAATCACCATTACTGACGATGATTCAATGAAAAACGGCCTTCGTAAGAACGCAAACTGATTTGCAACAGTGATCGAAAGAAGTGGAAGTGATAGAACATGGAGAGACTTGTTGTCACTCGGACTCCAAGGAACACCATCTGGTTTTAACAAAGTGAGATCACTGGTAAGAATTTGTGTGAGTACTTCTAGTGAGTAAACAATAATAATTACTGAGCTAGCTTATTTTTGTGTGAAAATAATAATGTTATGTATATCTATAAAAAGAAAATTGTCTGCTCGTTTTTCTGCCTGTTCGCTTTTCATGTTTGCCCCGGGAAATTCAGGCCTAAAACCAATGCTAATTGTAAATTACCCTAACGATGATAAGTTATAGAAATAAATATTTAGACGAATATGCTCACTGTTGTGACAGTGATCACTTTTCAATCTAAACACCGGATTCTGATTTCAGAACGAATAAAGAGTAAAATATTTAAGAATTTTACACAAGAAATAAACTTGTTTATTTAGAAAATCATTCTTCATATTAAAATTTGTAAATTAAAAAAAAACAAGTAGAATAAAAATACATCTGACCGCTTCTCATGGTGATACATTATATGTCTCTGTTCGTAATGAAAATAAAATGTTTAGAATTTTTCCAGTAACAAACATTTTATCAATAAATGATATATTCACTGATGAGAACTACTCCATACATTTTGTACACAAAAAGACAAATTTACAGAAAAAGGAATAGGCAGAGTACACATTACTAAGACCGTAGTTTTTACGATGGAAATACATGAGTTCGAATTTTACGTAAGTCTAAAATACTTTTTTGAACTGCATGCGTGTTTTATAAGTGTAATAAACTTAATATAACATAATAACATAAAAAACATTAACTAAATATTTTTTCATTAAACTAAATAGTTTTTAGTTTGATAATCAACAAAAAAGCAAATAAAATGTATTTGGCATTTGTTGAAAGCGAATAATTTTTGCTTTAGAACATTATTCCTTACCTTTTTTCTAATAAAACAATCATAAATACATTTCGTAGTTCCTTACTCTCTCATGCAAATACTAAATAGCGTGTTTTTCCATTTTATTTCGCAAGTAGTTTTCTTCGTAGTAGCTATAAAAGTGTAGAAGCAATGTAAAGATGAACATTGACAAACCCAGGTACTGTATGAACACCGCCCCAGTGTTGTATTATCCATGTCGGAGATGTCTGAATTCCCTGCTTTCCTTCACGGGTGTGGACCCAGGCTTCATCTCTGCCGATTGGTAAATCTTGTCTTTTGGTCGTGATCGATTACATGGACTCTGGGTTTTAATTTGGAAGATCTATTTACCACAAAACAGGTGACTCGTTTTTGGTTTGCTTGCACGAGAGAGAAAGAGAATTAGGTACTAGGCGAACATATTCACTGCCATGTGCGCCCAACCGCGGAGCACCGCTCCGTGTGTGCTTATCCTTTGGTTGTCAGCAGCAGAAGAGGAATAACAGTCCCGGACGGAAGTGACATCACTTTGGATTCCCTTGCTACTGCCACTCGGTCTAAGAGCGTCCTCTTATCATCTTTTTGGGTGAACTCTGTATCTGCCCCACGCCGCCATTATCTAACACCAGAAGCGGGTATAAATTAGTAATATTTATATTTTAATAAAATGTTTACTGAGAAAAATTGAAAGTAAAACTGTTTTCCCCAGTTGACTTGGCTCACAGAAAAGGAAAATATCAGAAATCCAGGGGTAACAATATAATAGCTGTTTTTACCCGAAGTTGTCCACAATTCAATGAAGTCATTTTAGTTTTTAATTGTTATTTGTTTGCACAATTTTAATTTTAATGCAGGAACCTCCTATTATATACTTCATTTTAATGTTAGCTTACTTTAATCTACAGAATTGCTAAATATGCACATTATTCTGGTTTGTGACACTTTATTTAATTTTCAATTATGGATTAAACATCTTTTAAAATAGACTCTATTGTATACTCATAAATTTAGTGATGTAAGCTCTATCTATCACAATTTTAATATTGAGCGTATGTTTTAGATGGTTTTGCACTATTTTTGGGCTCGACGTCTTCTAGTTATTACAGAGCCACCTTGAACAGACCCCACTATTATTGTTAAATATAAGTTTTAAAGT
Source organism: Sepiola atlantica (assembly GCA_963556195.1). Lineage (NCBI taxonomy): Eukaryota > Metazoa > Mollusca > Cephalopoda > Sepiida > Sepiolidae > Sepiola > Sepiola atlantica. The sequence goes on along the minus strand of OY744516.1, from coordinate 159,710,190 downwards.
TTAAATATAGATATGGTTTATCATATTCAGCGGTTTATTAGTGTATGCTTGACGCGTTATGAGATTAGGTGTCAACTGTAATCCCGTAGGAAAATGTTTCGCTTCATCATGTGAGGTAATGTTTTATATAAGAGTCGGTAGGTAGACTAGTTGATACATTATTTAATACATATTAACAGTTATGCTGTAGAAAAAGCGTACAGAAAAATAATAATATACATGTTTAACTAGATTATCTGTTCCAAGAAAAATAAGTCGAGCAAGTAAACCAGCTTTTAATTTTACTAGTGTTTAAAGATAATGCGCGGTGAACTACATGACTACGATATATTTACAAGTTTTGTGACATTTATTCAGTTAGTTTGTTAAATCGGCTTGCTGCCCTAGTCCAACTACGTCACTAAGTTTATGTGTGACACGATGAGGTAGTTTTCTGGTGCGATATTAATTTAAATTAATAATGAAATATAATTAAGAGATTCGCGTGAACACACTTATTCTCAATCACAAAAGTCACGTTTGAAAGGGTACATTTGAGTTTTTCCGATACAGTAAACTTGAAGAAAGAGATAACCGTATGAATATAAACTATATTTTATTCATCTTAACCATTTTTCTCCTAGCAATTAAAAGTGTTTCTGGTCATTCTCATACACAATTCGATTTAAAATTTCCCCATAATTCCTGTCGTAGTATAATCATTTAGTTCTTAAATCATTTAATCGATTTAAAATCCATACCATGGCTGACTCTGTCCCTTCCCTAACTGAGGATCAGCGTCGATGCGTTTGTCAGGCTGAATTTGTTGCTTAAAACCGAACGTCGTCAATCATCGTTTGCTAATAATTATACGATTAACTCGACCACACGCTCTTAGACAATTAATGTTTTATTCGAGTTGCAGCCGCCGATCGCTTCCCAAGTATTTACTTCGTTGCAATGTGGAAATCTTTTTCAACAGAATTAGAGAGTCAATCTGCCAAGCCTGTTTTACGTGACTTGGTTAGCACATTGGAATGACGGGGGTTCAGCAGTAAAAGTGCAAATAGATCGGAGACATTTTCACTGCTATAGGATAGTGAAATGATCGATGAACGACTACAAGGTTTTTGGATTAAAAACAGTCTTTTTTAAACTATAGTTTTTTAAACAAGTTAATTGTGCGGTAGAAACAGGGGAATACTATTATTCTGGATTAAAAAGTTAGCGTTCGTTACACTGTATTTATCATGTCTTGTCTCGTGAACTCTTGAGCTGGGTCCCCGAAAACTTAAACCAGAATTCCATTGCACTCAAATATGTGACGACATGTTCTCCTCCTATGATCGGCGTCTTGTTGTCACGGTACAACTTCTCCAGTCAGCGTCTACTACTTTTAGAAAATGTCAATCCATGATAGAAATTAAATAAAATGTATAAAAAAAATCAGAACAAGATGCATATTTACCAATACTGTAGATAAAATTTTAATCTAAAGCTTAAAAACCAAAATATCCAAGGATTGACACCAGAACTTTAAATAAATTAAAATATACTGCTATGAGAAATGATTGTACGAATATGAATGATTGAATTAATGGGTTGACTTTTCGCGATAAGCGCCACACTTCAAGCTCTTAAGAGAATCCTGATATAATAGAATTTGTTTAAATCTGCATCATTTGATGCTATTTTATTATAGTTAAAAATAAAATATGACCCACTTTCGACTATCTGCAACGTTTAAAGTTACACTGTCTATTACCATAACGTAAAGCAATTAGTGGTTACAAAAATAATACAAACGGACGAATTAAATTTTATAAAATAGTTGAATTATGTTGTTTAAAATGAAGGGGAAACATTGTCCGATAGGATATGTTATTGGAAATGATATTACAACTGGTTAACTATTAACTTGTGTTTGAAGATGTTTGTACTTTTAATACACTATATATATATATATATATATATATATATATATATATATATATATATATATATATTAGTACTTCATGTATCCAGGTAAAATATTATAAGGAGATATAATTTTTTATGTGTCAGTTTTCAGTATTTACTTCAACAGTGCTTGATACGTAAGTAGACCTAGAATTAAACCAATGGGTGAATACTGCCGACGCAATCACTTGGTTTAACAGTATAGAACATAAGAACAATTGTACCTTCTTACAATTCGACATAGTGGACTTCTACCCATCCATATCAGAAGAACTCTTCAATATCGCCCTAGAATTCGCCGAGATATATACCGATATATCCAAGGATCAAATTCACATCATTAAAAAATGTAGGAGATCAGTTTTAATCAACAACGAGGACCAATGGATTAAAACGAATAGGACAAACTCCTTTGATTTGGCCATGGGTGCCTTTGCCTCTGCGGAGGCATCTGATCTTGTGGAATTATTCATTTTATATACACTCACAAATATATTCGATAATACGGATATCGGCCTTTATAGAGATGATGGATTAGCGATAATCAGATACTCCAACACAGTCAAGGGAGAAAACTTCAAGAAAATTATACATATGGAAATGAAAAAACTAGGCCTAAAAGTAGAAGTAATGGCTAACATAAAAACAACGAACTTTCTAGAAGTCACAATAAACTTAAGTAAAAACACTTACGAACCATACCTAAAAGATAACGCCAACTCAATATACGTACACCCAAAGTCTAATCACCCCCATCAATCATAAAACATATCCCGAATTCGATCGAAAGTAGGCTTATCAACAATTCTAGCAAGGAAAGCGTTTTTAAAAAACCAATCAACATTTACAATACAGCTCTAAAAAATAGTGGTTCCCATAATACCGAAATTAAATATACAAAACAGGACACCAATAATTACAACAAAATTAAACATAAAAACAAAAGAAAAAGAAATATAATCTACTACACCCCTCCCTATAACAAGATGCTAAAAACTAAACTAGGCAAAAAATTCCTAAATCTGATTGAAAAACACTTACCCCGTAGCCAACCCTCTACATAAAATATTCAATAAAAATAATCTTAAACTATCCTACAGCTGCTGTGAAAAACTAGAAATGATAATTAAAGCACACAACAACAAAATACTAAAAAACAACAACAGAGAAGAAAAAAATAAACAAAGTGGAAAATATAATAAAAATAACACTACGAAGAACAAAAATATTAACAATACTAATAGAAATAAACAAAACACTAATAATAACCACCCGAATAGAACCGAAAAAGTTAACAATGAAAGGAAAAGATGTAACTGCATAAATCGTAAACTTTGTCCACTACAAAATAAATGCCTAACTAAAAGTGTTGTATACCAAGCAACGATATTTGCCAACGAAAGACCAAATAACAAGAAATACTACGTGGGTATGACATCCCTAGACTTTAAGACCAGATACTATGCCCACAAAATCACATTTAAAAACAAAGAACGTCGGACTAAAACAGCACTAGCTAACCATTATTGGGAGCTCAAAGAAAATGGACACTCACCAATAATTGAATGGAAAATAGTAAGACAGGCCAGTACATGTAGAAACTTAGACGACCCGTGTAGATTATGCCTGAATGAAAAATATGAAATCCTAAATTTTAAAGATCCCAGAAACCTATTAAACTCTAAAAGTGAAATAGCAAACAGCTGTTTACACAGAAATAAATGTACCTTAAGATGATATATAATAAATAAAATAAATAAATAAATAAAAAAAAAAAAAATAAAAAAAAAAAATAAAAAAATGACAAGTTAAAATTTAAAACCTAAAATAGAAATACAAGAAACCACGTGTTAAAATAAATTCGCCCACTGTATTGACAAAACAAAGTAAACACGATATAGGAAAATCCATTGTGAACAACAAAATAGGATAGGCATAGGAGCGTCACCAACAAAGCCTTTGTTCGCAGGAAGCCCAACGATTGGCTGAGGGAACAACAAAGAATCTGATTGGTTAACTAGCAAGCTATGTATATAAAAACACCTGAAAAAATTAACTCCATGCATTTAGTCTGACGATTTCCCCCGGGGATGAAACACAGGAGCCTCTGTGTAGCTTGATTGCCATATATATTTTTATTGCTTACTATATATATATATATATATATATATATATATATATATATGTATGTCTCTCTCTATATGTATGTCTCTCTATATATATATATATCCATATATATATATATATATATATATATATATATATATACATACATATATATAGAGAGGGGGAGAGAAAGAGAGAGAGAATGATCTAATATATAGTATATATATATGTGTGTGTTTGTTCATAAATAATAGTATGATATTGCTTATAAAATTATATGAAAATGAAGATTTCGCAGTTAACCTAACAATTTCCTCCGATGAAATGTAACTCAAATGTTTCTGTGTAGCTCACTTACCATACCATATATGTATATCTAATAGTATAAAAACATTATAATAGAAAGTTGTTTTCATCTCATCGGGGATAATAGTAATACTAACTGTGAAAGTGTTCATTTACCATCGTTTTTATAAGCAAATTATTTTTTCTATATAAGATTGTTAAATTCATTAGTTGTTATTGTATATTAAAAACGTGTATATCCTTCACCACTCGCACGGTTTTATCCACTCCAGTTAAACTAAATACGAATTGTTTTAATTACTGTATAGACAACTTATCTTCACTGAAGTGCAGCCTACTTTCCCTGATATTCTTAGTCGTATAAGTATAACTAGCAATCTTTACGCTTCAAGACAAATAAAATAAACTTAGCAGAAATAGAGTAATTGCTACAACCTGTAGAAATAGGATAAGATTTACTGTAGGAAAGAAAGTTATATAAAGGATGCTTCGAGCAAAGATGAATCTAACTTAATAGTTAATTTGAAGCCAAGAATGTAAGATGGGTAGGTTGAACTTCAATGAACATTAATGAGTGGAATTAAGATGTTTATTAGCTTTAAGTTTAACAAAATGACCCGGTTAAACAGATGGTGAAGTGTGTGAACATTTAAAATAGAAAGTAAAAACCAAAGAAGTTAAGAAGCATTACACGAATATAAAAACATTTTCTTATAAAAGGAATTGTAGATTTTTTTATTTCATAGTTAACATGAACATTTCCTTCGATGCAATGTAACACAAACGTTTCACTTGCCATGAGTATATTTTATACAACTACGAACTTTAATGATATATTGTTCCCTGCTAAAGTAAATACTGAAGTAATAACTTATATTTAATATATTAACTTATAGTATTTATATGAAACTGTAATATATATAAATAAACATATAAAGTGATGTATGGGTATCTATCTAACTGAGATCTCATCATAAAATAACCTAACAGTAATAGATATTCAAAGTTTTAAAACACAGACACAAAATCTGACCAAAATTCTAAACAGACTTGAAATTGTGTCTTCATGCTAACACATATTTTACCAGAGATTTGACACGTCTAGACGATAGTTACAAATATTCCCTTTCTCTATTTATCTCCCTTTTCCTTCTTTTCTTTCCTCTCCTTGTTTTCTCCTATTCTAAACATATATTTTTATTTGTATTTTTTTTATTTATATTCTATATTATATTATTTTTTATTTTCAACGGTATCAAGCTTGAAAACGTGACTTTTAAAATTTTAATTTTTCTTCCTTCTTTTCTTTTCACTTTTTACTCCACCATGTCATTCTTCAGGGAAGGATCGAGTTCTTATTATATATGATCAGATCTCAGTTTTTAACAGCTGTAAGTCGATAACATCGACATGCAAGTGTCGCAGATTTTGTACATGTATGTATTAATATAAATAATCACATACATAAAAGCTATATTAATCTAGAATCGTATATGTGACGCCGAAATACAACTATATTTCAGAAAGATAACCCCATTCTATTTCTTTATCTCAAGTTACTCTCCAGTGCTCGATACGTTAATAGAGCTAGGTAGTAAGCAATGAAAATATATATGGCAATCAAGCTACACAGAGGCTCCCGTGTTTCATCCCCGGTGAGGAATCGTCAGGATAAATGCATGGAGTTATTTTTGTCAGGTGTTTTTATATACATGGCTTGCTAGTTAACCAATCAGATTCTTTGTTGTTCCCTCAGCCAATCGTTGGGCTTCCCTCGAGCAAAGGCATTGTTGGTGACGCTCCTATTTTTGTTAACAAATGATTTTCCTATATCGTGTTTACTTTGTGTTATCAATACAGTGGACGAATTTATTTTAACACGTGGTTTCTTGTATTTCAATTTTAGGTTTTAAATTTTAACTAATTCAGTTTTTTTATTTATTTAGTTATTTATTTATTTTTAATTATTTATTTATTTTATTTATTATATATCATCCTAAGGTAAATGTATTTCTGTGTAAACAGCTGTTTGCTATTTCACTTCTAGAGAAAAGATGTAACTGCATAAATCGTAAACTTTGTCAACTACAAAATAAATGCCTAACTAAAAGTGTTGTATACCAAGCAACGATATTTGCCAACGAAGGACAAAATAACAAGAAATACTACGTGGGTATGACATCCCTAGACTTTAAGACCAGATACCATGACCATAAAAGCACATTTAAAAACAAAGAACGTCGGACTAAAACAGCACTAGCTAACCATTATTGGGAGCTCAAAGAAAATGCACACTCACCAATAATTGAATGGAAAATAGTAAGACAGGCCAATACATGTAGAAACTTAGACGACCCGTGTAGATTATGCCTGAATGAAAAATAAGAAATCCTAAATTTTAAAGATCCCAGAAACCTATTAAACTCTAGAAGTGAAATAGCAAACAGCTGTTTACACAGAAATAAATGTACCTTAGGATGATATATAATAAATAAAATAAATAAATAATTAAAAATAAATAAATAAATGAATAAAAAAACTGAATTAGTTAAAATTTAAAACCTAAAATAGAAATACAAGAAACCACGTGTTAAAATAAATTCGCCCACTGTATTGACAAAACAAAGTAAACACGATATAGGAACATCCATTGTTAACAAAAATAGGAGCGTCACCAACAATGCCTTTGCTCGAGGGAAGCCCAACGATTGGCTGAGGGAACAACAAAGAATCTGATTGGTTAACTAGCAAGCCATGTATATAAAAACACCTGACAAAAATAACTCCATGCATTTAGCCTGACGATTCCCCCCGGGGATTAAACACGGGAGTCTCTGTGTAGCTTGATTGCCATATATATTTTCATTGCTTACTATATATATATATATATATATATATATATATATATATATATATATATATATATATATAATTATTTGCATTAACACAGACACATTAGTATTTTACAAGTGAATTTAGGTAAATACATATAATCTTTAAATTAAAATTTAATTTACTGAAATGAAAACAGGAAATGTCTAATTAGGTGTTTCGAATTCAAACATATATTGTGGTATTTTAATATACTTTGTAACATTTTTCTGATGGTCGACGTTTATAAATGGGATGAAAAATAATTTCTAGAAATGTTCTGATCCATTCTTCTTTAACTTTCTGTTGTAAAAAAGCTGTAGAGCAGTTTCTTAGGTGTAGATTCCCCAAGTGTCAGTCTTCTTCGTCTACTAGTTGATCACTACACGGCGTTTAATAAATATCGCGTACTGTTTATAATGGCATCAACCACATCGGTTTCAGTGTGTATATGTTTAGTATCACCGTTGACAGGTTAATTGTTAGGCACAAACAATGCTGTATATGTATTGGAGACATAATATAAACACCAGAACAGCTCTCGTTTTAAATAAGTATATGTATGCCTTGTGATATAAACATGTTTTTAAATAGTTTCCTTTTTTAATATACTCACCGCAGAGGATGTGAGGATCACTTAAATTCAGTATTACGATGAAAACTTTTATAAGAGTTCCTTGAGCAAATTATCTTTCCTATAAGAAGCCGTCTGTGAAATACAATACTGACTACAACATAGTAGTTTTCAAGTTCAATGATAACAAATTCTTGTTCAGCCATCCTAAAATAATTTAATTCTGTCCAGTTTCAATTATCGTTACCAACACTTACGGTGTTTTACCGTCTACCTGACACACATTAACCGTTATCCTCGAGTGGTGTTTGGACTTTGGAAAGCGGTGACACGTTAGTACATACACAATATAATGTTTTTTTAAGTATCTTTTATGGCTTAGGCGAATTCGAAGATGTGTGAAAACGACGTTCCACCTGTTTGGTTTCTATGGTTTACGACATGTAATCGCTTGTTAGATCGTTTAGTGCTAAAACCGCAGGTACGTTCTTATTTATTTAAATGGGATTTCTTAAAAACATGTTTTGAAGTGTAAAAGACATCACTACCTTTTACAGGTGTTAAATTGTCACCTCATTTATACTTGGTCTCTAAATCGACAAGGTGTGACAGAAGAAATTAAGAAATCATAAACAAGAAAAGATGTTTTTTTTAATATTTTTTATCATAGAAATCGCTACAGACAAGGCATGACGCCACTTGGTGTAATGAGATAAAAAAGTTACCTCTTCAGGATCACACACCAGCTTACCATGAGTGTAGATGGATAGATTCCGACCAAGAAAACATACATTCTTTCCCCTTTTGTCAGAAACATCGCTCATTAAAATAAAGGAAGCGAGTGTACGAAGCTGCCTAAAGTAAAGCCAAAGTCAACTTTCTACTTTCCATATGTAGCTTATAATTTGTTGTATGTAGAAAGCGACATTCTTTTTAGCACTCTCTGCTTATGATTGCACTTTCACTTGTTTTTAACACATTCTTGAATCAGTATAGTTCCAAATGAAAACGAAACACATCTTTATAATTCAAACCTTTGCAAAGAAACATATCGAAACAATAGCAGTGTAATTCCAAACGCGACGCTTATCCATACCTTTGACATACATCTATCATTTTATTCACTATCCTGCTTAGTTACATTCACATTTTTTGGATCACCTTCGTTACATTTTCAAATAATCCCCGATATTATTTGCGATCAATTCAATTATTTTGATAGGTACTGCTCAGAGCACTCTTTTATAGAGTACAACACCGACTTCGAAATCTAGTGGGCGATGTCCTATTCTGCTCTCAACAACGTCTTTCTCACAGAAGAGACGTTGCTTGTTTTTCTTTAATCCACTATATCGTTATTTTCATGGCAGATACTCGGCTGAGCTTCACTGTATGATCCCCCGCTGTAAAACATTCACAACAAAAACTCGTCAAGCCATAACCACTGTCAATAATGTCCCTTTCTCCCTTTCCGTCCTTTTAAAGCACAGATTATTTCCTAGAACTACCTATCTGTAGAACTCAATACTACAGGGCTGCTTCCCAGCTGACTACAACATTGTCGCGTTAAAGTCCAATGTAAACAAATTCCTGTCACGCCGTCCTATTTTATAATCAAATTCTGGCAAACTTACACCATCATTACCTATCATCACAGTGTTGTCTCGCCGTCGATCCTGCTACTCATTAACCTTAATATTCGATTAGCATTCAGGCCTTGCAAAAAAGCGGAAAAAACAAAAAAAAACTGAGTTCACTTCCGTCCTCTTGCTTGATCATCCGACTACAATAGCTCTGCGCTGTTAATAATTCCTTTTTACTCAAGATTTTTACATTTCAATCACCTGACATTTAACGGTTCCAAATCAAAAGGTGTTGCAGGAGAAATAAAGTAATCGAAAAAAATAGAGTTTTCTTTTATATAGCTTATAATTTACTTTATGTAGAATACTAACATTCCGTAGCAAACCCCGCTTATAGTTCCAATCAAATCTCTAACCCTAGCTGGGGGAGCAAAAAGCGAAACGTTTGCTCGTTTCCATCGTCAAGTATTCTCTGATATTTTTCTTCGACCCTCTTTCGATCGGTGTCGTAATTCTACGATTGTGTTTATATATTCCTTAATCGGCATACTTAATGTTTGTAATTTACACTTTCTTATTTTAACTAGAAATTATCATAACAATCGCAGTTTTATTCCAAATACGACGACCACCCACAAATCTGGCAGATACCGCGTTACTATCTAGCTTATAATATCCATTTGTATTAACATTAATAGTCCTTAATTCACTCGAGCCCTTCGCATTTTACTCCTATGAATCGCGATGTCGATGAGTTTTAACATGCTAGCGACAAGCATACTAGGCCTCTTTGCTCACTGTTCTAGTAAATGTGCATGTTGTATACCATAATAATTTAGGCTTCATATTCTGAAGTACCTTACCCAGGGGTAGTAATGCAAATTTAACTTACAGCCAAGTCTAATAGAATATTATGCAAACTTTATCATGGTCTTTCTGTCGTATGTTTACACAATAATTATGGCTTATAATAGTCATTTCTATTAATTATCCTGCTTTTTCCGATCGCGTTTGAGAATGGGTATATTTGCTTATAACACCACGTTCTATTCTGCACATGTAGGAAAATCGCACACAGATCCAAGGCAATGACTTAATCATTAGAAAATTACATCCAGTCTGTAGTCGAATGGGGTTAAAATGGGTGAGTACACTCAATGCTACCAAGACAATGCTCCTTTTCTTTAGCAATTATAAGAAACCTTTCTAACCACTGATTGCTATGGCTGATAGCACGCTTCCTGAGATTCCAACATTCAAACTCGTCAGCCTAGCATTCACAAGAAAACATGATTTGGAACAAATACATAGAAAATACAGCCAAGACTGTTAGAAAAAAGTTGGGCTACGTCTACCGGGACAGAACACGTTTAATACTTACCAGTATCATATATCCCTACAACGTCAATATTCGCCGATACGTGAAATATTGTTGCCATAGTTGGGTTCGTTCGCAAACCACTAGTCTCTATCTTTCTCTAAGAAAGAGTCCAAAAAAGCCTCTAACCTAATAGGTGTCAAATTCTCTACCAAGTTCCAAACTATGTCCCATGGCCACAATGTTGCACTCCGGTACTTGTTTTACAAGTACTTCAACGAAAAGTGCTCCGTCAAACTTTCTGAACTTGTGCTCTCTTACACATAACTACCCCCAACCAATAGGAATAGACGCAAAATCCTACTACCTTCAATGTAGAGGTTGGCCAGACGCCGAAACACTCTCTTCTCTAATAACTGCTTTCCTTGAATCCTGCTTTTGGGGATCTCCTCCCTACTTATTGTTTTCCAAAATGTACCAACATAAAAAATTGAATATGATGTGAACACACATCTCGCTGCACAGCTCATTACGTAGGATTCCCCTAAAAATCTGGCTTTTAATTTACAGTAACCCCTTACTTCCCAGTGCGATTATAAGAGTGAATAAAACAGAAACTCTATCTAATCTCGTTACACGCGTACATTAGTAGATATTCTTCACATATTGAAAATATTGGATTTCCACGAAATCTATTATTCTTTTTGTTGAATTTAACTTTTCCTTCTTTTTTGTCACCCTTAATTTTAATGCCGTCCAATGTTATACTTAGATATCATACTGTATTACATAAAACATCTTTAAATTCCTTCTCGGCTGTTAAAGCTGCTATTACTGCGTCGTTCAGTTAGCATGAAAAACCTGTGATCAATCTAGAAGGACCATCTGTATACAAATGGTCTGTAGACTTATGCGTATATTTATCAAACTAGAGTTGTGTGCCCTACGGGTCAAAATTCTACTATATATTAAATTGTTCTTAACGCCAATACTTAGTTAAAGCAAAATACATTATTTTGAACTATTAATATAATTTCCAAACGCTATTGATTATGTTGACCCATTAATTTGTTTATTTTATATTATCGCTTATGTTTTAATTCATGTTTTGAAACATGACGTAAATTATAAATCTATGGCGTGACGCCAAAGCTATAATTATTTTGTTACGGTAATGTTTTAAGCTCTATTCATAAGAAAGTTCAAATAGATGAGTTGGTAGCAGGGCAGACTGAAGATCTGAATGTTTCGTTTTTCTTTTCTAGTCATGGCATACGCTTTATTTGTTAGAAATTTATTATTTACTATTAATGAAATATTTTCCATACATAAAAGTAGTTTAGATCTCTTATATTTTGAAATGAATTTCGTAATGTATTTATTACGTTTAATTATGACTGACGGACAAAATCTCTATTTCTATAAGATAAGTGTATGTAAAATATGGATTCTGACAGGTACTTCTACCAACGTCAACATAGACCTGTGAGTAATAGCAACTAATAGGTGGCTTCACATTCCTCATTCAATGCTACCAAATCGGAAACTTACCACCGGATCTCGTTTGTTTATGTCTTACTCTGCACATATTCTATTTAACCCATAAATAAATGGGTTGCGACATTAGAATGACCCAGAACAATGTTGATATATATAGAAACCAAATCAAAGTTGTTTGTGTAGGTTAGGAAATATAACCCGATAGGTCAACTAGATTTCCGAGTTTCGCAATTCGTGTTCTTTTGTTTTGGGAAACTTTGGATGAGTTCAAACTTGAATGTTGGCCGCAACAGTAAACCGCGCACGTCCCATATAGTTCTTTTGTTCTTGTACGTCTCTATTTCTTTTATTAAGATGGTATCTCCTCTACTACATTCGTACTTTTTCTTTGTTGCTTCATCTCTTTCTTTTTTTTACACCCTCTTTTTTCTCTTACCCTCTCTTTTTCTCTTACGCTCTTTCTTTTTTACCCCATTTCTTCCGCTTACGTTCTTTATTTTCTTGCGCTCTTTGTTTCTCTTATGCTTTTTCTTTTGTTTTTACCTTACGTTATTTCTTTCTCATACGCCCTTTCTTTCTTTATTTCTTTCTTCTGCAGTTGATTGTAATGCGTCGTCGAACCCCTATGATAGGCTCTGGTCGTCTGCTAGTTACACATCAATTTTATATGCGCCAATTAAATGGTAGCATGTAACGTGAAATGCGTTCTAGCATCTCTCAAAGAGAACCGACTGACTGACACACTTATGTTTGAAATAGAGGTTTCCTCACTAAACGCGCTAATTAATGTTTTTTTTTGTTTTTTGTTTTCTTTATGCCGCCATTTTTTCGACTTTTTTCGACTTTTTTCGACTTTTTTCGACTTTCTTGTTTCTTTATTGTTTCTATATTCTTTACGCTACTCGAACGTCATCTCCCTTCCTTATTTTCTCATTTCTTATTTCGTTCGTCATTTCCTTATTCGAGCAATGTATCTCACCTTCCCTTTACACGTCTTTCAGTTTCTTCCTTCATTCTGTGTTTTCTTCCCTCATATGTAATTCCTTCTCCCCTCTGTCTTTCTTTCTCTCTTTCTCATCGCGTCTTTTCTTTTGTCGTAGGCTGTTAACAAATCGGCACTCCCTTGATTATCAACGAGATACCTGTAATTGACGTGACCTTCACCTTTTCTTTTGTGGGTGGGCCTTTACAAGCTTGTTTTTACATGAATTAAACGGCAAGCGAACAAAAATTGACGTCAGGTCAACTGCGCGACTGTGGTACACTGATTTTCCTGGTCAAAGTGTTGTAGCAACAATTAGCGATATTTTAAGTGGAATAGTCCCAAGAGTAAATGTAGTATTGTGGTAACTTCAATCATTCTAACTAAGAGTACGATAGACAGGTAATACCCCCTACACTCTCCATACTGTTGATGCCTTGTCCCTAATTTTTAAGAATTTTTTTTTTTTAATTATTTCGCAACTAAATAATTCCAAGTGTTGTAACTCTTCCCGCTTTTGTATCCAGGAATTTCGTCGATCGCATTTCAGATATTCACTTTTATTTAACCCCTTCTCCTGTAGCCATATATAATTACTGCCCCGATGTATGTTTCTGTCTGGCAACAGGGTGCTTGTTGCAGTTAGGCTTACAACACTATCCCAGTTGACCTGGTCTTAACTAGCGCCGTTTGGTTCAGCCGTTGATTCGACTAGTTGCTCCTGGTAATATTCCGACAACTTCGTTTGGCTATCGACTACACCCACTTCTTCAGCCGTGTATCTGACCAAACCAGAAACTATTTAGGTCCTCTATTGCGTCCTGGTCATCACACTTAGCCAGTCTTGAACCGAGCCGGTTAATCAGCGCCTTTTCTCCTGACCAGACACTTGCGATCTATCTGTCTATTTTAGAAGATACTGTGTCGTTTTCAGGGCAATAAAAAGTTACTATAATTGCGATTTATATGTTATTCTCTCGCGAATCCGTGCCATTTTCAGAAGGAGGTTCTTTTTAAGTTCGCTGAGCTGTTCGTCAATCTCAGTGCAATATCCACACCCTTTGGAGAAGCGATCACAGGTGGCCATCTGTTCTTAAATGCCAATGCGACGTCAATACTTGGACTATCAACGTTTCTGCGATGCTGGCGACTGAACCTAACCGTTCGTTATGGTACTTTCCGGCTCACTAAAACCGGTTATTTTGATATTTAACTTTTCTAATTTGGTATCTTACATTGCCATCGCCATATTTTATTTGTGTTTCTTAAAAGTTGTAAGGTGGCCTGCACAGTCCCCATCCCCATACCCATCCCCATCCAATTTTTTTCATTTCATTATTTAAGCACATTAAGTAATTGTGTTGATTGTCCTGAATAGGACAGTTTTTGTCTTGAAAAAGGCAGATAGATCGCAAGTGTCAGGACAGAGAAAAGGGACTCACATGCCTCCTACAATCGTTTGTAACTTACTTCCCCGTAATTTAAAATGTCATCTCCTCACTTCATTTTTTTCACGCCTGTTATCAGTCTTTTCTTTTTTTTCTTCCTTATTCAATCTCTTTTTTAAGCCGTTATTCCTTCCTTCGATCTTTCATTCACTTATAGTTCCATTTTCCTTCACCCTTCCATTCTATTTGTCTTCTCTTCTTTCCTTGCGTTTTGTTTTCATTCTTTTTCCATTTTTTTATTATAACATCTTTCTTCGTTTCATATCTACATATGTATTCCTATTTCAATTACTATATTCAGTGCTTCCCTCATTCTTACCTACAATTTATGCTTCAATTTATAACTATTACCCATGTAAATTTCTTCATTCATTTTTGCTTTATTTGCATTTGTAGTTCCCTTCCCTCACTCTCTCCTCCTCCCTTCCTCTCTCTCTCACTTTATATATATATATATATATATATATATATATATATATATTTATATATATATATATAGATATATATATATATATATATATATATATATATATATATATATATATATATATATATATATATATATATATATAATTATCAATATTTGTTTTTTTATCTACATACGTATACGTGTCATTTTTTAGAGAATCGTCAGTGTATAGATAATTATTCATACCGGTCACAGGATCCGAAACTCCGGAACACGAGTCATGTTATAAGCCAAATTCCGACGCCTTAGCCCACTCGGCCACTATGAACAATGTGATAAATCAGTGAGAGTATAAACTTGTTATAGGCAACTGTCGTCAAGTGTTTAACTACTGAAAGAACATGCATTAAAGCTACGATGACAGTTGTGTTAATTATGCTTACTACATATCCCTAGTACACAAACACATACACACCCACATATATATACACACACGCATATATATATATATATATATATATATATATATATATATGGGGGGATTATATATAAATAACCACATATCACGGTCAAAAGAAACTCAAAGATAGGTGTTAATGAGATGATATTTTTGGGGGGTTCATCAGGAATCTGATTGCATTGTATTTGAAGGCACCTATGTTTTCATCTGCAGGGAAACAGGGCCGTGGTAATGTGTTCCACAGACGAGAGTCCATTGCAAAGAAGCTCTGTTCTTGGAGATTCCACTTGAGGCTCGGCACATGGAGAAAGACAAAATGTGTTTTTTTACGCTGTCGGAAAAAAGACGAGTTCTTGCTGTGAATGGGAACCAAGGATTGGTATTCTAGTCGCTCACCTTCCAAGGAAGTAACGGTAAATAGAGAGAGAGAGAGAGAGAGAGAGAGAGAGAGAGAGAGAAACAGAAACAGAGAGTCTAGCAACGTCTCTTCTATCAGTAAGTAACAGAAGATGCGAGTAGATTTCGGAGTTGATTTTGAACTCTGTCTATGCAACGGAGTGCTCTGAGCGCCGTGTCCCGAGATGTGGCGGCAATTTTCTATATTAGGACGTATATTCTTGTTTATTTTCCGTTTGACTTTTCTTGTTTTCTTTATGAACCCCCGAACATATCTATTCAATATGTTGATTCTTTTCTTCAGTACACATTTATTCACTCATTCCTCCAGTCTATATGTATCTGTTTCAATACATACTTACTAAATCAAATAATTACATTCTTTCTTCATTCCATCCATAGTTATTCCCATTTCCCTCTTATATTCATTTACTCCCATACATACTTACACACTCTGTTATGCTGTCCTTACTTCCATGCATACCGATTCCCTCTTAACCTTTTTTTTCCTTCTGACTATGAATACGTATTCAATCACTTGATTCATACCCTTTCCCGTTTATCCATTACCTTTTTTCTTTCTTTCTTTCATTTTTTTCTAATACGTTTTTCGTTCTTGACACGTAAAAAAATGTTGACAGCCATTTTTATAAATGACAAAATCTTCCACAGGCTCTACTGCTGTACTTTTGGCTTTTCCCTATAAACAAAGGGAGTGGCGTATTTCAAGTGAACGCAATGACCCCTTTACAGCGGGGGAGATCGCTACCCCGCCCTCATGAGTACAGACCTGCTATCGCTGCCAAAACCGCTTTTCTGAAATTCCGCCCGCTCAGGAGAGAAGAATTAATAGAACCATCATATGTTCACCTTCTTTTTAACAGACAAGTTGAAAGCTACGTGAATGGACACACACACACACACACAGACACATACACGAGAGAGAACTTGAGTGCCTACTTGAGTGTTTAAGGTTTCTTTGTGCAGAGGTTAGTCAAGAGAACCTCGAATGATGATACTTTCCCCTTACAAGTAATTCCTGACTAAATATTCAAAATAACATAGGATTCTAAGGCCAAATAAGATCCCCTCGATATGGTTACAGACTGCCTCAGACGACGAATGGTGCACTTTGTCCACGTGATGTTGTCTCTAATAACAGCATTGAGCTGATACTCTCCCAAACTAGAGCAATTCTTGTCCTGGAATCCGGTAAGACGAATAGACGACAAGGAATCTATACAATAACATAGTTATTTGGTGAATTGGGGAGAGGAAATTAATGTTCTGCACTACTTTACTTATTCAACGTTTGAGGGCGTAGACATACATTAGCAAGTATAGAACACATCTTTACATTAGATTACTAAACACAAGTCTATAAGAATACAGGAGACATTCTGAAAGCCAAATAACCTGCGTTTCAATCTCTCACTTTCTCTCTAGTTCTCTCTCTCCCTCTCTCTCTCTCTCTCTCTCTCTATATATATATATATATATATATATATATATATATATATATATTAGTATTTCATGTATCCACATGAGATTTTATAAGGAGATATATTTTTTATGTATCAATTTTCAGTATTTACTTCAACAGTGCTCGATATGTAAGTAAAGCTAGGAAGTAAGCTATGAAAATATATTTATGGCAATAAAGCTACACAGAGGCTGAAGACTCCCCCGGGGATAAAACGCGGAACCCTCTGTGTAGCTTAATTGCAATAAATATATTTTCATAGCTTATATATATATATATATATGTGTGTGTGTGTGTGTGTGTGTGTGTGAAAAAGACAAACGGAAGAAACAAATTTAAATGCAGGAAAAAATAATCAAGAAACGAAAGAGTGTACCGGTTTCGTTCGGATCAACAAACATCCTCAGTAAAAGTTCGTTGATCTGAACAAACCCGGTAAAATCTTTCGTTTATTGATCATTTTTCTTTCATTTAAATTTTTTTTTTCCGTTTTTCTTTTTCACACATCTTGTCTGTCAAGGCATTTCATTTAATGATACATCGTGCATTTTATCCTCTCTCTCTCTCTCTCTCTCTCTCTCTCTCTATATATATATATATATATATATATATATATATATATATATATATATATATGTGTGTGTGTGTGTCTGTGTGTGTGTGTTTGGTTGTTAGAAAAATAAAATGTGGCACGTTGGATCATTCATTGAAGCTGGTTGACATTGTTTGAAACTGAAAAAGTCAGTTTGCAAAGGCAGTTAAATTTAAATACAAAAATACAAAATTTAAAATTAGTCTTCTTCCGATTGCAGTATCCCATCCATCCCACCTCTCTCTCTCTCTGTCTCTCTCACGCGCACTATTTCTCTTTTCTATCTATGGTTTGAATAGTATTATTACATGTTGTGATGTTTACTTTTGTTTATAATTGAATATTCTATTCTGTTTATTCTTTTCTTCATAATTTACTTTCGACGTTTAATAAATACAGAGAGATAGAGAGAGGGATAGAAAGTGAGAGAGAGAGAAAAAGAGAAGAGAGAACGGGAGACGAAAGTGAAGGTAATTGATATTTTATGAAATAAGAGCGATATGAAAGATTCTCGAGTTCGACATACATATTCGATAGTTCGACAATATACACTTAAAGAAGGTGGAGCTTACCTCGGCTGAAAGCTTGTATGAATAGCATCGAATATGAGAATAGTTGTCCGAATAATTCAAATACTTCATCAGATATTTAATTCACTTATTTCTCTTTGTTTAGTTCAAAATTTAGTATGCAATAATTGGAGAATCATAGTTAAACCTTACACATATATTACACTTGCGCACTATCACCCATTTAAGTACTAACTATTCTAAACGCTGATTACCTTATGTGGTCCGACACGAATTCCTATTTATAGGGAGATTAAACCATAACATAGATAGAAACATCGATATATTGAAATATATTAATATACATTAGAATATACTAAGACCATTTCAAACAAGCACACATAAAAGTCATATATAGTTCAATCTATAAATAGATCGATCGATCGAATTATAGATTCATGGATGTATATAAAACAGACTAAAGTCGATTGCTCGATTGGTAGGACGAGAGGAATAGACAACAGTTGATACTCCAAGAAAAATAGAAACGTTTTAGTCTTTGCTTATAGACATTTCGGTTATCTCTCTCTCTCTAACTAAAGTTAATGTTTGAATAGTTCTCGTCTTCCGAATACTTACTATTCTCTATCTACTTGGATTAGTAATTAACCTGCATATACACCTTTCGTGGATAGAGCTTTGTTACTATGGGGCTGCTTCCTTTTTAATTAAAACGTGGTCGACTTAAATTTAATCTCAACAGATTCTTATCCTAAACCGATATATAAGTTATCAATCGTAGTTCATACAATTTATCTATGTTAGTACTCCAATAGCGTTCCTTATCTTTCAACTAACAATTATTTATTCTCATTTACTCTAATTACCAAGGGGCTCTTGACCTTGATACCTGGTGACCTAATCGTAAAAAAAGGATGAGCTAAATTTAGAAAGCACGCTTATAACTTTATAAGGTGAGGAAACTCACAGGAATATTAATCTCATTCCTGTGCCTACAGTCAACCAATACAAGAAATCCTTTCACCATTCCGTCTATGGATTTCAACAGTATTACTGTTTATTCATAAATTATAATCGTACAACCAAAAGAACTTACAAACCATTCATATGCAAAACATACGGGTTGACATGTCGTGAAACCTAACAACCAAGCAGATCAGACGTCTTCTTCACACATATTCGGTTTCGACTTACAATACATTGAACATAATTAGGCATAAAATCAGAGTTGGTATGTGCCCAGATATTATAACTTGATCGAACAGCATTAGTTATGAGATTTTTAACTCAGTTTCCCGATTCCATAGTCAGCGTCGGTAACCATTGGCTCACAAGGCAAACATCCTTAACCTGATTGCTGTTGATGTAACATCGTTCACCCTAGTTTGGTTGAACCGACATTTTCCCTGGTCTGCACCAAGCACGAACCATGGCGGTTCATGTGCGATGATTCTAGAGCAAGGGTACACTAGATGGCAAACAAATAGTGACGCTACCTTCAAAGACCGACCACTTGTGGATCTGAGATCTCAGTCAAGTACTATTTGATAGTTGTTGTCCAGTTGCTCAGCTGTTCATTAGTACGTGTGTATCTCGCAGGCAGAGAAACTGAATATATCCCATAATATCTTGACAATGGCAGTATTAAGATACAGTGCAAACATAGTATGGGATTTGAATGGGATGACACGTTTACAATGTATGGGTGTTTTGTGTGTTATACCTGAAATAAACTATTCTCAGGCTATATATCACGAAATCTCCCAGTAAAATATTTGATCATCATTAAAGTTTGCGTGGTTAGTAAACGCATCTCCCCGGACTTGATCCCACTGGAGAGTAAATAACTAATCCTTTTTACGTAGCGAAGGAACATATCGTGAAAAAAGTGATTACGAGAATAATGATTATTGAAAGAGAATGTAGTGTTGAGAAATGTATAGACATTTGAGTAGTAATTTTAGCAAAGAACATAGACTTTTAAGACACTGAACACTTTAACAATCCAGAACACCTAAACACGAATTAATGCTGAACAAAATTTACAAACAATTGAACATTTTCCCGATTATCCTGAATATTCACTGGATTTACATTTGAAACATTTCTTTGCGATCCTGAGTATTTGCGTTTCATCACAGAACTAACTCTATTAGCCCGAGACGATTCGTCTGCCCATAAAACCGCGTTTTCTATGAGTCTCGAGAGATTTTAGTTTTCTCCGCAAAGTGAGGAGTCTTGCACTGTTTGTGTCCTCATGTTTATTTCTAAATAAAAGTAATACTTTTTTAATATTTGTTTTAACAAAGTTCATGCCAAACAAGGCTTGTTGCCACTGAGACGTAAGTGACTACTGAGAATTAAGGTAAAGGTATAGGGTGCTCCTAGATTGAGAGTTGTGCAGTGAAATTCCTATTCACATCAGTTTTAAGCTCATGCATATCAGTACAGTCAGGGAAGTAGTGAGCATGGAAGAAGTTACATGGGCCAGCAGCAGGAACAAAGGAGATATTGGAGTTGAAGTCTCTCCAGCTTCTGGGGACCTCTACAGTGAATGAATTGGATTTAGCTTATTGTCGAGTTGGTCGAGTGAATTTACGTTGAGAAAGAAACAAAAACAGCAAGTTCATTTGAAGCACATTCAATTGAAGTATATGTAAACCAGACGCAAGGTTGCAACATCGCGGCGATGGGAAAGGGGCTGAAGTTTGGTGGCAAGTGAAGGTCTTATTAAGTTAACGACTCTTTTTGAGACCTTGTCTGCGGGAGAGACTAGTGGATGATGCACCAGCCCAGATGAGACAACAATACTCCATAAATGGATGGATGGTTACGTTGTATAGATATAAAATACTGTCAGGTGTAAGAGGTTTTCTAGCACGATTAGGGAGCCCACCTTCTTTGCACCAGTTTTGAAAATGTCTTCTATGTATTTGTTCCAATTCATGCTACATGTGAATGGTAGACCGAGAGGTTTAAATGTTGAACTATCATATAGGGTGTTATTGGCTATGGAAATCAGTGATTGAAGAGGTTTCTTGTAGTTGTTGAAAGAAAGGAGATATCTTAGCAGCAGTAAATGTTACCATCAATTTATGACCCCATTCCACTACGGACTGGAGGTCACTTTCTAAGGATTCAGTTATTGCCTCTGATATGTGCGCGTCCGTTTTACCTACATGACGTGAGTAAAGCGTGGTGTAAGCACACATGCCCATCTCAGACACAATGTCACCAGAAAGGTCATTTATGAAAATCAGGAAAATAAAGATTCAAAGATACATGACTAAGGTACACTTGCATGTATGTCATGTTGTTTAGATCAGCGGCTATCAATGGCAACCTAGATCTTTCTTTTGATTAGGAAGGATCTAATTACATTAAATATTCGTCCAGTAATACTATATAAATTGATTTTAATGGAACGTCCTATCATGCCAGACCTTGTCAAAGGCTTTGGATATATCAAGCGCTACCGCCCTAGTCTCACCTGCCTTGTTCAGTGTTTGGTTTATGCGTTCAGAGATGACCGTTAGGATATCCGCATAGACCGTGTTTGCTTAAATCAATAACGATGGTCAGAAAGAAGTTTAGCATTAACAAGGTGACGGACTATCGCTAGATTGATTTAGGATTCAAAGGTTTTCGCGAAGAGTGGAAGTAGACCGATGGAGCGATAAGTCTAAGGTCAGTTCTATCTCCAGAATTCTTGAAGACTGGTACCACAGAGGTAATATTTCAGCTATCACGGAAGCAAAATTCTGCAAAGCAATTTTTGTAGTTTTGAGAGAACATGACGCAGTTCAGCAGAGTATTTTATTAGTAGAACTACTGTTATAAGATTAGGCCACCATTATCGTGTTTTAGTTACTATTTTAGTTTATTTCTGTTTGGTGTTCAAAATTGCAAACTGAATCTGAGTCTGAGAAAAAGATAATTCTTGCTTCTAATGAATGTAAATGAGTTCGTTTGAAAGTAAAATGTAACTTTAGAATACTAATGCTGTGAGAAATGTAAGTGAAACGTTTTTCGGCTTAATTATAGAGGACTTTTCGCAGAATATAAGCTCTTTTACGTAAAGCAGATGTTTGTAAGAGTGTATTTTTTTATATTCCAAGCTCTTTCAAGTTGCTTTTAGAGTTGCTTGTAGATTGATGAAAGTCGTCTGATTACAACTGGTATCAGTTTTGTCTTCATTATTTCATATACATACTAGTCACTATAAACGTTCAGAATAGTTTTCACTAATCTTGAACTATTTCCGCTGAATATTCTGAAACAAGAAACTACTCATTTGTTAATGAATATGTTATAAGACTGCCTGGGCGCAATGACCTTCTCAGTCTGCATATTAAAATCAAACACTATCTTGGCCTTTACATTGAAAACATTTTTTCAGGATTACGAGTATATATATAATCACGTTATGTCTGAAGGCGAGGTTGTGCCAATTTGAATTAGAAAGGGTATTTAGAAATATTTTTAAACCATTGTTTCGTAATAGTATTATACATATTTTTTTTAAATGCCATAACAATGGTGGTGTTAAAATAAATAAGATTTATTTTAATCTTAGCTTTCGAGAATTACAATTCTCCGTGTTTTCTTCTTCTTCTTTTTCTTCATCGTCCGATAGAAGAACAAGAACAACACTCTTTGACAAGGAGAATTGTAATTCTCGAAAGCTAAGATTAAAATAAATTTTATTTATTTTAACACTACCATTTTTATGGTTTTTTTTCAAAAAAAATAATACTATTACGAAACAATGGTTTAAAAAATATGTATAAATACCCTTTCTAATTCAAATTGGCGCAACCTCGCCTGCAAACATAACATGATTTTCTGACTCAGAAGTCCATTTCCATCGGACGATGAAAAATAGGAAGAAAAAGAAAAACACTCTTTGACAAGAAGAATTGTAATTCTCGAAAGCTAAGATTAAAATAAATTTTATTTATTTTAACACCACCATTGTTATGTTTCAAAAAATATATATATAATACTATTACGAAACAATGGTTTAAAAATATGTCTAAATAGCCTTTATATATATATATATATATATATATATATATATATATATAAATATAAATATATATATATGTATTATATTTTTAATGTGAGAGTATATATTATTATTTCTAAAACAGAACACGCCGCAACCCACAGAAACCATTAAAGTCAAAGACATGAAGTCATAAACTCGAGTTTCTGATTCCTTAGGGCTCATCAGTAGAACATATCCGCCTGAACTAAAACGCCCAAGAAACGAGTCTAGAACTTCTGGTCTGTGGCTTTCATGATTTCTATGGGCTATAGCATTGTGTGATTGTAAAAATAATTATATATATAAGACTATGCTGTAGTGTGTTTGAAAAACAGACTCGTGTTATATTCCTCAACAGATGGAATGTTCTAGGAAATAAACTTTGTTCATAGAAATTCCGTTTTTGAGTTTCTTTTTGCTAGTTGTTGATTTGCTTATCCTTTATTCCATTTTTATTTTTACACACACACACAGACACATATATATATGTATATATATATATATCGAGAAACAAAGAGTGATAGAGAGAGAGAGAGAGAAAGATGTTCACGTTTTCATCATAACACTAAAATTCTCTCTTCTCACTATTTGAGAGGAATTAAGGTTGAAAGGCTTAGTGTTGTATTGGTACATAAGGAAGCATTAAAGTATATTCTTCAGTTAATGAACAAATTTCGCTCATCTTGTTTTTTTATGAATCAGATTTGCATAGTTGTTGTGTGAAGAAATTCTCCCCCGACATTAGTAAACGTTATTTCCACTTTGAAAAATGATGAAAGTTGTTTATGACGCTGGCGGGCGATTGTAATGCGAACGCCTGCTTTCAGCAAATTTCGTTGCTTCATGCTAAATCCCAGGAGATCTGCATTTTAAAGACTAATCTAGGCCTCTTATGAGATCGTGAGTATAAGTCTCAAATACAGTCGTGAAGAACTAACTGGTTAAAGTTGTTCCTTTATTTTATGTTTGTCTTGATAGCCACCATTAATAAGGGTGCTTGATGCAGCAGAATTAAAAAATTAGATCGTGTTCAAGAGATGGAACTGAAACAAGTAATTCGTCACTGCGAAATCTTGGTCGCATTGCAGACAAAATATTGGAGCATTAAAATGTAGTTCGGGTCTTTACATTTATTGTTTAAATCTTTATATGGTCGAAGTAGAAATCGTTATTTTGGTTCTCGCCACACAATAGATACGGAAAATGACAAACCAGAGTTTTGATTTCAATGTTTTCATTCACTTAGATGATTAACTCATGACCTATATCTGGCGTCTATTTCTTGTCCTGGCTTCGTAATGTCATTTGAAGTAATTTACTTAAACTGTTTTTGCGGTTGGTTTATTTATGCATTCTGGGTGGAGAGTCCACAATAGATTGTGCCAGAGCCTCAACAATCGAATCATTATTTGCGGGCAAATACATGCGAACGTTGTTCCTAGTTGAACAAACCCCGTTCAAAATTATTTTCCATATTCGCGAGCGGTTTTTTCTTCCATAGGTCATCTTCAGGTGTTATACGAAATAGATTTTGTTAAAAATATGTGATCTTTATTGGGTAATGTCGATGGATCACCGCTCATCAAAGATTCGTGTTTGGACGATAATCGCCGCTAGGGGAAGATTGAAAGAGTTGGTGGAATGGGCAGAAGATTTCTGAAGATGGCTTGATTCTCCAAGAAGACGTCTCGACAAGTATTTGTTTACATTAGACTTGAAGAAGACTATGCTGTAGTGTGTTTGAAAAGCAGACTCGTGTTATATTCCTCAACAGATGGAATGTTCTAGGAAATAAACTTTGTTCATAGAAATTCCGTTTGATTTTAAGTAGCGGAACAGGTTTTAGGCAGACGAGTTCTTGGTGTAGAATGTGTTTCATCGATAGATCAGGGGGTGAGACTAAGACGAGCACTTACTTGTAACCCTAATGAAGAATATATCCTAAGTTTTAACCAAGCATAATTGAGATTTTTATATATGTGTATGCATGTAAGAAAACCGAAAGGAGTGTTAATAGATACAAGATAGGCATATACGAATCCTTAGATTTGTTTTGGAATTTTATGTCGGTAAAAAGGGTAATTAGAGTTTAATTGTATTGCATACAAAAGCCTAGTCTAGGTTTTGAATATGTCACAGTTATGAAAATTAATTTAAGATTACAGAAGTATTTCTAAGGAAATAAAAGCCAATACAAATTTCTTATATTCCCGTGGTGTATCTAACCTGGCATAAATAATTTTTTCGTATATTCAATTCCATTTTAAAAACTAAGCCTGATGAAGTTTTGCCTAATAAGGCTGTACTTGAAACGTGTATGCGATGTGTAGCTAAAATGTATGTATAAATAAAAAATAATTCATTTCAAGTATTATGAAAAAATTATTTTATATAAATTACTAATGCGATAAAATATGCTCAATATTAGGAATAGAGCATTATTATAAAAGAGCTAATTATATTGAAACAAATGAAAAGTTACATAGTTTATTATATTCATATAATACAACAATGAATAGATCATAAAATGTTTCTGTAAACTATGGTTTTTCAAAGAAATATGTTCTTTCATCAGAATGAAAAAACAATAGATTTGTAAGCATTAAATAACATGATAATTAAAAAAAATAGAAATAATGTTTACATTGAGCTTTCGCTTACAGTCAGCAGGTGTCGGGTGTAAGCTGTAAGTTTCGATCTCAGTCTGAGGTACTAGAGAGCTGTGATACAACCAAATAGTCGGTATTTGGATGACTATTTGCCCTCCTTCTTGGGTAGAGCTCTCGTAAAGAAACTCGCTAACTGGCACTAGCTTTTAAGGCATTGCTTATTGAGTAAATCCAGTTTGAGTCCTCGGCACTTGGCAATGGTCACATTGTAATTTTACTTACATTCAGCAGGTTCTGATGAGAGCGTAGAAGTTAGAAGCGCTGACTGTCAGCTCGACAGTTGAGTTTGACACAGCGAAACACATTCTCTCCTTCTCTCTCTCTCTCTCTCTCTCTCTATATATATATATATATATATATATATATATATATAAAATAAAATAAAATATGAGACTAAAAGTATACTTTTAGAAAATTGAACGTATAGTCAAATGATTTAAGCTCAATATACGAGATAGAGCAATACTAAAGATAAATAAAGGAAAAGAAATAAAGATGAACGGATGACAAATCTATTTCATCGGTTGAACAATCGAAGATGAAATAGATTTATCATCCACACATCTTTGTCTCTCTTTCTTAGTCGGAGTTCGCGCCGGTCGACCGTCGGGAATTAGCTTCCTGCACTGAAGATTGCGTAAGCATGAAACAGCGATGTCTGTAGGTAATAAATAATTAATATTTATTTATAAATATATATATATATATATATATATATATATATATATATATATATATATATATAAATATTATATATATAAATATTATATATATATATATATATATATATATATATATTTATATTTATGTATATATATCCCTATGGTGTTTCAAGACCAATGCAAGTTCAGACTGAGTTTTTCGAAAGGCAATGCGATAACTTTATATCTGGTTTAGCTCCACATTAAAAAGCACTCCTAGACGTCACTTACCGAAATAATCACACGGCAACCCCGATTTCGAACTCTTGCCTCTTAATATGCACTATTTATCACTCCCAGTCGAGTCACGCAATAACTGTATAACATTATGTTCACCTGTTTTAATACTTGTCTATCTCGCTCGCTATCTACATATATATTATATATATATATATATATATATATATATATATATATATATATATATATCGCCCACTTAGGCTCACTCGTAAAATACGTCGGCCACCTTGAGTTCACGTATACATGGTATAGGTCTTATTTTGGGATGTGTGAATCTTACAGCGTTTAGCTTTTCACATAGTACAGTGCAAACAAAGGGGCAGAGACTTAGAAAAACAACGTTATTAACTCGATAGCCCTCATTCCAAAAGTCCCCTTTCTGATTAACGTTATTTTTAGAAGCAATTATGTGTTCGTTCGTCGGCTTGTGTACGTTTTTCAAATATAATAGAAGAATAGGTTGTATTTACTCACTTTCACTACTATGTCGTTATTTTTATAGTTATTACTCCATTGAGCTACAATATATACCTGCCTGCGAAACCGTCACATTAGTATGCGTCTAGCTACCACCATAGCAAATAACTGTATTATCTTCCTCTATATACCTAGAACTAAACGAAACTTCCATGAAGTAGCTTTTTTCTAAGAACTTCCCATATTTGGAAGACAATAGCCAGGAAGTGTTTCCCTGCTGACTACAAAATAGTCGCCTTTAAGTCTAATGTCAACAAAAACTTGTTGAGTCGTCATCTTAAGTAATAAAATACTGCTTTTTCACCAATTGTTTTCAATATTCTCATAGTATGGTTCAACATCTAAATTACAATCGTATGAACTATTAAGCCTTTACTTTGGTTTTGATAAGTAGTGACTCATCAGTATCATTATTATTGTTTTGCATTTTTCTAATTATTATATATTTCTTCTTAAAAATATAATTATAATTTCGAGTTATATCTGTCTTGCTCGATATATCCTATTTACTTTATTATAGACTGTTTATCTTCTAATTGTTTTAATTTTGCATTAATTTAAACTATAGTATTACTTATGTTCTATTAAAACAAAATACATACTTATTGTATTCATTCATTTATTTTATTCGTATTTATTCTTAATTTATTGTATTTCTCAATGTACTTTCTTATTTACTTTATCTTGTTTTGTTTAATTTTATTATATTCTAACATTATTATTATCAGTATTCTTATTATTCTAATTAATATTGATTAATGTTACTATTTTTTATATTTTTTATTTTTCATTTATTTATGTATTCTTTTCTTTAATGCATTTTTCCCTCTTATGTAATTTATTCTTCTCAATTAAACCTATATGATGAATGCCTTTAATGTTTAAAATGTTTGATTAGTCATTCAATTTATTGTCTTTTTCTATTTCTGCAGTCACTGGTGTGTTCTTTTAGTAATGAAAGCTGATGTGGTTTCTTAAGAGACTTCGGTGTGTTATGTTATAAAAGGCGCTGACAAAGAGACGTTTAAGAATCATCAAAAATAATAGAAAATTAAAATATTTTCAAAAAGTCTTATAATAGTTGATTTTGAATTCTTGGAACAATGTTCAAATGTTGTTGATCTCAACTGACTTTATATATGCATATATATGTAATAAGTAGTGTTAGAAGGTGGAGACAATGCGTTGGTTAATGACACTGACGGTACGTGAAATGGAAAATAAATGACAATAATGACAATATTGAGAAATCAATAGTTTTCCAATGATTTTATTATATTTACCAGTGTTAAGTTCGAACCGGTAGGGTGGTGTCTCTTTATTCTTTTACTTAAATTTTCGAGGGAATCACCCATCCACAGAAACAAATATATCCACTCGTCGGTGTGTGTGTGTGTGTGTGTTTGTGTTTGTTTTTCGACAGAAATTACAGTTTGTTTAGGTTCGCAGAAACGTTTTTATGAACGTTCAGGTGTGACTAGATTAAGTGGTTTGGTGTACTTAAATATTGTTAAAATATTTTGTCAGTGATTATTATTATTATTATTATTATTATTATTATTATTATTATTGTTATTATTGTTATTATTGTTATTGTTATTGTTATTGTTATTATTATTATTATTATTATTATGTGCTTAGAAGTGTTCTATTTAGTTATTATTGTTGGGGGCATGTCGAGGTATTTGACGTTTTGTGAGTCAGATTGAGAAGGGGTAAATCGAATAGGTTAAGCTGTGTTTGTTGGAGTTATGTCCCTTGAAAGTGTTAACTTGTTTGACTCATCCAATTAATTTATGAATTAATTAATTTATTAATTTCCATACTTTGTTTTACTTGTTTATTATAATGTGTAGGGTGATGCTTGTCATGTGTGGTTTTAATAAGAAGTTTAAATTAAGCTCGGCTCTGCTGTTTAATCCTGGGTTAGATTTTCTGATTAGTATCGATTCTTTGAATTTGAAGTTGACCTGTTCTACTCCGGTAGCTAATATCCTAACTTTTATATCCTTGGTGGGGGTGTGACTATGTGATATTTGCTTTTGGAAGAGTGATGCCTTGGTGGTTGCGTGTTCTTTGATACGTATATGCAATAGTCTTACTGTACTGCTGATGTATAATTCATTGCATACCGCACTTGTATTTTATATATGGCAATGTGCGGTTTCATAACCCTGTGTTGTCGATGGGGCTGTTTGTAAGGGTGCGAGGGGTAGTGCTGAGGAGTGTTCTAGGTTTAGATAGGTGCTGTCGCAGTGTATGTCCGGAGTGTGTAAGCTGGATGTCTAGGTGTTCCTTGTGGATGGCTTTGCGGATGGCCGAGGTCATTCTATCGCTAAAGTGTGGTATTCTTAGGAAGCAGGTGTTAGAGAGAGTTTGCTGTGGATGTTTTCTATGGGTCATAGTGTGGTGGCTGGTGATTGTGGGGTATCCATTCCGCTCGAGTATTTGTTGGAAGTAATGGTCTTGTCTATTTACATGGTGCATTTGCTACGGATGCTGTTTGTCTTTTTAGAGCGTATCCTATTTTGGCTTTGGTAGAGAGGGCTGATTCGTAATTTACGATGATGTATCTGCAGGCGGTTGCTTGTAGAAGCTAGTGTGTATGAGACCCTCCTCGGTGATGTAAGCGTGAAATCTAATGGTGAGAGTGATTCGTGCTCAACAGGGAATTGTATTTTGTGGTCTGTATTTTTAAAGCTAATGAATATTTTGTTGGCTTCTTCGATGGATGATGTGAGGATGAGAATATCGTCCACATATCTCGTGAAGAAGATGCTGGAGTGGCAGGTGTGTACTGCGTTTGTTTTACATTCATGTGTGTAATGGCGAGTAGTCCTGATAGGCTGGATCACATAGATAAGCCTGTTATTTTTTGTAGGTCTGTTCTTTGTATGTGAAGTATGTGTTGCCTATTATGTGTAGTAGTTGATGTATGTCAGTGGCAGTGAGATCAGAGCAGTAGAGGTCGTTGGAGGAGATGCAGTCGGTGATGAGATCTGCAGCTTGGTGGGTCGTACGGAAGTGTAGAAGAATAGAACGGCAGCCTGAAACGCGTATCTGTTATGTTGTAGTTGCTGGGGTTGCAGTGAGTGTAGTGTGCGTATGACTTAATCTAGGCTGCTAACGTGTCGTGGGTAGGTGGGGAGTAGATGCTTGAGCAGTTGGGAGAGTAGCCGGGAGATTTTGTAGTAGGGTCCTTCTATGCTGGAGACTATGAGTCTTATTTATGTTGTGGGAGTGTTTTTGTGTGTTTTATTAAATGGTAGAATATAAGAAGTATGCTGTTTCTAGTGGTAAGGTTTCGTTTGTATCTGCTGGGGAGGTTCCTTTTCTTGCATATCAGGATCCATGCCGTGTTGATATGATTTTCTATTTCGGTAGAAGAGACGTCTGCGGTAGGTATGTAACGTGTGTCGTTGCTGAGGTGTTAGAGTGCTGGGTCTTCGTACGTATCTTGAGAGATGACGCAGAATTCTTTGCTTTGTCGGAAGGTAGGTTAAAGCTTTTGAGAGTGAGTCGTAACGTACCTGTGAGAGTGGGCGTAATGTTGGTTTGTTCTCTCTGTATAATGGATAATATGTTGTGCCAAAGTTTTGTGAGTTGTCTAGATCGTGGTTGTCGGGAGGAGGCTGCAAGAGGCGGTCTCGCTGATATGTATGAAATATTTCTGGTGTTGTGGGTGTTTATTGAGTTCTGGTTAAAGGCAGACAGCCATTTATGATGGTATGCTGTTCTGCAGAACTGTGCTTCAATGTTGAGTCATACCTTATCATCTAGTTTTTGTATATATATATATATATATATATATATATATATATACATATATATATATATATATATATATATATATATATATTTCTGTTGTTGTTTTAACCATAACATCCGTGCGCGTCCTCGAGGAGTCGGGCAGATATTATATCTGTCCTTACTGTGTGTAAGCAGAT
The DNA here is from genome assembly GCA_963556195.1 of Sepiola atlantica. Lineage (NCBI taxonomy): Eukaryota > Metazoa > Mollusca > Cephalopoda > Sepiida > Sepiolidae > Sepiola > Sepiola atlantica. Next base: position 159,678,610 of record OY744516.1, on the reverse strand, counting down.
AGAACTTGGTTGTGCTAATATCTTCTCCAGGCCACATACAGCACTTGGTGTTCTCAAATGGTCACCCATTTAGTACTGACCAGGCATAAGGTTGCTTATATATATATATATATATATATATATATATATATATATATATATATATATATATATATATAATCCAGGTAAGACATCCACAGGGTAGTAATTCAAAATATTTCAACCGGATTCATAAAAAAGTGCTCAATATGAAATAGCGCTTTTATATCTGATTATTTTTATTTACACGGACATGTACCCAATCTGCGACATCTTATTTAGGAATATGATTTAAGGTTAAGATCGAATTCTAACTATGCTTGATGAGATCTCAGTTACTAATAGCTGTTGATCGATAACATCGACATGCCAGTGTCGCAGATTTTGTACAGGTCTTTGTAAATAAAAATAATCATATATATATATATATATATATATATATATATATATATATATATAGAGAGAGAGAGAGAGAGAGAGAGAGAGAGAGAGAGAGAGAGAGAGAGAGAGAGAGAGAGATGTTAGATATTATGTAGTCACTTTTAGCAAAATATACACATTTAAATTAATTAAAGGTGTTGGTTAGCATGGTCTAAACTTTAATTACTTCAATATTTTACGTTATTGAAAATTTTCTTAATGTTAAATTTGAATGTTCTTGTTGATTATTTGCAAATAAATGCTGAACACAAGGACAAAGACTTACCTTTCTCAGATGGTATTTCCATGAACAGCACTTATTTGCAAGTGGTTTCCACCTGTGAATACATTGCCGAGGGACTATATCTCTACCGAATAAAAGTTGGGTTTCTTTATATCCAACATAAACAATGTTTTGTCGTGGACCGCCTCAAAAGTAATCTAATGTAGGTCATAACGTTCCCAAACTGCTCCTCATCTTCCGGCTGGCGATCTAATTACCGCTAATTCTCGAGTAATTATTATCTTTAATTAGGGCTGATCCTAATAGGGAAATATTTTTTTTTAATTACATATGTTTTCTGATTTACGCTAATTAAAAAAATAAAACATTAGTTTGATTAGAAAGATTAATCTCTAACAACCAAAACAGAACGCATCATATTTTTAAGGTGACGGAACACTAGCCCCTAGCGACGGCGTTAGATTAAACTTCCGTGATCCCATTGGCAGTATTTTGGCTCTCCATGTTTCGTGTACTATTGTTATTTTATCTTCAGGGCTAGGATTTGCATTGAGTATTAAGTGATGCTTAAAAACACTGTAGACAAGTGAGCAATGATTTCTTAGTTTAACTGCAGAGCAATCACCGATCAGTTGAGTGCGTCATAGTTCCTTGGAGATTTAATTACCTCTGCTAAGGTGCTTATGTATTCAGTGGGATATTTTGTTTGTTTACAACCTAAGATACACATCGCTTGATCAATTGTCATAAAATTTGGTAAAAGTACTGGTCATTATCTAATTTGGAACTGATGTAATTTTGGGATATCTAGGTTAAAGTTCAAGGCCACAGTAAAAGGTGAAAGTCACACTTTAGCTGATAACTTCGCATCTGTTTTTCGTAGAGACTTGCTATTTGACCATTATTGTAGCCGATTAAACCCCGCATTCTATTTTGAGAGTGACCTTTACTTTTGACAAGTTCAGTCAAGTTTGATCTTTTGATGGAATACAATTTACGTTGTCACGCAGAGATATTTGTTGAATGTTCTTGTTATATATTTAACGTTTCTCATGCTAATCACTGGTTAAGCAACATGGAGCCTAATCAGTGTTTACATTGGTAACCGTTTGATGATATCAAGTGCTGTAATTTATGAAGTATAATTTGCTGTAAAGTTAATATTTCTAATATCATTAGAAAGGGTATGAACATGTCTCGTCTATCTTACTATGGCTGTAACATTCGTAGAGCAACTTGTTTAGGAAAAATACAACTCCAAGATACCACATGCCGATCTCTGTTTATGACCATTTCCTATCATACCTGGTTTCTCTTTTCTATTTCGCTTGATCAATGCAAAATCAGAATTGCGTTTCGATTTAACGCAACGCTATTTTCTCTATAAACACTCAATTCTGCATACACCATTTCAGAGAGAGGTAGAGAGTGAAAGAGAGAGACGGAAAGAGACAGAAAGAGACAGAGAGAGACCACAAAAAAGAAAGAGATGGAAGGGCTATTGTTTCCAAGTGAACAAATGAAAACATGACGTATCTGGTAGAGTTAAATTAAATTAATCTCTGGGTCCATACTTTTTTAAGGTATGCAAGGAAATTAAATGGATATTTTCAGACAGCCACATGAATTTGACAAATTAAATCGAGGTGTTTTTTCGTAACTCAGCTAACATACAGGCAAACTAATGCCGTTGAAAGCATAAACTATGATGCAAACATGCAATGACGAAAGAAAAGATAACAAGTACCGAAGAAGAGAGAGAATTACACCTAGAATGAAGAAAATAAAAGGACAAAAGAGAGTCGCAATAAAAAACAAATACAATAAACGAAAGACAAAGAAATAAAATCAAAATATAACACAATGGAATCTGGGCAAGTAAACGAAGTAAAAAGTTAGAAGTCAGAAAAAAGTACAAATTACGCATAGTGTAAGTAAAATAAAAATGTAAGATAAAAAGCAAAAAAAGCAAAAAAAGAGAATAAAGAAGAAGAAAGAATAGAAAGAAAGAAAGAAAGAAAGAAAGAATAGAAAGCAAGAATAGAAAGAACGAAAGAGAGAGAGAAGGAAAGGAAGGAAAAAATATGATAATAAAGAATGAGATTGGACAACAGTGCGATAAAAAATCATTTGGTCCGTTATTTCCTTGCTTTCCCTTCGCAAATGGCGATTGAAATCACGTTTTAGCAATGTACTCGTGAGCTCGCGGCCGATGCGTCTCGTTCCTGCTTCTCGGCCAATTACTATACCCACCTCGCGGCCCGGTCATATGTTGCGTGTGCACGGAAATGTGACGGGAATGAATTTCGCACCCTTGCTGGCCGATGGCGTGTGGCACATATCGAAAAAGAAAATGTGTTCTGATGGAAACTTTCAAATTGGTCGCTTCGGGTCGGCCCGTTGTTGCCATGACAAACGATCAGGGCTAATTTACACAGAGATCAGGCCTTCCATACGAGTTTCCAGTTGCTGATTTTTTAGCGTAGATACACATACTAACTTGCATACCTGAAGGCACCTCAAACAGTGGACAATATAACTCTATGCCGTCCTATAAGACTAGCTAGACTCACTGCCAAGAAAGATTTAAGA
>OY744516.1:159630336-159660336 GCA_963556195.1 Sepiola atlantica | reverse complement strand
CCCGTAAAGAATTACTTCATAAATAACAATAAAGTATATATATAGTTGATACTTTTATGTTTTAAATGTCGATTTCACATTGTTTTATGGCATTAAATAATATTTAACAAAGTTAAAGGCAAATAAAAAATATATAGGTACGTGCAAAATGAATGGTTGATCTCCAAAGTGTAAAAACATTTTGACCCCTCCCTTCACTTAAATATTTACTAAATTAAGAAAATAAACCACTTTTACTGACACTATCGGTAATTATTAATCGACTATCACAGAATATAATGAATCATTAATTTTATTTAAACTTTAGTGAAAACAAAATACACCTTTACTAAGATTATATTTTTAAGTACTAATAAAATACGCATATTTTTGTTTACTTTTGAATGAAAATAAAGAACTGTAGATTTTAAAATAAAAAAACATTGTTGAAATATTTCTCATGTATCACGAAAAAAGCACATAAATTCCACATTAAGTAAATTAATATAACTCAAATAAAAAATATTTCTCGATGTAGCGATATACTCATTGAATAAAGCATTGTTTAATCGATATTTTCACTAAAAAATAATATAATTGAAACAATTATTTCATTTGATTTTTCTGATAAGAGTTTCTGGAAAAAATTATTATATTTATTATTTTATTATTATTATTTGCGCCTGAACGTGTCATCATCAGCCCAAGAAAAATGTTTAATAATCTTAAAAATAAGATGAAAGTTAAAAAGTGTGAATCAGGACGAATACGAAAAAAAGAATTTAAAAAACGATAATTTCTACTAACGATTGAATTAGAGAGGTATAGATGCCCAATTCTGTCAGAGACAGGTGGAATAAACCTTTGATCCACCACTCATCATGAACCGTACTCCGAATCTTATTTTAAGAGATTCAACGATTTTAAATTATTTGAAAAAATTAAAAACTCAGCCGGTATTTTTTTTGTCATTTTTTCATTTATAAATAATATTTGAACAAATAATTGTTATTCTTTTTAATAATATTGATTAAATATTATTTTAAAAGTTAAAACAATTATTTATTAATAAATAAATAGAATTCAAATTTGAAAGAAAATTATTATTTATTAAATAAGTATTCCATAAATTGAGATTTGGCTGTCATATTCTGTGTTTACAATAATGTAAATGACGTTTTGAACATGACTTTCTGTTGTGACCCTGTTTAGGGCCGCAATAAAAACACGGACACGGAGTTTGGGTAAAACAAGTATATTTGATAAAATATATACAAAATGAAAAAAACAAGAGAAAATCGTACGTCAGTCCTGACTGCCAGTGTAGACTTGGGTTTGCCCAACAACAGAGAAGCGTAATACTTCATGTATTTATTTAGAATTGTAGAGTCAAAATGTTCGTTATAGGTACGACACAATAACATCCCTTCCCAAGACTTATCTCCTCTGGGGTTTAGTATTGTTTCCTTTTTAGATTGACGCTATTCTGATGTTGCTTAAGATAGCTGTATGTCGAAAGTGTTGTATTTGGTAACCATATCTGTTTCCTAGGTAGTGCTTTCGGTGTCGTCCGATAGTCGTTCCCTAATTAGGTGTATGTCTATCTTATGAGAAAACTGATGTCCTCTATAAAATTAAGATCTGATAACCGAAAGCCTTTTAAGTTTAGATGTCTGAGTTTTTAGCACATCTTCAAACTTTGAAAAATGTCTTGTTTGTTTCGACATTCAACTTCAAGACAAGTCATCTTGTACTTCATAGTATTTAGTTCTTCTTAAAACTATTTGAGTGATTGTAGTACTGGAACCATTAACCTTCCACTAGTTATTCAATAAAATTGGCTTAATTTCTTTCGCTTTTCAAGTGTGAATTTGGTTTCTTGATGTGATTTAATTCATGACATTTCTACCGACAATTTATTTTGAGTCCATTTCCTACGATTATTAATAGTTGAAACAAATTTTGTGTTCGTTTTTCTGACCCGATCGCCAGGTTTATTTTCTTCTTGATAGAAATCTTGGTTGAGAGTCCCCATAATTTGAATTGTTGAATCAAGTCTGCGCCAAATAAATTACTTGCGTTTTTTAATATGTAGTTTTTTACTTTTTTCGTCGTTCTCTAAAAGTCATGTCGGTATTTATTTCACTCTTGAAATTTATTTTTTTCATCGGTCACTGTTCTGGCCACGTATGCATGTTGATAATTGATACGTCTGAACCTAGATATAATTGTAGTTTTACGTTTTTATTTAACATTCTTACCTGAATATATCTCTTTAATAATATTCCTGCTACGTTTTATAGCCTTTTCTGATTTAAACTGCGTCTTGTTTCCTTTGATCGTTCTACAATGCGAACTTTTGTGTCTGAATTTGTTGCAAGTCAGGCAGGTTTTAAAGTGAAATGGGTATTTTGTTACCCAATGCAGCCTCCTTCAGCGATAACAAGGACTCGACATTAATTTATTTTTATATAGCTGGCTTGGTTTGAGGCGTGAAAATCCCTTTTTTTGTTTTTAATTGTTTTTTAATAAGAGTGTAATTTCGATGTGTAACGTACTCTTGCGTATGTGTGCAATGCCAGACTCTCTGATGTCTTTTGAATCCTGCTTAACACGTATGAATCTCTGGCAGTCTTCAGCTAATTTCTGCACTGTTAAGTTCGGTTAATTATTTAATTTATTCAGAACTTTACGGCTGATATCAGCGTCCTTTCTGGATGCCAATACTTGTACGATGATTAAGCATTTAAAATGATCAACACTAAGTTCGGCAAATTTAGAATAGTCGCAATGCTTATTGACGACTGATGTGAACATTGAATAATCTTCGTTGTCTTTTTTTAACCAGGTGTAAACATTTCCAGCGTTTTTGAAACCTTAAACCGCCAGAAGACTGCCACTTAAAAATGATTATTACATGTTAATTGTATGTGTTGCTCCACGCGTTCATGAGAGCAGTAGTCCGAATAACCCAATTAATACAACTTATCAATCCCTATAATTTAATTTAATTCTCTTCTTTTATCTTCTTTTAGTTTCTTGGCTGTTTTAGTTGTTTAGCCAGGCTCAATATCGTGTTTATTTATATCATAGGATTATATTAATTATTGTGTATGCTTGTGTAACTGAAAGAAGGATCCTATCTCTCCACTAGTCTTTCGTAGATATAGTCAATATATATTCAACTTTTGGCGGAGCATTTTGTTTACTGTCAGAAATTCCCGGTGTTTTCTGTTCTACTATTCTTTCGGGCTTCACAGAATCTGGTATTTATTACTAGCAGAGCAGCATACCATGCACAGGTTCATTGAAGGCTTTTGAAACACATACCTTAATACATTTAGATATAAGTAGCAATCCTCTTACTTACGGGTAGAATAGTGAGATGGACAAGATTCTCCTTTCTTAGAAGAGGAAGTAATTTAAGAAAAGAAAAACTGCGAAATTACAATAATCCCTGAATGTCGTGTCACAAACTCATGAACTCCTACTACTTACTATAGAAAGTGAAGTATTATGTCTACTCATCAGTCTTTGCTGGACATCCCTACTACATGATTCAGTACTGCACACAGTAATAAAGTCACAAATGAAAATATTGTATTAATTGATTTAGAGTTTTACTTAAATAAGTGAAGTTATTAAAAGTAAGTTAACAGGCAAAATAAATAATGGGGTTGCTTAGAAAGTATATCCCCACTTCTTACCCTCTAAAATTCCCCCAAATTGTATTCTTCTTATTATTTAATTCTTCATTTGTGGTTCTTTTGTTCTTCTTTTAAACGTTTAGGAAATTACAGCGTTCTTCTTGTTTAGTTCAATTACACATTCTGATATGCATATAAAAGAGTGAATAAAGTGATCGATGTTATCGCATAAATCAATGACAGTTACCTCAATTCTCATCGGGGTAACCACATTTATAACTTAGTGTGATAATAAGCTAATTTTAAGACCATGAATAATGATCATCTTTAATTCGATGTCAATAATTTTGTCCGTTAGTGACTGTATGCCTTCTTAATTTGATAGTTATATACTGTCTGTTATTTCGAGTTTGCTCTTCTACATTACATGTATTGCACATTTAATTTTAATTAGCATTCCTATAAGCTGCGTAAACTTTAGAGTTGTATCTATTAGTGTGTTTCTGGTATTTCAGTTAATCATATACATAAATTACTTTTTACTTCTTTCCGTTAATATATATATATATATATATATATATATACATATATATATATGTATATATATATGTATACATATATATATATATATATATATATATAATTTAAGTGTGTGAGTTGCACCATAACTATAGCGAACATGTTTAAAGCTAGGTGGTCTCTCTGTTAATTACCTCTTTGTGTCTGTAAAAGCGTTGTCTTTCAGTTACCAGTTCTATTACCCTAGCGCCATCTATGAATGTGATAATATTGTCTAGTATTTTAAAGACTTACAAACATTCAATTATCTATGTTTGTTGAATTTGAATCTTCTTCTTTCACTTATTTTCCTTCTGTTTATTATTATTATTATTATTATTATTATTATTATTATTATTATTATTATTATTATTAATAATAATAATATTATTATCATTATTATTTGTAGTATTACTATTATTATTATTACTATTATAAGTATTATTATTATCATTATTAGCAGAAATATGCAAGCAGAGGTCACATATATTTGCTAGTATATCACTACCCCGTTTCCCCAAAAAAGAAGAAAAAGATAATTAATACGAAGATGGGTTCCTGACCACAGAACAGTCACTACTCCCCTTCGCATACACAGAAAAAGGAGGAAGAAAATCTCTAAGATGGTTGGTATCATGACGAACATACATATACCCCAATACCCCCAAAGGAAGTAATAATGGTTGAGAGGATGGTCACGTGATAACATAACAGATACACACTACTCCAAAAATAAGATAATGGCCGGGGAGATGGTCTCATGATAACAGAACAGATACTACACAACCCCCTGAATTGGGCATTGAAAAATAGTACACTAGTCTGGCATTTTAGAGTAAACATGAATTTTGCAATAAAATATACTATAATAATACAATGAATAGAAGTACAATATACCTTTACCTACTCGCGGTCCACCGTTCACGGCCCTTCATACTTTCGGATTTTACTCTCAAAGTGTTTTTTACATAATTTCGACAATTTCGTTAATTGCTGGTAAATAACTTTAAACTATCAATGTCAGTTGATATAAAATAAAAGATTCTAAAACAGTGATTGTACCGTATAACGTTTTCTTAACTGAGTTCACCTTAAAAAAGGCAAGTTGCCACTGTAGACGTAAGGGGCTACTGAGAATTAGGTTGAAATCTTGAAGGTTCATCATACATTAGGAGCTGTATAGCGAGATACTTGTTCACATTAGTTTGAGATTTCTGCACGTCGTTACAGTCGAGGAAATAGGGTGCAGGGAGGGTGTTCCACAGGGTGTTCCAAAGGGTGTTCCAATGTTATTGGAGTAGAAGGCTCTCCGGCATCTGGGGACTTTCACAGTGAATGAATTGGATTTAGCTTATTGTCGGGTTGGTCGGGTGTATTTACGTCGAGAGGGCAGTAGAACAGCAAGTTCATCGGGGCACATTCCATTGGAGTACTTGTAAAACAAGAAAAAGAAAGCAACATTGCGGCTATCAGAAAAGGGATGGAGCTTGACGGCTAGTGAGGAACCTATCAGATTAGAGACTCTTTTTTAGACCTTGTCTAAGAGGGAGAGACATGGATGGTGCACCAGCCCAGATGTGACAACAATACTTCACGCATGGACGGATGGTGGCTTTGTAGAACAACTGATCAATATTATTACTATGTTCATATTATACTACATTGTTACTGTATATATGAGTACGACTGTCTTTAGAATGTGTTTGGGTAGCATATTTTAGCGTATATAATATCATCCATAGGCGTTTTAAAATTGCATCAATAATTCGCGGATTTTCGGAATTCGCGGGAGAGGAAGTAACGTAACACCGTGAATAGCGGGGGATACTGTAATTGTATAGGTTCGGCGTTTAGCAGACAGATAACAAATATCTCTTAGTAATAGGTTTGAAAGACCTATTACTAGGAGAGTAGAAAGTGGATCTTGGCTTTACTTTCCTTATTTTGTCCTTTAGTCCTCAGATTCCATGAGCGATGTTTCTGACAAAGGGGGAATAATTGCTGTTTTCTGGGTCGGAATCTATCGATCTAACACTTATCATTGGCTAGTATTATTTTAGCTCTTTACATCAAGTAGCTTCCATTAAAAAAGAAAAAAAGAAAACATAGTTTTATGTACAGCGTAATACTTACATTATTGAAGCTGTAAAAATTTAAGCATAAAATCAATGCAAACGCCCACGGTTTGTCATGTTTACGCTCTAAATAATAACATAACTATAATAATATTGATAATATTAATACTACTACTACTATTACTACTAATACTACCAATAATAATAATAATAATAATAATAATAATAATAATAATAATTACTAAATAACGAAACAAATGGTTGATGAGAATTCTGCACGTCAGTCTTCGAGGACAATTGAAGTTTATTATTGATGTGTCGAGCGAATGGCGCCTATAAACCAGTGAAATGCGTGACTGTCCCCCTCCCAAATCAACATAAAACATTAAAATAAAAGTAGAAGGAAAATAATTTTTATTAAGTCGACTAAAGAGGTCGGACTTCATGTTTGTTTTTCAATGGGCTGTCCCTCGACACCAGTAATTAGTGATTTTAATATTTCTGATTGAAGAGAGCCAGTTTCGTGAAAAAAATATTTAAATAAGATCAATTTTGTATGTCTTTAAACGTGTCTGCTTTTGTTTATCAGTGTTAATTAATCTAAAGAACAACTGCAAACAAAACTGTTCGTTACAACATACATATATTCTGAATGTCTCTGGCACTCGGGCTGTGATAAAAGTGTAGCATCTGCGGAATGGGGTCTCGCCCAAGTGTCTCTGCTGTGACACGCTCGAAGAAAGAACATCTGAGAACGTTTTCTTACACTGCCGCTAACTCCGGCGGTTCTGAGATTATGTACACGAGGTGACGGCTCGTATCGATCCCGCAGCTTCATCTGCCGTTAAACGTATCCTACATAATCGACAACATCGGGCCGCCGTGGGACAGGAAGAGACAAATGATGTTTCTCGCGATTCTTGACGTTGCGCGAAATTTGGCGTAGACGTTGCGTTTGGGAGATTACCGGGGTTGATCTTTTGCTGATCAGGATATGATCACGTTCTTAAGCACCAGCTGAAAGTCAAAATCAGATATGATAGTAAAAGATTATATTTTTCGTTTTTTTTTTTTTAAGAGTGGATAGAAGTAGCGAGGTTGTGAGTAAAAATAGGAGTCAAGTATGAGCACGTGTTCCCTGCCTGCGCATGGCGCACGCGGTTCCTGTTTCTATCGGACCCCAGCCTCACGGGTAAGATTTAGCCTTTTAGCTAGTCGAGTGATACATATTCTTCAAGATGTCCACTCCCCACTTTCATTTTTTTTTATCCTTGACCTCTCACAAATTGCATTTATCTTGGTAACACACCACTCACTCTCAAATCTTCATATCCCGTGTTCTTTTTTCTCCAAATTAGATCCCGCCCCCACTTAGAGATTGGCCTGCGTTTGTCTGTTCTGATAACAGTGAGTGGTATATTTCTCTCACTCCCCATTATACTCCATTAAATGTCTTTCTATATTACGATATTCATAAAAAACTTTAAAAATTCAAACAAATGTGAAAACAGATGATTACAGTTTAGAGTAGGATATACATTTGTTATCATTTTTGACCAAGGATGGCCAACGATCCCACATCTCCATACTTTTGATAGCATTGTGCCTAATTTGTTTTATAGGTAAAATTATATATTGTGTGAAAATAAATATTTCAAAGTATAGTATCTGTTCTGATCTCGATCTGGAGAACTCAACCTGGATTGAAGCATTTTTTTTTGTCAAAATACAGTGTGCTCCTTTGAATGCACCTCTATCGTATCAAAGAAGTGCTGAGTATAAGCCACTCCACATACGCGCTTTATTTTTGTCCAAAAGGAAAGGAAAAAAAACTTGCTTTTGACACTGTGTCTTTCATATTAATTCTAGCATTGTGCTAAATTTGCATACGTTACAAATCTCGTTTTGCTCGAGACAAAACTCGTGACTCATCAATTTTTATATTTTTTTTATTTACTTTAATCTATACTTTACTTTAGCGTCTAGTCATACTTGCAAACACAGCACGCCACCCACTACCTCTTCGAACGACGAATCGCAGCTGGCTCAACGTCAGCAATCTGGGTGTGTTTCCTTTCAACCTCGTTAGATCCTACTGGGAGATCTGGATTAGTTCTCATATTCAAAACTGATCTTGTGTCTAACTTTGCTCACTTAATTAATGTCTAACATTGCTCGCTTCATTTATGTACAACCCTGCTTTCTTCATTTATGTCTAACTTTGCTTACTTAATTAATGTTTAACTTCACTCGTTTCATTTGTGTTTAACTTTGTTCGCTTAATTTATGTCGAGCTCTGCTCGTTTCATTTATGTCTAACTTTGTTCACTTCATTTATGTCCAACTTTGCTATCTTTATTCATGTCTAATTTTGCTCGCTTCATCTGTGTCTAATTATGCTCGCTTCATTTGTGTCTAACTTTGCTCTCTTAATTAGTGTCTAACTTTGCTCGCTTAATTCATTTGCTGTAAATAAGGGTATTCATCATAGCTATTAACTATTAAGATAGGCCTGTACCTGATACTATTTACCAACCTCTCCATAAGGTAAGAGTTAGACACAAAGTAGGTATGTAGTATGTGGAATCCAGCACTTTTTAAAAAGACACTCTGGATTGGTACAAAACTCAGAATTTCCTCAGTCAAGAAGAATTTATTTTTCACTGATCGAAGACAGAAAATATGACCGCAGTATCGGAACATATACTACGCCTAACTTCTAGCCAGAGGCGTCAGTGTCCACTAACACGTTTTTGCTATGAAACCTACGGATATGCAATTTAATCTCCTACTCACGCAGATTTCCCTGAGAGGGTCATATATATTTTTACTTGCGGCTCTATTTATTGGTTGGAAAATAACGCTTACTTTTATAATAGCCTTTTGATCCGCCCAAGCATCTCTATGTACCACTATGGTCAACTAGTACTGTGTATCTAGCAGCTTATCTAGACGGCGACTTCTCATGTAAACAGCGGAAGTAATACATCTCACAATAAGTAGCGGGTCTGACATATATAAAACAAAGACTCTCATGCTAAGTACACACCATGAGTTTAGTTAATCAACAAGTAACACATTCATTTGCTGGATGTTATAACATATACTCGTGTTTCCCAGTTGAATGGCAGAGTTGCATATTAGATTTCTATATTACAGTGAAATAAAGTATAAGTCCAACACAGTCCTTTGGCCAAAACCACCAACTGGCCCCTTGTGGCCTCGAAAAGCACCCAGCTTAAACTGAACGCGAGCTCTCCCCAGCAAACCTCTAACTTCCTATCATGCCTAGTTTGACAGCTCTCCTCCTCTCGTCTCCTTCTCCCTGTTGATCGGTCTTTTCATTGGTGATCGGCGGGTTACCGAAGCACTTAGACACTTACGATTTAAATTTGAGATTACTTGTCAGACAGTTTACCCAGGGGAGAGGGGTTATCACGGAGACGATCTGAACATCACTTTTCTGTTTCAACATCAGTGTATGCTTTTACGAGATACTTAATTCACCTCAAATGGAAAAGACTCTTGGTAGACCCACCATCTAACACTTGCAACATCTGCCATTCATATGCATCACTAAAAAAAATGCAACCTAATAGATTTGTTTTCATAGTCACTAGCGTAAATCTATATACTTTTTATAAACTACTAACCTTCAAATAATTCGTGTCAAAATGTGAGCCCAATCCAATTATTAGACTACAAATGAGTTAGTTAATAGAAGGCTACTGTTGAAAGTTTTCAAAACAATGCAAAAATATGGATATCGTGTGTTGATAAAGCATTGCTTTCTAATGGGAAACTACTGTTCAAGCAAAGCAATGGCGCCATATGTGTGCTCCGTTGGAAACAACGATTCAGAAATGGCATGCTGACTTCAAACGCGGTTGTACAGACACAAATGATCCAGAAGTCTCAGGTCGCCCAAATTCCGTAATTGTCCCGGAAAACATCAAAGCGTTTTTTCCGATCGTAAGCTGAAGTTGCGTGAGATAACAGAGGAGTAAAATATATCAGAAGGCAATGTATTCACCATTTTGTATGAACATTCGCAAATGAGAAAGCTGTGTTCAAAAGGTGTGGCGAATTTGCTCACAATCGATCAAAAACAGATCGCCGATTCAGAACGTTGTCAGCAGTAGTGTCAACGCATCAAAAAGGAGTGTATCTGTCAATATGTAACAATGGATAAGACGTGGATCCGCCACTTTACCATTGGAGTCAAATAAGTATTCAGTTGAGTGGACAGCAGCAGATAAACTCGTCCAAAGCGATCAAGGCGAAAATTTTCAGTCAAGATTTTGGCCTCTGTATTTTGGGATGTGTAAGATATTTTGTTCATTGATTAGTTTGTAAAACGAACCATCAAGAGCGAATATTATGTAGCATTATTGGTAGGTTTGTAGGTAAAAATAGCTAAAAACCGCAACAAATAAAGAAAAAAAAAGTGTTTATAAACCAATACAATGTACCGTGTAACCATCCGATCACAACGTTAGAAAAACCACCTTTATTGCGCTTCGAATTGATTCCACACCCTCCCTATTTTCCAAATCTGCCCACAACAACTACTAGTTATCTGCAGACCTAAAAGTGCTTCGTCGAAAGAGATATGGCTCCAATGAAGTAGTGATATCGGAAACTAAGGTTAATTTTGAGGCCAGAGAATAAGTTTTTCTACAAAAAGGTTTCGAATTGTTAGAAAAACGTAGAAATATGTGTAGCAATCTAGAATGAGGCTATCTCGACAATAAGTCGGATTCTGCCAAATAATTGTTTGTCTTTTTAGTTAAGCTCGGGACTTATTAAATGATCTGTTATTGTTTTGCTGATGCCATGGACCAAAAGTAGCAACTCGTCGTGGTCGTCACAGTAGAGATGAGTTCTTTTGTTTTATCTTCCTTTTCGTTGCAATTCTTTGTACGACTGTTGTATTCATTTCAGCAGCCATCGTCTATTTTATCAGTAGTTGTAAACGTTATTAACCATGTACATGATATATTAAAATGTCATGGAAAATAATGGGACGTTGGAAAACAGAAACACCCAAAAGGAAATAAAGAGAGCGAAGATAAATAATAAAATATGTAGCAGTCTGGAGACAAGAGTGATTCTATATAATATTAATTGTGAAAATAAATAAAAAGAACACCACTAAATGAACAAAAGAGAACTGAAACTCCAAGAAATTTCATATACTGCCCCCCCCCATCAAATGGCACAAGCATCGGCGGATACCCCAGAAAATAATCGTGAAGAGTCAAGGAGTGTGGAAAGACAGAGGAGAAAGTTCACTAACAAGCCCTTCACTGGAAAGGGGGAGAGTGTTGGGAACTTAGAGAGGCTTAATGTAACCCAATTTATTGAGAAGACCAATGTTCGTTGCCAGCGAGAAATCAATGCTAAGCGGCAATTGCGGTGATGCAAAATCGTTTGCAATGCTTATGGAAAGAAGTAGAGAGCAACTGAACATCTGGGAGAACTTGTGTCACTTAGACCCCAGTGAACACCACCGGTTATTGTCAGTAAACAATCACTGATGATGTCCTGTGCGAGAACTCCTAGTGAGCAGTTCTTGTTCTTCTTCTTCTTCTTCTTCTTCTTCTTCTTCTTCTTCTTCTTCTTCTTCTTCTAATTATTATTATTATTATTATTATTATTATTATTATTATTATTATTATTATTTTCCCAAGCATATCGCTCTGCTCAGCCAACGATGACAAAAATGGCTTGGCCATGCCAGGTAAATGGACGATGGGTGGATCTCAAAGGATATTGTTTATGACGAACTCGCAACCGGCTCCAGACAAGCAGAAAGACCTGTCCTACGCTACAATGACGTCTGCAAGCGGGCCATGAAGACAATATCGCAGCTACTGGAGAATATCTATAAAGGCATGCTCCAAGATAAGTGAGGAGAGGAGAAACCAGCAGTGGAGAGAGATGGTAATGCACTGACGGCAGAATGCTGCAATCGAGCTCTCAAAAAGACACCAACAACATCAGTGGCAGCTTGTCGATCGAGGATAGGTGTGCACAGTCACATCAGACGCTGCAATTCGGCATCGGACTGTCATCATCATCATCATCATCATCATCATCATTATTATTATTATTATTATTATTATTATTATTATTAAAACTTATATGCGTAAAAATAATTCGATAAACGACACAAAAGTTTCAATAAGGATACATTCCTATTCCAGACGTAAACAAATTAAAAATACTAATCATCGCCTTTTGTTCGACTTTTTGCGAGTAAATAATTAACAATAGGCAATTTCTATCTATGTTCCAATCCATAGTTTCTTCTTTTTTTTGTTGGGGTGTGGGTGATGGAAATTACCCCACATAAACAACCGACCTTGTGTCTAACTTTGTCCACGTGGAGAGACAAATAAGTAGGCACTCAGACAAATATATGTCCGTGCGTGAGTGTGTTTTAGTGTGTGTGCTTTGCTTATGCACAACCAATAAATGCGGCCGCCTTTTAGCGCTGATCGGCGCTTATCTCCATAAAGTGGGAAGTGCCACGAAAAAAGGGACTACTCCGACGGTTAATTAAATACGACTGGCGTTGAATGAAAAACGCTATTGTTGAAATAATTCGGTTTGACAATTACTTGTCCGTCGGAAAAGGAAAAAAAGGGCGTAAATGAATCTATGCGTGTGTATTCCGAGGCAGGGAAATTGCGTCTGGAAATCCATTATAGAATAGAAAATCGTGATTCTGTTGTGTGTAGGGATAAAAATATGAAACTACACAAGATACATTTACAACTTTACATCATCGGATACAGTGTGACAACAACCGTGTTACAGTAAAACAAAACACTGTAGTATTTAAACTCTGATGATCACCTGCGATCAAATTAGTGACTAATATTTTTAATTCTTTTATCAATACTAAATCGAGGTCAGTTAGTCAGTCAGCTTTTTTTTATTCTATCCTGCTTTCTTTCTAATATATTTAACAAGAAGAATACCCGACTAAACCTTATTTCTAGAATCCTTATTCCAGTTTTGATCAAATTCCATTACATGATTTTGATTCAAGAAAAAAGCTAATATTTAAGTTTGAATTCATAAGAAATTGGAATTCAGGGAACTTATCTGAATTGGATTCTAATTACTTTAGATACAATGAAATATAAATCTTAAATATTTGAATTATCAAATCGGAGGGTGTGCCTATATTATGTCCACGAATCAAACGTTTAATTACTCTAAAGAAAGAGGAATTTGAGATTGATAGTGATGCATCACGAATGAAGTGTACATTCATTAGTGTGATTAATAAGTCACTTAGCTATTTTAAATGATTACCATATGAAGCACAAACATACTATGAACTTTTGATGATCGTTATCTTACTCTCTAATTACTGCTAGTTGTTATTTTAAATTTGTTCGTTTATATATTTGTTTCTATATATATTTATTTTTATTTTTATTTATTAAAATTTGTGTAAATCATCATATGTGCTTTTTTTTCAGGCAGTATGTCATTTACAATTGAAGAGCGAATCTTTATTGTTATTCATATGGGCAAATTTGATGAATCTCCCACACTTGTTGAAAGGCAATGGAAACGTGATGTGAACAGAAAGCGTCCTTCGCACAACACCATGCGCTCAATTTTTAAAAAAATCAAGGAAACTGGAAGCGTCCAAGATGCTAAAAAACAGGTGCTCCGAAACGTAATGATGCAAAAGAAGAGGAAATCCAAACCTTGTTTGAAACAAAACCTTCAACATCAATTCGCCAGGCTGCTTAAGTGTTATCGACATCATATAGCTGCGTTCAACGAAGCCTTCAAGCTGTTGGGCTTAAGAATTTTCATGTCCGAACAGTGCAAGCACTAACAGAAGTAGACAAAGCAGCGAGACTGGCAATGTCTGAAGAAACACTTCATCGAATATCGTCGAACTCTTCTTATCTCTTTAACGTTGTGTTTAGCGACAAGGCAACTTTAAACATAACTGTCGTGTTTGGGGTCATGAAAACCCCCATCTGACAATGACAATACCTTTTCAATCGCCTAAGGTAACTGTATGGGATGCTTTGACAAGTAAACATCTCATTGGTCCTATTTTTTTTAAACGAATGTCAATAAAGAAAACTACGGTCAATGCTGCAAGAATGTGTAATCCCTCAATTAAAACAGCGAAGAATATACTCAAAATCCATCTTCCATCATGACGGCGCTCCTCCGCATTGGGGACTCAATGTCCGAAAATTTCTTAAGAAGTTCCCAAATCGATAGTGGGGTCGAGATGGGCCAATCAATTGGTCTCCGCGAAGCCCTGATTTGACGCCGTTGGACTATTTTTGTGGGGATATTTACGTGACCAAGTATTTGCCACGCCAATAACTAACATCGACGACCTCAAATTAAAAATCACTGCCGAGTTGGTTAAAATAAATCAATCAAATATGCTACAAAGAGTTGTAAATTCCTTGCAAAAAAGAATGGAGCTATGCATGCAGAACGAGGTGGGAATTTTGTACAATTTCTTGTTATAGTTTAAACTCCCATAAATGAATTTGTTGAATAAACCTTCTGTTTTGTATTACCGTATTTTTTAACTTTAGAATTTCAAAAATAAATAGCTAAGTGACTTATGAATATTTGCTGTAATCTTAAACTCCAATAAATGAATTTGTTGAATAAACTGTCTGTTTTGTATTACCGTATTTCGTAACTTCAGAATTTCAAAAATAAATAGCTAAGTTACTTATGTATCACCCTGTATATTGTAGTAAATATCCTATAACAATTTCACCAGAAATGCCTTCGACACATCATGGACATCGGGTGGCGGGACACATTTTAAGTTGCGTAAGTACTAGAAACCCACACATACTCTTTCCTCAGGTAGAACTTAGATGGGTTGCGCACTTTGTATGCAGTCATAAGAGTTGACAAGCCAAACCGATTTTAGAGTTGAAATCAGTTATACTTAGGAAAGCAGTGGATATGAAGACCCTTACCCTACTATAAAGGCACATTCAATACCTGTAACTTCAAGGATACTGATTGAGTGATCCAAACAAACTCTGATTAGAGTCATTTTATAACAGACGAGATCGAATGATATATCCCTCCATCAGTTCCAAATATTCTTCCTGTCACCCAAACCAGTAATTTATCACTGATAATATTTTCGCATTTCACAGTCAGTAAATTATATTTTGAGTGTGTTCATTCGCTGATTTAAGGAATTGGTTCCTTAAGAAACATTTTTTAATAATGAACTATTTCAACAATTCACAAAACATCATAACCTACACCATAATTTAAATAAAACTAAAAAGAACAAGTTTACATTCGAGCAATCAAATTGAATGTAGCAATTGACTGCGAACAATGATAGCGGTTTTAGGTTAGACTCTTGCGGTACAGTTTGTTTACTTATTGAATACGGGTCGTTACTTTACGTATGTAAACTTATTTCTCTATAATTTTTTTCTATAAACACCCGTCTCTCTCTCTTCCTCTCTCTCTCTCTCTCTCTCTCTCTCTCTCTCTCTCTCTTCGTTGTCCGAGGAAAATAATCGATACTTTTTATGAATGTGTTAAAAAGTTTTACTTTTTATGGATTTCATCGTTTTTTTAAAATTTAATCCGAATCAATTGACTTAAATACTTATTTTGAATTTTTTATCTGATTATAACAGAAACATGATGAATAAAGGTATTTATATTTTATCTTATATAAAACATTGTTTTATTATCAGTGTTTAATCGTCACATTATTTATTTATCTTCTGTTATAATCATCTTGTAAATTATTTTTTACTGTGTGCTATTAAAATAGGATTGGTACAATTCAGTAACAAATCACGTTAACAGCTGAAAGGCAACCACACATAATTACAATTCAGTTCTTGAAAAGAAAACGAATAAATAATATCATAATACAATTTAAAAACAGCAATGAAAGTACATGTATTTATATATATATATATATATATATATATATATATATATATATGCGTGTGTTAGTGTGGGTGTATGTATATTCTGGGGATACATTATACTTTCACGTAGTTTATTTTAAAGTATTCGCTGTCGATACAGGCTCGTTAATATCTGGTAACGAGTTACAACAACAGCCGAAAGGCGACCACACAAAATTATAATAGATATAATGATACAAAATACCAATAACTAATAGTGGAAAAGAATAAAAACGAAAACAAAAATGAAAGTATGTGTATATTTTTATTGGGATCAATCTTATTTCATTCATGTAATTTATTTATAAATTTTTGTGTCAATATAGGCTCGGTTAAAATCTGGTACGAGTTACGAAAATAGCCTAAAGGCGACCACGCAAAAATACAATCTTTTCTCTGATACGAAAAAATAAAAAGGTATTTGGTATAATAATACATTTTAAAAATGAGAGCAAAAATGATACTATAGAAAATCCCGAGCTACGCCAGGTAGAAACGGCTTATATTAAATAATATTGTTATATTGCAAATTTACGAAGTGTCATTACTATTATGTATTTATTATTTAGTTTATGTATTGAATTTAAATACGTTCAGTAATTTGTCAGCTTTTTAATACGAATTAAATCAAATATAATCAGCATTGTTTGTCTACAATTAAAATCATTCAGCTGATAGAATGGTAAATTATTAATTTTGTTACTGAACTAATTGTTTATACACTCAGTAAAATTTACTTTTAGCTCTATAGTTAAAAATCACTAATGGAAAATGTCACTGTTTGATTTAAAATAAGTATTAAAGATCAACATTTAAATGTTAGTTTCTAAGAAATTGTAAGAGGGGAGTAAATAATTGTACACAATAAATGAGGGCATCCATTGGAGAAATAGACAAGATGGCTGATAAGTCGGAGAATTAAACTTACAAAGATTGAGCGATGCAGGAGAAAAATATGTTGATACTATGTAAAAGGTCAATTCTTTCTTGGTTTTATGGAAGTCACATTAGACAAGGCATGCAGACCCTTTATATTAAGAGAAATCCTAATAACATAAAAGGAGAGGAAGGTAGAATCACTTCAATAAAAACCTAGCCTGAAATAAACCCCACAACCAGTGTTCAATCTCCTGAACATAAAAGAGACTAGTATAAAAAGGTAAGCCCTTGCGAGAGCTCAATAGAGAACAAAGGGGTTACAAGGCTCACTGACAAAAGAGCTACCCCAAATTAGATTTATAGAGAATATAGCTGTTATATATATATATATATATATATATATATATATATATATATATTGTCGCGGTCTGTACCGCCATGTCTGTTTACTTTTGGATCAGACACCATCTTAGAAAAAGATGGCAGCAGCAGCTGTTTCTTAGCCCCTTGTATGCTATGTAAGACGGAAAACTACTGACTGCTGCCTGTGATTGCCGTCGCGGATGCTCTGATTAACTCGTTTGTCTGGCAATAAAAAAATACTGGGCTTCACCGAAGATTTGCTATCCCAACAAATTATATTTTTAATCCTTCTATCTTAAAAGATAGAAGATACGAGTGAAACTCTGTTGTGATATTTCTTCTAGAATCTTTGGATAGAAAATACCTGAGAGAATGCAAAGGCAGTTGTAAATACCAGGTGTACATATGGTGGGGTTTAACTGCGTTTCATGGCCAGGACTAGATTTTCAGCTTTGAATAGCAACTCTCTTAAAGATGGTGTCTCAATAAAGAATACAAGGGAAGCAAAACCTTACACAAACAATTCCTCGTATTATTTCAAAATGAGTGTTCAAAATGACCAAAACGAAAACGACGTATGATGGTCCGAAATTTGAGTACAGGTCGCACGTCAGGCAGAGAAAAGAACGAGACTTCCCAACCGGTCATGCAGCACAAGCCGCGAACACTAACACTAAAACTAAAACTAATTGGACTAAGACCTTAAATAAAATTGTGATGAAATGTTACTTGAAACTCTGAGAGTGAACTGTTGTAACTAATAGTAATCAGGCTGTTTCTACAGATACAATCGTAAAACATATGATAGAACATGAGATGACAGAAGATATTGATATTTTCAGATTATCAGACGAGATGCTAAGAGCTGGAAATTTAGAACATTCACTGAATCTGATATTTGTCAATAAGAAAAGACTGAAAACTGTCACCATCAAACTGGATGAAGTCCTACCATTTTTAGTAGTAAATAATCTTTATCAGTGTAATACAGTTATCAAAGCTTCTGCCAATACTGTCGGGATAGAAGAACGGAAATAAGAAGTAAGAGAATAGCCCTGGTGGAGAAAACGTTTAAATGGCCAGATAAAACAACTTAAAAAGGATTTAAGTAAAATGCATGTCGTCGAAAATGGCAAACTCAAAAGTCAGAGCGCTTGCGAAAGCCTACTCCGTGAGTTTTACATTCACTGAAAAGGTCTCAAGTGTTTATTTAAGACTGCCAAAGTAGAATCGGCAAAACAGACTGTTTGAGAACAACAAAGAGCTCATTTTTGGACAACTTGAAGAAATTGAAAGTGGGCGTGTCGTTATACCTGATGCTAACCAATCTAGTGCATTCCGGAAAGGGAAAAGTAAGTGAAGCATCAAGATCATGCATAATGAATCAAGATCATGCAAAATGAATCAAGATATTGTCAGGGAAAGGAATATGCCAGTCATCGTTGAGATGCTGAAGGAGCGGGTTATAAAGCTTTTAAATTGGAAAGATCTTATTCTGACGGAGTCTAAGGATACTGGTTTAAAAACCCCACAGCTCTTCACACACTTTTTGCAGAAATGATAAATGGCTGTTTGACGACAAGTAGCTTCCCCAAATGGTTGACAAAGGGCACTACAGTATTGATCATAAAATATAAAACAAAAGGGGGTGAAGTGGCACACTTTAGACTAATCATTTGCCTCTCAGTTATGTGGAAACTATTCACTAGCATATTGTCTGAAGTATTTATGATCATTTGGACCAAAACAATCTGCTGTATATGGAACAGAAAGGCTGCCGAAAAAAATCATATTGCACCAAAGATCAGCGTCTGATCGATAAAATTATCCTTAGAAACTTCGAACGAAAAACTACTAACCTTGCTATTGGGGTCGGTGGATTATGTGAAAGCATTTGACATGGTGCCTCATTCATTAATACACAAATGCTTGAGGATTTTCGGAATAGCTCCAAACATTCGAACAGCTTTAAAAAATATCATGAAAAATTGGGAAACCAATTTAACTTCAGGAGGTGTTGCATTAGGTAAAGTGAAACTCAAGAAATGGAAAAGGAATCAAAGGTTACAAAAGAGATGGTTAAAATTATTTGGAAACAAACTACACATTATATATTAAAGAATACTACATTTAGAGATAATGACAGCTAGAATTGGTTGGTCAAGAGATCGAGTCAGAGCACCTTGATGACAGCTCAGGAACAAGCCACTCGCATTAGGTCCATAAAACATTACATTGACATAACAGCAGAATCACAGATATGCCGATTGTTTAATGAAATTGAAGAAACCTTAGCGCATGTTGTATCCGAATGCCTTATGCTAGCACAACATCAGTATAAAAATGGAGACACGACGCAGTCGCTCAGGTACTACGCTGTAATATATGCAAACTTACTAAATTGGACCACAATGAGAAGTGGTATGAGCATAAGGGAGAAGTTGTACAGGTGAACTACAATATCAAACTTCTTTGGGGCATGCGCATACAACCTGATAAGGTTCTTGAACATTCAAAACTCGACTTAATCTGCCTAAACAAAAACAAGATAAAGTGCTTAATCATTGATACCAGAGTGAAGCAGAAAAACACGGAAAAATAAATAAATAAATATAAAGATCTAAAATGAAAATTAGTTAGACAATGAAAATGTAAAGAAGTAAAGGTAATTCTCGTTGTAATTGGAACGCTTGAAACCATAACGAAAAACCACCATAAATGGCTTAAAGAGATTGCCGAGACAATTTATTTCCAAATTCTGCAAACGGTTTGCCTTTTAGGAACGGACGAAAGTGTTATGGAATTGACTTGATGTTCACAGGAAAAATTCAACTAAACACATCAAAAAGTAGATATTACTATGAAATAATAATAATAATAATAATAATAATAATAATAATAATAATAATAATAATAATAATAATACGCATACGACACAAACTGTGAAACGGTGAGTGTTATGGTACAAATATTAATTGATTAAGTGATTAAGTTAAATTGATTATGGAAAAATTAATGAAAATATATTGGAAATCAACACATTCAGGGGTTGCGATATAAATGGACTATTTAATTAAAAAAAATCATATGCTTGATATTGGGGTGACACCCAGCGCAAGGACACTTGTATGACTTTTGAATAATAATTTTCACTTGCAATTTAAAAAGGTCATGCAGCTATCTAGCGGACCAATGTCGATCTGTGAACTATGAACTAGAGAAAATCAGTTTTAATTTAAACAGAACTGTTGGCGGATAATTTTCAGTATTAATAACACATGAAACTGAGATTATCATTTGAAAGGTTACGAGGAGGCAACTTAATGTTACTTCTATACTAAGAATACTAAAGCGTGCAAATTTTAGAATAAAACCCAGCCCTATATTTAGGCTCACAATTAATTTCACTTTTTAGGGTGAACCACAAATTGAGCTGAAAACGCGACATAGTATGTGATTAGTTAGGGAATCAAAAAACTCGTCTAAATTAATGAAAAAACCTAACAGTTGGAGAAATAAGAAGAAAACCAGCGATCAGCCAAAGATACAGACCAACAGACTGTGAAAGGGATCGAAAATAGAAAATAAGAAAATTCGACCCCTTCTTCAAAGTTATCTGAGAAAGACTTAGCACTGGTCAAATGCCTCAACTTGTCTCATTTTTACACCAACACAAACGTTTTTTTTTATTGTAACCCACCTATGTTTTAATAAATATTTGTTATCATTCACGAGAAGTTTTCCGTATTCTTGGATGATCGTTAGAACTAACCACTTACCAAAGTTCCTGACTGTTGCGTTAACGCTAACGTTCTGCGGATCTTTACACACGGTGTGGACGTAGTAAGATTGACTAAGCAACCAGTCGGAATATGTGGACCTCGTACGATACGACACAGCGACTTCCACGATGAATCATACCTGATTTGGTTCACTGACCAATATATGACTTCCACGTCCTATATAGACCCGAAAGTAGATATCCTGGGAACTTGATAAACTGGACAAGAAGAAAGAAAAGTTGGATTTTAAAAATCTAAAATTAAAGTAATTATGAACAGACATTTTTAACGCAAAATCATATTGATAAAATATATAATAATTTAAAATATGTATAATATATAACTAAATAAAATATGCATGATATATCAATAACTAAATGAAAATAAAAATCTTAATTTTCCTAACGAAAACATCCATTAGATCTTGCGACTTTAAACTCAAGGTAAATCGTACTTTTAAGTGAAATAATGTTTTTAAAAGACGAAAATGATGAGTTACAATAAGGAATAAGGCTAGCAACATTTGTAACAATTTTTGTTTAAACATTTATTTATTATTTTGTTAATTACTATTTTATCATTTTATATAACGCGTTTCAAGCGGTGGTCCGCTCTCATCAAATATATAAATCCATTTGAAGAAATGTCTTTCAATTTGAAAGACTGTTCTTTCATTTGAACAATGAAACAACACTCTTTCAAATCGAAAGACATTTCTTCATGATACAAACAAAATAATAAATACATGTTGAAAAAAACTTTTTTACAAATGTTGGTAGCCTTATCCTTTACATATATATTTTACTCTCGTTGGAACTGAACTAATACTGCACTACCCTCTTTTACCCCTCTCTCTCTCTCTCTCTCTCTATATATATATATATATATATATATATATATATATATATATATATATATATGATCATATGGCAATCCGCAGATAGCCTTTTCGTCGTTTATCATTCAGCAATGTTGCTAGACATATCAAGCGCATCAACCCCGAAGTTAGAAACCCTTCAAACTTCTTACAGAGACCAACTAGTTTCAGATGTCATAATATCTGACCTAACGAACCCGCTACTGGGAGCGGAAGAAATTATATCGTTTTTAAGTGTATTTCTCATTTGTTAACCAATGTTACTATACTAGTAACCAATAGGACTTAATTTTTCTAACACAGAGTATTGCGTTACGCTAAATGGAAACTATCATTTTCCCACCAGATTGAACCATATAAAAAGTTTTGCAGCTTTAAACTATTTAATATGCTATTACAAAATATATAGTTGTCTATAATATGGAATATTTTTATAATTCTTTAAGTCATTAGCTTGTTTTAAGATGTTATTTGGACAATTTTAATTGAATTTTTCATCTACAGAATATTAAAAGGCAAATCTATTTGTGTCATATTTTGCTAGTCAGTCAATGTGTTTATTAATTGGTATAGCAATCTGACCGTATGATTTTGTTTCTGTTTTCACACAGAGTGTAGTAGCTATAATATTAATGATTTTGTATGGGGCATTATTTGTTTACCATGAGAACTGTTTCAGAATTTAAAAACAAAAACAGTCATGTTATGGTTCCCTTAAAACGTCAGTTTTCCAGATACTAAATACAATTTCTGCTGTTAATGAATAGTTACCTAACATATTTTGATATAAACACATAATTTGTGTTGTTATTACTTGCTCTATGCTATAAGAATACGTATTAATTATTTCCAAAATTATTTTATTTAATAGTGTTTAGATGAATCATTTTATATTATTTATGCTATTAATGAACCTTAATTGGTTATATATATACATGTGTGTGTGTGTGTGTGTGTGTGTGGGTGTGTGTGTGTGTGTGGGGGTGTGTGTGTGGGTGTGTGAGTGTGGGTATAAACTTATACGCGAAATTGTGTTGTTTTTTTTTCGCTGGAAAACATTCCCATTTTTTAAAGTTATTCAATTGTTTACAATTGCCACTGTAGTGTGCTCCAAAGGATTTTCTCAGATCTTGTGGGATAATCAGTCGTTCGCCATGCAAACTTTTTCGGGGATTTAAACACCAAAAGATCAATTTTACAATTGTTCCCCAGCAGGGTTGATCAAACACTAACTGCGTTTAAATATAATATTTATACTTTATGCATTAGTTTGTTTTAAAGCATTATCATGCTTTAATATCTGGACCATCGTATTAATTCTCCGACCGATGTAAACCTAATCAAAATATCAATCGTTCGAATACCATGTCTAATATATTTTTCGAATTAATAGTTAAACGACATATTTGGCTAGAGAATTTGGAGTTATATTCAAATTATTTTTCTATCCTGTGTCATTCGTTCATGTTGTATGGTTTAAGAATGTTTAAGTATTAATAACTTCTAAAAGTATTTTTCTTATTTTAGAGCGTTGTTATGTAGCTATTAATATAATTTATATGCCATTAGACAAGCTTTTTTTTATTTCAAATGCATGTATCTATGCATGTATACTGTCTATCTATCTATCTATCTATCTATCTATCTATATAATCATTTTAGCTCCAATAAGAGTTTCTTTCTACACCTTCTCTTAGATTATGATCGTAATTATTGTGTCTCTTTCTCTGTTTTTGTTCCTTATTATTTGTTTCGTTTTCAAACTTTTTATTTCATTTTATTCTTTCTTATTTCTTTATTTCTCGTCTTCCTTTCGCCGCCATTTTGAAAGTGTCTGTTTCTTTTCGACCTGACTCCCGCCCTTCATCGCCCCTCTGCGAGGACTTCAGCACACTTGACACATCGCCTTCAACAAGCGTATCGACATGACAGAAGGTGACACTATCACTCGTCGTGTAACCATCCGATTCGGTGATCAGACCTAATTGGCCTCGGCCGGCGACACTGACTTTTCAATTATTCATAAAAGCGTTTCGAAGCGAGGAATGTACTTTAAGCGAGTGCTGATTGATTCACTTTGACGGATAAACGAACCTAGAAGCAAAAGGTTTTTGTTTAAGTAAAAGAAGAATGATAACGGAGAAAAAAAGACGAAATGGAGCAAAAAGACAAAGAAATGTATACAAACAAATAAAATCCTAACAAGCAACACTAACTGAATTCTAAAATATGCACGGTTCGGCTTGCGTAAATATTTAGTGGTACGTTTCTAAACTAGTGAATCCAGTGTGAAATCTTCGAAATAAATTTCATGTTTCAAGGAAAACCTTCATTTATACTACTAGAAAAGTATCGGCCTTTAACAACAAAAAATATTAAAATACCCATTTATGAGTAAGGGGTCTCTATTTACTTGTCTCCTCATATAGTAGAATTAGCCACAAGATCAGCTTTAAATGTGGCAAAGTACAGCTCCCTAGAAATGAGTACTTTGGATTGGGACTAGATGAATATTGCACAAAGTCTAGAAGGAGTTCTTCGTCACCGAGCGATGACAGAAAATATAAAGTGTAGTATCAGAACAGATAGTACACTTTGCTTCAAGCCAAAAGTCCGAGAAATGTTCAATCTCTAGGCATTCATAAGAATTATGCCTAAATTTCTTCTCGAGAATTTGAAGGTGATTTCCCCTCGAGATTTAGAACATACTGACTTCACACCTCCTATATTTATTAGGTAGCGGGGCCAAATTCTAATAAAGTGATTCATGATACATGTCTAGAATATATTTTTAACTAGGATATTTTCCCGTAATATTACTAGCTTCTGTCCATGGTCATCTAGCTTTCAGCCTCTCTTAAAAATAAATTCGAATAGTAAGTTTTCAAGAAAATGAATATGTTTCATGAAGGAACGCCGGCAAATTCCTTAGAAACAACACTCTAAATGATATCACCCGACGAGCCCTAGATATCGCTAGTTTTCCGTCGATTCCTGAACTAGTTGATCTCAACGAAGATGATAACAAACAACACAATGACTTGACGGTGCTTTCTTTGCAAACGGCACGTCACTCATATTAGATGCGACTTATGCCGACACTTATTCGTCCTCGTAAGTGACAGAATCAGCAACAAACCCTGGACATGAAACAGAGTCGGCAAGCTATCAAAATATGCCAGTCTAATCGACAGATGTGTGTTCCAGCTTGTAGCTGTTGAGACAAGTGGAGCGATAGGCCTCGCCACATGCGACTTCTTCAACAGACTATCGTGAATTGGCTTGGCTTTAAAAGTGCCTCTCTATCGCTACTATTCGTGGAAACGCCTTGAGTCTGCTCTCGGCCTGCCAAGCCAGCACGACATTCGATGAAACTCCCTAATTGGTTTCGAAAAAGGAAATGTTATTAGTAAAATATTATTTGTTGTTACATTCCTGAAATTCTATTGATGTTCGACATTTTCCAATTTAATATTATTTTATTTCATTTGTAATATATTATAATTTCTGTTTAATAAATTCATGTTTTCATACACGTTTTCATATACGTAGGTATAAGTCGATTATAAGGACGTAATTAAGCGTATTTAAGGTTTTTAAACCTTAAATACGCTTAATTACGTCCTTATAATCGACTTATACCTACAAACAAATTTCATAGATTTTTGTATAGTAGTTTTTTACAGATTCGGGATAGAACATGTGGTTGGTTATTATTAATGTTTACTTCTACTTCCAGCATAAGGTGATTCGATATTTATTTCGTCCAATAGTTCCCAACCCATACGTAATTATTATTCCGTACTCACAACCGAGTTTTCACACAGGTCACAATCAGTGATTACCGACTTAAAATAACAAATGGTGTTCCCTGGAGTATGAATGACAACAAGTCTTCCACGATTACTAGTACTCTCTACCTCTTCCGATAACAATTGCAAATAATTTTAAGTTATCGCAACAGACGAAACAAATTGATTTCTTCCTGGCAACGGCCATGCGTTGTATCTGGAAATTGGACGGCAATAAGCATTTCCAAGGTCCCAGTACTATCCGAACTTTTCCATTGGAGATCTGGTTAGTGCTCTCCTTCGTCATCCTTTCCATCCTCATTGAACCATTTAAACTATTCGTGTGGTTTGTATGTGTGGGGGGGTAGATTTCATGCAGTTTCAGTTCTTTCCGATTATTATTATTTATTACGTTTACTCACTGAGAGTTCTCAGACAGGTCGTCATCAGTTATTTTTCACTGATAATCACCAGTGGTGTTCCTGGTCTCTGAGTGACGGCGTGTCTCTCCATATTTCCAGTGCTCTCCACCTCTTTCGATAACTACTGCAAATGACATTGCGTTATCACAACATAAGCTTACCATCGATGTTTCGTTGGCAACAACCATTTGTCTTCTCTGAGAGTTGGACGGCAATAAGCCTCCCCAATGTTCTAGTGCTCTGCGCACTCTTCCAGCAGAGGTCAGGTTAGTGTTATCCCTCGTCGGTCTTTCCATCCTCCTGAATTGTGTAGCATAAGCAGGAGATGGTGCTATCACCATGTTTTTTTTTGGGGGGGGGGCGGGCGTAGCTTATGAAATTTCATGCAGTTGCTGTTCCTTGGCCACTTGTGGTGCTCTTTATGTGATTTTCTTTTCTTAAGATTTCACCTTGCATGTGATTGGATTGTCTTCGTTGCTTATGTGGAAAATGTTTCCTCATTCAACGATTTTCTTAAATATATCAGGTGTGTTTTTGAGTGCAGTCCGTTATATGGTCTTAGTTTTCTCTTTGATTCTAATTTCCCACAGTCTTTTTCCCAGGTTCTTTGGAACGGTTCCTAGTGCTTCTACGATTATTGGTGTTATATTTACTTTCTTCATACTCCGTATCCCTTTAAATTCTCTGGCGAGTTGAGTATATTTGCTTCGTTTTTCTGTCTCCTTGGTCTCCCTCCTGTGGTCTGCTGAGACTGCAAACTCTACGGTTTGGCAGGATTGTTCTATTTTGTTTACTATTATTAATCTGGTCCCCTTACTTATATGAGTTTATTTGTGTGTACTTCCATATCCTAGAGGATATTGTGTGTTTCAGGTACTGTCTCTGATCCATGGTTTTACCATTTGTCCGATTGTTCAGAATGCATGTGTTTGCATAGATCCCAGTGTACGGCTTTTCCCACGTAATCATGCCTATTTTTGTATTCTTTTGGGGCCAGTTTTGGGCATTCACATATTTTATGATTTACTGTTTTGTCTCGTTGTCCGCATAATCTGAATTTACTGTATTCCTTAGGTTTATGTATGTTTGCTTTAATGTAGTTGTTCCTAATCGCATTTTTTTGTGAAGCCGTCAGTAGCGATTTTGTTTCTCTGTTCAGGTGACCTTTTCTCAGCATTATTATTATTATTATTTACTCACCAGGAGTTCTCACACAGGTCATCAGTGATTGCTCACCGACAACCGGTGGTATTCCCTGGAGTCTGAGTGACAACAAGTCTCCCCAGATTTCCAGTATTCTCCACCTCTTTTCGATAGCCACCGCAAATAAATTCGCAGTATCACAACAGCCGTTTACCATTGATTTCTCGCCGGCAAGTGGAGGTCTGGTTTGTGCTGTCCCTCCTCGGTCTTCTCACCCTCCTTGACCCTATGCAAATATTTTGTGTGGTTTCAGCCTAGACTGGTACCATTTTTTTAATTATATATATATATATATATATATATATTAATTTTTTTTTTTTTTTTTTTATTTATTTATTTTTTTTTTTTTTTAAATATTTTTTATTTATTTATTTTTTGGGGGGGGAGCTGATTATTTTTTATTTATTTATTTTTTGAGGGGAGCTATTCATTATTTATTTATTTATTTATTTATTAATTTTGTGGGGTGGGGGTGGTGAGCTCATTCTGTTTCTTGCTATTTCTGTTCATTGGTCCATTTTTGTGTTGTGTCAGTTGAGGCCGCTGTAATTTATTGGGGAGGGGGGGCTTATTAAGTGATTTTTCTTGCATTTTCTGCTTCTTTGTTTGTGGTGTGTTCTTTCGTTAGTTTTGTTTCCTTCCTGTGTTAGGTTCCGTATGATCCTTCGTAGCTTATGCGGGTTAGTTTCCGCATTCAATAATTTTTCTTAAGATTGTAGCTGTTTTGATCATTGCTGTCCTTTGTATAGTTCCAATGATTCCTTTGATCCCAATTTCTCCCAGTCGTTTTTCCAGGTTCTTGGGGATTGTTCCTAGTGCTCCTACGATTATTGGAATTATACTGACTTTTTTCATGCTCCATATTCCTTTCAGTTCTCTGGCTAGTTCTGTGTATTTGCTTCGTTTTTCTGTTTCTTTGCTTTTCACTCTGTGGACTGCTGGAACGGTGAAGTCTACGATTTTGCAAGATTTTTCCTTCTTGTTGATTATTATAACATTCGGTCTCCTTGCTTGTATGAGTTTGTCTGTTTGTATATCCATATCCCAGATGATTTTGTGTTTTTCGTTTTCCAGTACTGTTTCTGGCTTATGTTTGTACCATTTGTCTCCGTATTCGAAATTCAATTGTTTGCACAGTTCCCGATGTACTGCTTTCCCCATACAGTCATGTCTGTTCTTATACTCGTTTTGGACTAGTTTGCTACATTCACTTATTATATGATTTATTGTTTCGTCTCTTTGTCCGCAGAGTCTGCATTTAATGTTTTCCTGAGTTTTATCTATTTTAGCTTTAAGGCAGTTTGTCCTAATTGCATTGTTCTGTGCAGCCATCAGTAGAGATTCCGTTTCTCTGTTCAAGTGTCCTTTTCTTAGCCATGTCCAGCAGTTTTCGTTGGTTTCTTCTCTAGTTAGTCTTCTGAAGTGTCCATGTAGTATTTTTTTTCCCCACATTTATTTTCTTGCCGTTTTGTTTCTGGTTTCGGTGCTTGCCGAGTTTTTCGTTGGATTGGTGTCTCTTGCTGCAGTGATAAGGATTTCCCTGTGTTGAGTTATGTATTTTTCCAGCTCTTTTTTTTGAGTCTTCCACACACTTTTCTATATTTACCAGTCCTCTTCACCCTTCGTTTCTTTTCATGTAGAGTCTGTCCGTATCGTCTTTTGGGTGTAGTGCATTGTGCATGGTCATTAATTTTCTGGTCCTCTGGTCCAGGGGCCTAAGTTCCTCTTTGGTCCAGCCTATGAATGGTCCAGAGTATCTTATTAGTGCTACTGCCCAGGTGTTTATTCCTTTTACTAGATTCCTGCTATATAATTTCGTTTCTAGGAGTTTTCTTGTTCTTCGTAAATATTATTTTCCAATTTTCTCTTACATTTCCGTAGATTTGATGGCGTCTGCCTCAAGAACTCCAAGATATTTGTAACTATCCTGTTGATCTAGCGCCCTCATTTCCTCTTGGGTGGGGAGTTCTATGTTCTCTGTTGTGTCCAGTTTTCCTTTTTTATTTCTAGTAGTGCACACTTTTCCATTCCGAATTCCATTTGGATGTCCTGGCTGAAGATTCTGGTCATATTTATCAGTTTTTCCAGTTCGTTTTTGTTTTTTGCAAATAGTTTTAGGTCATCCATGTACATCAGGTGGTTTACTCTTAGTTCTGTGTCTGTAAACTTGTATCCGGCATCACATTTTCGTAGTATGTAGTTAAGTGGCATCGTAGCTATAATGAACAGTAGTGGTGATAGGGAGTCTCCTTGGAAGATGCCTCTCTGTATCTTTATCTCAGTCAGCTGTTGTCCTCCGGCTGTCAGTTTCAGTCTCCGTGTTTCCATTGCTTTCTTAATAAGATTAATCATCATTTCAGGAATTTTGTTTATTTTCAAACATTCAATTA
Source organism: Sepiola atlantica (assembly GCA_963556195.1). Lineage (NCBI taxonomy): Eukaryota > Metazoa > Mollusca > Cephalopoda > Sepiida > Sepiolidae > Sepiola > Sepiola atlantica. The sequence continues at coordinate 159,630,405 of OY744516.1, read as the reverse complement.
TCCATGCTTGAGGGATTCTGTCGTAAGTCAATCCATGCCATGGATATGTTCATTTCCCTGTGTTTTACC
>OY744516.1:159610336-159625336 GCA_963556195.1 Sepiola atlantica | reverse complement strand
TTTATCTAGCACTTTTCCCAATTGATAATAGGGAGATTTCTCGACCGGAGAGTCAGACTTACTGTTTGCCAGATGATACCGTTGTACATCTCAACTTGTCCGTAAATTTGAGGATTAAAGGCGGTCGTTCGACTGGTGGCAATGCCTCTGGAAAGCAGGAATTCCTATACTTTGTCTGACATGAAAACCGTACCACGATCAAAGTGTACAAAAGAAGGATTTCCGAAAACAGAAAATAGATTAGTTAGATGTTTCCGGCTGAGCCATCGGCACAAGGGAAAGCGAAAGGGAAGCGAGAGTATTCATCAACCACTGTTAATATGTAGCGGTTGCGAGTATTCGAAGGTAATGGTCCCTTGAAGGATACGCTTAGTCTTTCAAATGGTTGATTCTCTTTTATAGGAGTCTGAGGTGCCGCATTAAGGAATCTCGGTTTTATCTCCGAACAAACTTTACAGGCCCTTATTATCACTTTTACATCTTCCACAAAGTATTGCAGATTCTTGCTCCTGACAAAATGTAGCATTCGGGTGACACCCGGATGACATAAGTCTTAGTGCAAGGTGTGTAACTTGTCGGGGCGATATGCAATGTCGTAGCTAAAACAGGCAAGTTCTAACGTCCATCTAGTTATCTTCTCATTTTTTATTTTGCTTTTTACTTTAGGGTTGAATATAAAAGAGACAGATTTTTTTATCTGCGATTAGCTTAAAATGCTTCCTAAGCAGTAAGTGTCGCCATTCTCTGATCGCCTCGACAATAGCGTAGGCCTCCTTTTCAACAGAGGAGTGCTTCTGTTCGGCAGATGTTAAAGTTCTTAAAAAGAAAGCCACGGGCCAAGAGTTTTGGGTTAAAGAAGCAGCAATAGCATGTTCCGAAGCATCGGTTTCGACCCTGAGAGGGAGAGAAGAGTCTATATGTTGAAAACCTCTTCCAGTGTCGCCACGTGTCGGTAGCGTCCATTTTTTACGGGTATAAATCCAATCGTTCGGGCTTGGGGTATTTTTCCATCTTAGATCTTTGTCGAATAAATTGTAATGAGTTACTCAAAAGGATAGAATAGAATGGGTTTAAGAAGACTGAGTTTACTTGAAGAAGCTTTATTCGACAAAGATCTACGCAGGGATCTAGTCTCTACGAGAAACAATGGCTGACTAAAAAAAAAGAGTGATCAAGGGAAGTAATTCACTTCCGAAGCATAGGAGGAGATAGAAGAGTTCTCTTTTCATCACACCATTAAACATAGTTAATATTAATCCGTTGTAATTTCAAAAACAGATAGTATTTTCGGTAAAATAAATGAAGATCAGATTTTTAGAAAAGATTTTGGTAATTCATCCTTTTTATTAAATCACTTTAATTACAGTTTATATCGACAAAACTATTGCATATATCAAGAAAATAGATCAATAAAATTACACATTAATAACACCAAACATTAATTTCCTATTAACTGTTTTAAAATTATTGTGCATATTAGGCATATATATATATATAATATTTCATAAACAATATCACAGTCTTACGTCAATCAATTAAGTGTTTGATGCTACAGCATAGAGGACACCCCGATTAAAAGGGGGACACCCGTGGTAATATAAAAGTGGAAAACTGGGGTTCATAAATGCAAATTTTATGAGTCAGCAGAACGTGAACTATATTTGACTAACACAAATTTTGATTGGTTCTAGATCTTCCATTTGTTTTCTTCATTTCGTTTATCCTTTCTTTTTTTTCATTAACATTCGGCTCCTGCTGGTTATTTTTCCAATGCGAGACTCTAAATTGTAACTTTTAATTTTGTTTTTATTCAGTTTTCGAAAAGATAGTGTAGCATCGTAACGTTGGTGTATTGACGTAAGGCTCTAATATTATTTATGTAATTTTAGAAAATCCTCTACTTGGTATTCAGCACTTTTCAAAATATTGGTTTTATGTTCATTTTTATAACATATTTAACTTGATCAATTAACATTGTTCCATCTTCTTTTCTTTTTCGCGAGTACTTTTGATTTTATTCGTCGAATAATCTTTAAGCAGTGTAAGTATTGGTGTCTTTATAAATATGTCTTTACTGTTTACTTATTTTTTATATCATACCAGCTAGTGAGTTACAATTAAAAATAACGTGTATAATATTGAGATGTTATATGTTAACGTGATTACGTTCTAAGAGCGTGCAATATTCAAAAGTTTGATTGTTCAACCGCTACGAATTTGATCACGCTCTAAGCGCGTTCAGGATTCAAACGTATAAGTGTATAATGGCTGGAGATTTGGTAGCGTTAATTACTATGCTAGACACTTTAAAATGGCGTGATTATTTTAGGAATTCAGATTATTGATGTTTAGTTTTTATGTAGGAGGCTTCAATAATGGTTTATCTTTTGATGTTGGTATCGTGTTGTATTATTTTAGCATTATTACATAGGATATGTCTATATACGTAGAAAAGGGTATTCATGTTATTTTTAGGGTGTTAGCAAATAGAGCTAGTGTCGGAGAGATGTAAAGTGAGGCTTCGCGAAAGTGTTGTGGTAGTAAAACCGATGTAAAAATTAGTTGTATTATTATTGTCGGTGATACACTATCCCATGGGGAATTCAAACTGATATATTACATTGGTTATGTCTAATGTAGTTTGGGTCTGATCATTGTTATTTTTACTACATGCTTTGATGTTTTCATTTTTTTATAATAAATGACGAATCTTATTTTATTACCAGAGTTGGTGTGGTATATGTAGCGATTAGGTTTAAGAGCTTTTTCATCCAATTCAAAGTTCGGGTGCATTTGGTTTCAGTAGAATAGATTTATGTAGTGGGAATTATTTGGCTTTTTATTATAAGTATTGTCTAAATGTCTAATCATTAATTTTATTTGTTCGTCTACAATATAATTGGGTAAGTGCTTATTAATTAGGACTAACTTAATTTTATTTTGATTTATTAAGGAATATTTTGGGTTGAAGAGATTAGCTTTGCACGGTTTAATAGACTTTTAATCATTGCAATCTTATATCGATATAGGCATTGGCGTCTATTACTTGAAATGCCTGTATTAGTAGAGGTAGGATTTGTATAGAAAGAGGTGATAGATGTGTCATTGTTAAAGTCAATGAGAACATCTAAAAACGGAATGTTGTCATTAACGTACAGCTCATGAGTGAATATAAGTACGGAGTTATTTTTAATTAAAAATGTTAGTTTTTTATTTCATCAGTATTGTCTGCTAAAATAAGAATATCATCAACGTAGCAGGCATAAATAAATTGTTTCGTTATTATATTAAATATTTTATAGAAACACTGTCAATTTGGGTATAGATGTTTCCCTTATATTCGTAGAAATGTACTTCGGTTGTGCAAATTAATAATAACTTCTTAAGTATTTTAAGATCAATTTGTAGTGGAGGGAAGGATGGGTAATTGTATATGTTATTAATAAGTATATCAATTGTTTCGTGTACTACATAAGCGTTCAACGTCACATGAGGCGGTAATGTTATTATCTGTTTTAGGTTTTGAGTATCTGTATGAGTTCATGGGTGGAGTTTACACTCTATTTACTTGATACACACACATACACACACACACACATATATATTGTTGTTTTTTCGTATGTCATAGAATCGATATGTTAAAAGTTAGAACATTCAAATGAATTTCAATGAGGGATACATTTTTCACAGAATTTAAAGACACAATTGAAATTTTATTTTCATTCTATCTGCGACCACTTGGGGCCATTATCATTACGGTCCATGAGATAACTATAAAATATCAGAAAGTGACAAAAACGAAATTCATTTTTTTTAATTTTTCGTTTCATAAAACGAAAATTAAATTAAACAAAGACCATTTCACTTATGATCTGCAACTTAAAACCGTATGATTAAACGGATACAGATATGTTATTTACGTGTATAGGTGACTGAATACATTGCATCATGTGCTCTTTACGTGTCAAAACTAGTTTCAAATGTAAGGTACAATGTAAAAAAACATACCACTAGTCAGAGAGAGTTAGAGAACTTTAGATTCAGTTTTACCACAAAGGTGATTGCCCTGTGGGGAAAAGTAAAAATAAAACTTTGTGTAGCCGGTGTATGAGGTCTGGACTCTCAGGGGTCTCGTGATATTTTAACAATTCCTAGTGTAAATGATCCAAAGAGACGAGCATCCTGACATTGTAGGATGGTCACACTCGAAAGAGAGTGTTGGATGTCGTCGCGGTTTTATGACACTCAGGCATTTCCTTCTTCTTTTAAATAAGCGTCATTAATCGCTGTTTCAAAAAGTGCTTTATATCGCCTACATACCAAAGTTCAACAGTCATCAATACGGATTTAATCAAAACCTAAGCGAAGATAAAACGCGCTGAACAAATACAAATGTCCGGTGTTTACGGCGTAATATTATCAACCACCGAAAATAAATGCGTTTCAATAGGATATTATGCATCAGAAACATTTTGTTTTTCTTCTGTGCGTTTTAGTTATGTTTCGTTTTCTTACTTTACAACGTTTCGTTGCTTCTTTTTTTCTTTCTTTATTCATTTATTTATTCCGTTTCTATTTTTTGTTTATTCTTTGGCTCTTCTTTTTATTCTTTCTTTTTTTCTTTCGATTATGTTTTACATTTATTATTTGGCTCTTTCTTTCATTCTTTCATTCGTTATTTTTTTCTTCCACAATTTTTCTTTCATTCTTTCAGTCGTTCTATTTTCTGATTGTTGGCTCTTTTTTCTTTCATTCTTTGTTTTACTTGTGATTTTGGTTTTCTTTCATTCTGTGGTGCTTTCATTTTTATTTCGTTTTTTCTTTCTTCCGATTCGTTTTACTTTCTATGATTTAGTTTTTTTTCATTCCTTTCTTTTTTTCTTCTCTTCTTTTTTTCTTTCATTATTTGGCTCCCTCCTTCCTTTATTTATTTTTGTTCGAGTCTGCTTTGTTTTCATTCTTTTGCGCTTTCATTTTACATACTTTTTTGTTTCATCCGTTTTTGTTTTGTTTTATCCTTTTGCTATTTATTTCATTATTTATTTCTACTATTATGTTTCCCTTTCGTTCTTCGGCTCGTTGTTCTTTAATTATTTATTTATTTCGATTATGTGTTATTTTCATTTGTTATCATTTTCCTTTTTTCCTTCCTTTATTCTTTTTCTTTCTACTTCAGTTTTCCTTTCATTCTTTAAATGTTTGTTATTCTTCATTTCTTTCTTTTTTTCCACCGCTTCTTTTCTCCTTTCATTATTTGGCTCTTTCTTTTATTCTTTCTTTCTATCTTTATTTCGATTCGGCATTCAGTTCATTCTTTGGCTCTTTTTACCATTTATTCCTTCTCCCTTTCTTTCGATTTGGTGATTTTTTACTCATTGACACGTTCTTTATTCTATTATTTCTTTTTTTTCTTTCTTCCGAATCTGTTTTCCGTTCATTTTCTTTATTCGTTGGCTATTTTTTCTGTTATTCTTTCTTTCTTTCGATTTTATTGTTTTATTTTCATTCTGTGGCATTTTTCGTTTTTATTCTTACTTTTAGTCTTCCTTTGATTCTATTTTATTTTCTTTCTTTGGCTAGTTCTTTCATTTTTTTCGTTCTTTCTTCTGATTCTGTTTTCCTTTCATTCACTGGCTCTTTCTATCTTTATGTTTTCTTGCTATGTTCAACTTCTGTATTTCATTCATGTTTCTCTTATTCTTTTTTTCATTCGTCCGATTCTGTTTTACATTCATTCTTTGTCCTTTTCTTTCTTTATTTATTTCTTTGCTTTCTTCATTCAGATTCTCTTTTCCTTTCATATTTTGGCCATCTCCTTCTTTTATCCGTAACTTGTTCTATGAAATCTTCTGATCTTGTATTTCATCAATGTTGAAATTTAAATGTGCATTATTTTGTGACGATAGCGAGGCATGGGTAAATTAAATGAAATAAATGTATTTTCTTTCAATTTATTACCTTCACTTGTTATATGTATTTCTTTATCTCTGCTGACCGATATATAAAAGTGTTTCATGGAATTCTCCAGTCTCCTCCTTTCTCTTTTTATTCCTTCTCTTCTCCTTATCCCCATTTTACTTTCGTCTTCCTTTCTATTACTTTTAAATAACCGTTTCACTTCCAGCCTTTTTAATCCCATGATCAGTGCCCTGATTCTACTAGGTTTCTTCTGTCAACGTACTGAGGCCGATTACAATGTGTTAAAGGCATATGTCTACACACACACACTATCTCTGTCTTTCTCTTTCTCTCTCTCTCTCTCTCTTTCTCTCTCTCTCTCTCTTTCTCTATCGCTGGCGGTCATCAAGATTATTTGAAACCTAAAAGAAATGGTGGCGTTTTCCATTAAACCAAAAAAGGGAATGATTTATATTCCGGGACCAAGGAGAGGGATTATACCAATAAAATTACCGCCGGGGAATGTGGAAGGTGTCTTATTATTAATCGTCTTCTTTCTCTTCGACTTTGTCTTATTCATATTCTTTTTCGTCGTATACTTATTCATAGCAAGCCCCGTGCCGTTGTCTTGGAAACAGCATGAACTCCTGTCAGCCTTGTCTGTAAGCCGGAGAAAATGAAATGTGCATTCAAGAATCTGAAGGTCTGCCAGGCGATGTAAATTTACAGAATTGCAACGGTGGAATTTCTTTTAATTGAACGGATGGGATCAAATAAAAGTAACGGCGCAGAATAAGAAGGGGTACGTAGGAAGTACGTAAGAAGAAAGGGGGTGATGATAACCAAGAAGAAGAAGAACAACAATCATGAAAAGAAAAAGAAAAAAGAAGGAAGCGAGAAGATGTGGATGATAATGACAGAAAAGGTAAAAGGGAAAACAAGAAAACGTACAAAACAACGAACGCAGATATCAACAAGAATAACGCTAATAACAATAAAAAATCTAGTCATAATATTAACATTTTATCAGAAATAATACATTATGACGGATGAAATAGCCTCGATGCGGATCGATTATTAGAAATGCAACGATTGTGATTCCCCAACCATAAACAATTGAACGATTACAGATGCTTCAAATACCATAAAAAAATGTCAAATTCACGGAGAAAGTATCGGAAAATGGAACTTACAGCTGGATGAAAACACGCTGCTTGTATCATATATCTCTATAAACACACCATTTGCCCTTGCATGGAGAATAGTTACCATTTATACGCTGGTGTACAAACAATTAGTATATTTCTCTTAATTGGTCCCGCACTATTTACCACGTTCTAGCCGTGTCCTATCGTCACAATGTTGCATCTCTGTTCATGTTTTAGAAATACTTCCACAGAATGTGCTCTAATGAACCTACTGTACTTGTACCCACCTAAATGTTAATAACCCGAATAACCCCAAAAAGCATCAATATACCCCCCCTTGCTGCACAAGTTCACATATGCTGGAGAAGTTCCCACTGAGCATGCCCCCTATAAATGTGTCCCCTAATCACACAAGTCCCTTACATTTTAGCGGCAATGTGCCTTATTTGGGGTGAATCAAAGTAAAAGAATAAAGATACAAGAAATAGATTCAAGAGAAAAAACTTGTTTCAACTCTTTTTCGTCATAGTCTATTTTTACTGATGGTTAACCATCTATCAAGTATTGGGGGCTACTCGAGATTAAGGGTTAAAGAGATAGTCAGTTTGACGATAATTGCGACCACAAAATGATTAGAAACGATGGGTGGAATGGGCAGATTATTACTTAAGATAACTTTCTTATCTAAGAAGACATCTCAACAACCCTGGTGATACCAGATCAGGCTGCCCTGTGGCTCCCTGAGACGAAATTCACCTACATTGACGTTTTTTGTTTTTCTTCTTTTTTTTTTTTTTTGTAAAACTTAATTATGTTCTACAAAACCAAAAACAAAAACAACAGCCCCTCTCCCTTTCTCCCTCCCCTTTTTTATTTTATTTTTAGAACTTGAAGCATAAATCTTTTACTATAATGACCAGATTCGGCATTGAATAACCCGGAAGGGGTTGATATGCCGTAAAACAAAACTACCAAACCAAAAACGATGATTAAACATTTGAAGATATAAAGAACTTGAAGCATAAAAACTTTTACTATAATGACCAGATTCGGCATTAAATAACCCGGAAGGGGTTGATATGCCGTAAAACAAAACTACCAAACCAAAAACCATGATTAAACATTTGAAGATATAAAGAACTTGAAGCATAAAAACTTTTACTATAATGACCAGATTCGGCATTAAATAACCCAAAAAGGGTTGATATGCCGTAAAACAAAACTACCAAACCAAACCCATCTCAACAAGTACGTGTTTACATTAGACTTGAAGATGACTATTTTGAAGTGGATTGAGATACAGTCTTGTAATATTAATTCCATCGATAGAATATTCTAGGAAATTAATTATGTTCAAGGAAGTTCCGTTTGCCTTTTGGTACACAGGGAGAAAAGCTGTAGTTGTAGCTAGGCGAGTTCTTGCCGTGAATGTTTTACAAGAAGGGACCAAGGATCAGTCGAGTACCTACCATGAACGTAATGATACAGTAGAAAAAGACTAGCATCATTTTTTCTTGTGTAGAAAAGAGAAGAGATCACGCCCACTAGATTGCGAAGTCGGTTTTGTGCTTTGTCAAAGATAAAGAGGGGAAGACTCGGAATAACGGATGATATAAGACTACACAATCTATGCGTAATGATATCACTTAATGAATGATGGAAAAAGAGAAGAAAAAAGCAAGATAAAACATTAAAAGTAAAAAGGACGACAAGAAAAATAAAAAAAGAAAGAAAAGATTAAACGAAATCAAGAAAAAATAAGTAAACAAAAAAAACACAAAGAAATGAGAAAATCTAGAACAGGACTTAAAAGCCTCTTCACCAATGCAAAGGTCAGGTTTAACATGAAGCCCTGCGTTTTTCATCTCCCCACGATGTTGCTGCGGCAATGATTTATTTTGATGCCTTGGGAGATACCTCCGCACTTTCCTTTAATCCTTTCACCCCCAAGTTAGCTTAGTTTGTGAACACCAGCCACGTACGATCGAAGCATCTTCGCGTCGGAAATAAATTCGAAGATGACATCACAATTGCAACCATTATAACTACTAGCTAAAGCAGCCATATACGTAAGCTGTGAATGATTGGGCAAATGGATATTATCGCAGATTGTGGATTCGTATAAGATATAATCAGTTTGACACACTGGTTCACGTTAGATCACCGAAGTTAAGCAGTGGTAAGGATCAGATGGGTGATCATTTGGGAATATCAGGCGATGCGTGTTTGAGGACGGCGACACGTCCTTGCAATAAATTGCAAAAGTAACGTCATTAAAATTATCCTACAAAATTATAATACAAAACATGCGACTTCTCCACCTCCACTTCATGGGCTAGTCAGCGATGTTTTTTTTCTACAAGCTACTACCACATTGGAATGTGTAAAAGAAGACAAAAATAGAATTTCTTTTAAGTAATAAGAAGGAAATGTTAAACAAAATAAAACGTAGCAGTTTCATAAGAAAACGAAGTACGAAATCACTGAAAAAAAAAAGAAAACTGGAAAGAAACACGAAGACATTTCCACCTTAATTCTACCAAGAACAGTTTTGGTTACCTTAAAAAAAAATGGAAATAACTCAAGACAAGGCATCAGGCTTCCTGATGTAAGGAGATAACAAGAATAAAAAATGATTACCGTAAAGACAGGATATGCTATATGGCATTAGTATTGAAAATACCAATATTATAGGTAGGGGAAAACAGTCAGGAGGAAGAAAGTTCCACAACCTTGCAGTTTTGGGAAAGAAGCTATTGGAATAGGTAGTTGTATTACAATATGGTATCAAAACAGAAAATTAATAGAGACCACTAGGCATACGAGTCAAACGAGCTGGGACAAATGAAGCAGAGAATAGATTAGACAATTTTGAAGAACACATGTCATAATGATATATAAACGGCACGTTTGCGTTCTTGTATAACTCATAAATGATGTTTCTAAGAGAATTTTACAACATGCTAAGACAGTGGTTCCCGACCTTATTTTGCTCGTGGACGCCTCAAGAGCTATTAATTTATCTGTCGACTCTATATATGCATACAAGGGTTGGACAAAATAATGGAAACACATCGCAGCCCTACTATAAAATCCAGTGTTGTGAATGTCTCGGCAAACAAGATTATCCAGATGATTGTTAAGCTCGCTGTAATTTTGGGTGCCGTGGTTTTGTGCTATTTCTTCACAATCTTATTAAAGACTCTACGATCTCTTATAGACAGCTTAAGCTTTTTTTCCAGAATTGTGTTGAGACAAGGATGTGTTCGCTTCTATTACATAGGCTGCCATCATCTTCGAGACAGTTCTTCTCGATACGGCCAGCATCTCAGTCACTTATGTTACATTAGCACCTGCCATACAGGTACCAACAATCTGTCCTCTCTAGAAATCTGATAGATATGTCATTTAAATGTGTCTCACTAATAATTACTATCTGACAAAAAAAATTAACTAACTAATTCAGGACAACAATAACCATGAATAAAAAAAATGAAACAAACATTTTGATATGTATTTTAAATTTTTATAGGTGTTTTAAAATTAATGCAAAATTCACATGGTGTTTCAATAATTGTGTCCAACCCATGTGTTTATATATATTTAATCAAATATTACTAATACATTCTTATAAACATATGCACAATGTGTTTATGAAAATACAAGTAATTTAAGAGATTAAAATTTTATAAATAGCATACAAAGTATGAAAACCGATAAGAAATATTTTCCTACATGAGCTCAGAAATAGTTAAGCTTGAGTGGCACTTATGCTGTGATTGTACGTCTGGTTACCTGGCTCTACAATGCATACGAACCAACGAAAGCGACGTTTATCTGTGTTATATATTCTTTTTATATATTACTAGCAATAAGAACCGATGTTTCTCGGGATTTAATGATGATCACTACTATGTACTTTTTTACTATACATTTAACACAATATTACTCTTTCATAAAAAATATCATATTTAAAATGTAAAATTAAGGGTGGGGACACGTAGATATTCGGCACATAAAAGGTAAGATAGACATTCGGGACCGCTTCATTTCTGCCCCAGGGAATTTTATACATATGATATAAATTTAATCAAAATAAGATATATTTAAAGTTTTAAGGGAGGGGCGGCACGCATAGCTTCCTTAGATTAAGAGGGCACTTTAATTGGCTTCCTCAAAAATGGTATTCATAAGATTTAAATTTCATAAAAATTTGATATATTTGAATGTTACGAGTTATGCTCTCATAGCTCTCTTAGAAGGGGCACTTAGATATTTGGGAACACTTTCCATTGTCTTTGTCGGTAAATTATACAAAGATTACACTTTTAGATTTTATTTAAATTCTCTAAACCTTAGTTCTATAGGGAACGCACAAACATCTAACAAACACACATATACACAGACATTGAGGTTTATATATACATATATATAGGAGAAGATAGAGGAAGATATATTTACAATCTAATATGCATATTGTTATTCATATTCAACAGATATTCATATGAACACCTTACTAATCACCATACACCTTTAACGTAAAATTATTTTTGTAGGACCCCTTAACGCTTTGGTGTATCTCGGGGCCTTTGGAAATGGGAATCCTTGATCTAAGACCTTTATTGATGATTTAATATACATATGCAGAAAAGAGAAGTCCATTTAAAAACAAGAGAATAACAAAATATAAGTGATCAACGCAAATTAAAACCGAAACTGAAAATGAATCGGAGGTATAAAAATAAAATCTTTAAAATGGGAAAAAGAGAAAGAGAGATAAAGACGCGCCAACCGTCGCTTATTTAATAATAAAACACTTTTCCATTCTCTTAATCTGAAATGAATATTTGAAGACGCACGAGATTTGCTTCAACACTTTCTTCCTAAAACAATGAAAAACTATTCAACGGGTCCGTTTTCAAAAAGTATTAGACTTTACGTATTCCACAGCGGTACTTCATACAGATGATTTTAATACTTACAGAGTCAGTCCTGAGTATTGACTGATAATCTAGAGACAAATTCGGAAATTGACGCAACAGGTAAATATTTGACAGCCAATTAATTTACTTTTCATTTTTGTAGCATATTCTTTCAACTTTATTTTTTCAGGGGTTCTATAATTATTTCAAAACTCTAATCAAAACCCTAACGCTTCTAATACTGAGTGTCGTCTGCATTTTAAGATTATTTCGCGGCTTTCAAATTGTAACTTCTTCCGCCATTTACATGACTGACTTGAGATTCCCTGTCAATACTCGGGACTGACTCTCTTAAATAATATAATTCATGGCCAAGCTCAACCATTGTTATCAATCTTCACGTTGTTGTTTCACTGTCTTCCTGACAAATTCATTAACCCTTAACCTCGAGTCGTCTATGGGGCTTTATAAATGGTGACTCGGTAATACATTAAAAACATTATGCAAAATGTGATACACATTAAATGCTTTTTCGGGACAAATTTAAATAGTGCTTGGTTTACCCAGCCATCCGCAACACAATTTGTGTATCGGTCTTCAAAAAAGAATATTTTAAAATTAATTTTTGGTGAATAGTTCATCGGTTATCATTGAGAATATTTCATGTAATATATATATATATATATATATATATATATATATATATATATATATATATATATATATATATATATATATTGATTAATGTTTGATTAAACAGAAGTGAAAGTTCATGTTTATTTATTTTTGGATCAAATTGTTCGAGTTTTCCGACTAATGATCTTATGTTATGCTCCAGTGTAAAATAGAACACGCCATTATTGCAAAAGTTCTAAAATCGCATTAGCTGTCCTCAGGCACGTGATTATGTATTCAGTTCAAAACTGTTGAATTTATTAAGAAATGTTATTGAGAATTATATATATATATATATATATATATATATATATATATATATATATATATATATATATATATATATATATGTAAACATCTGCGTTGTTTACATACATGCAGCCGTTTTCGGTGAGACAACTTCCCGGACCAAAAAATAATTACGAAAATACATTGAGATAATAGATAGATCAGAAAACGAATCTAAACCGAAACAACAAATGATCTTCGGCTTCTATACCATTTCATATATATATATATATATATATATATATATATATATATATATAATGAAAATTGTTTATGAGGAAGGGAGAAACAAGACATTTTTTCTGCATTATTTAATATCGTCACCGTTTATAAAACTTAATTGTGTCCAACAATTGTTAACATTGCAATTCCAGGTGGGATCCAGTCTTCTAAACACGCTTCCACAGCACATGTGACGTCATCATTATTCTGAATAGCAAATACATACAGGTGGCCTGAATTTAGTCACCATGGATGGATTACAATTGGGCTGCGTAATGTGAGTAAAAGGTCGGGTAGAAATCCAATATCACAATTTGCTGCCCTCAGATACCCGCTTTTCTTTTATCTGCTTTCTTGAGACGCCTTATTCTGATGCATACGGCTGTCCATTAATAATTGTCCATTTGTCAGGTAATCTATCATGACTACGCGTTCCGAATCTAAAAACAAAACAGAAGCCTTGTTAATAGACACTGTCCGTCTGAACTTCTATGGTAAGGAACAAGAGTGGTTCCACTGTTTCCTAAGAACCCGATCGGTCTATGTTGAAAACAACAAAATATATTTATAATATAGATACCTCCAAATAAATTAAACTAATAACAGAATCAACATATTTTTAAACGAAACCATAAATTCTGAATGAAATATTTAATACTTGTTAAGAAAAAAAATTAGTTTATGCATTTAATCGTCCACCACTACTTCGCCAGGTGATCGAAGGACGATGCAACCATGAAGAATAATATTGAAATGAATACGTTTTACTCTTAATCTTATAGAAATATTTGAATCACTTGTTTACATTTTAAACCTGGTTTGACTCACGAGATTCACCGAATTATTTCATTAATAGGGAAATAAATCTCTGACAAATATTCCACATTAAACCAAATTATCACAATACATTGTAAAACTATGCTTTGACATTGAGAATCATGTTGACTTAAAAACTCAGTTGTATTTTAATAGGAAGTTAATGTTGATGTTTTTTTTTAAAGAATACCAAATACTTTACGTATTTATACAGTAAGATGGTCTTCCAATATTTGTAAAATATAGATTACAAATTCCCGCAACTAACACGACTAGAAGTAAACCGTTATCTTTTCAATGTAAAGTTACCTTGATCCCAAAAGATGTCCTGCTCTAATAGCGCATTACCTCAAACCGTTTGCTTTTAGAATTCCTTTTTCTGGTCCCTGTTTCCACGATCTACTAACAGTCAAAATATTAAATGTAATGTGACCAAACTTCTTGCGGCCAAACTCCCAATATAGATTTCGCCTTTTAGAGCTGGTCCCTATCAGAGTAGCCTCTTACCGTGCAGTGTCAATATGCCTTGTTTGGGGCGAAAAAAAACAATATATATATTTTTTAAATATAATTATCCATGGACGCGTGCTTCGTAGTCTTACGACCCATCAGCCTGACTAAACCTAACGAGATTTGAAACCTCGACCCGTATAGGCTAAAATCCGACGTTCTACCGCTGAGTCAAACTCCGCTTGTAGAAGTCAAGTGTATGTTTCGAATTTTTAGATGTCATTTTAAGTATCTATAGAGAAATAAAATTACACGAACACACACACACACACACACACATATATATATATATATATATATATATATATATATATATATATATATATATATATATATATATCCATGAATGATCTTCTAAATCATATTCTGAAATAATTCTTTTTCATCCATGCAGACGACATAACAATTTATGGCAGCACTCTGAAGAGCATTAATGCTAAATATAGTTCTGACTCTTTCTCTCCCTTCCTACTTAGAGCATGTGTTGCAATGGAGAAAAAGTGGCTTATTAATTTTAACGC
>OY744516.1:159567836-159605336 GCA_963556195.1 Sepiola atlantica | reverse complement strand
TACATATTTTATATTAGTTCTGGAGTGAAAGTCAGTCGTACGAGTCTATCAAAACAAGAGGCTTCGTAAAAGAGAGAACCATTAATTTCGACTGGAGGAAAATAAGGATCTGCGCGTTGGCGGTGAAAAAAGAGGAGTTTGGTTTTAGAGGTTTTAAAAGTAATAATAATATTTTCTCAATTACCCCACATGTTCCAGATCAGAAAATCAAGTATAAAACAGAACTTGATCATTATGACAGCTGTTTGTTCTGCGTAAATGTCGACAGATGATTTCAGAGTATAGTTTGAAAGATCATTACTGAAGATCAAGAATAGATCGTTGATGGCCATCAGAGTTGTTACTATGCAAATTAGATTGCTGCCAATCATCAACTATTTGTATAGACCTATCGAAGAGAAAATATTCAATGGTTGCTAAAACATTGCCAGATATTTAAGAGATAGTGCGGTTTCTGCTGTAAAATTTTACTTCCAGGAGCTTTGTTGTGCTTATGAGGTATTTTGTTTAAATTATCTCATTCATGTCTATTGACTTGATGAAGACAATTTCCAGATTTCTTAGTTATATATAAGTATCGCGTTCACCAAGTGTTCTTCTATCATCTCGATTCGTGAATTATATGCGTTCCATCGCTATCCGTTTTGCTTTCTTTATATCGAGCAGTGCACATTTCTTTCCATTCGGAATTACATCCCTATATTCTGGATAAAGATTCTAGACGCGTTTATAAGTATTTACTGCTCTCATCTCTCTTTTTCGAAAAGTGTAATGTTATTATCTACTTATTTGGACTTTTCACGCAAGCCATTATTAGTTATTTCTCACTAAGAATAACAAGTTGGGTTCTTTGGAGTCTGAGTGGAAACAAGTCTACCCATATGTCTAGGCTTCTTCGCCTGTTAATACCAATTACAAATAATATTGCGTAATCGCAGCAGTTGTTTAGTTTTGTTTTCTTGCTAGTAACAACCATTGGTCTTCTCTGGAATGTAAGTAGCAATAAGCCTCCTCAAGCTTTCCAGTATTCAGTGCTCTCCTCTTCGGCCTTTTATCTTTGAACCTTCACAATCATTTTGTGTGGTGCCAGCTGAGGCTGGGTCCACCACATGTGGTGGTGTATGTATTTGAAGTAGGTATATCAGTTTCCTATTCTTCTTTTTCTTCTTCTTCTTCTTCTTCTTCTTCTTATTATTATTATTATTATTATTATTTTTAAAAAAAAGATGAAACAGAAACCACCACTTTATCAAGGCCGATGCCACATGTGGACAAGTGTTAATGTGATTTCTATTTATCCCTTCTCCAGGAGATTAGACACAAGTGTTATGTGGGTTTGATGGAAGCGTTTTCAGTGGAATGACTTGGATTTGAACTTGGAACACCCAGGTTCTCACTCCGCGTCGATCCCAACTAAGCCACTGTGCCATTCCCATTATCATAATTATTATTATTATTATTATTATTATTATTATTATTATTATTATTATTATTATTATTATTATCATCATCATCATCATTGGTAGAAATAGTAGTAGTAGAAGTAGTAGTAGTTCTAGTTTTGGGGTCAGTTAGCTTTTATTTCCTGCTGATTGCCAGCTAATCTATACTTTAAGAACACTAATGGGCATATTATATGTTGTATGTAGATGAAATAAGTGCTGCTTCTTAATTTGATAAAGCTTTAATATATAAAATACTTTCTGGATATAAGTGTTAATCTTTAACCCTAAATGAAATACGGTTTAGTGGTGTTAGTTTATTTAGTAAAACTGACGGAATCCTCTACTTGTATAAGAGCCAGTATATGCCTTAAGATAGATAACCGTTGTCATATCTGGAGAGATGCCGCTCGATGGACTCTTGTTTTGTTTTGACAAAGTACAAAACTGACTTCGCAATAAAGTGGGAGATACTTTATTATCTTCCCTACAGCCTCTTACGCACAAAAGAGATTTATCTAGCCTCTCTCTACTCAATCGTTAAGTTCATCGTATGAGCTCGACTGAGATCCAATCACTGACCACCCTGTTAAACATTCACAGCAAGAACTCTCTTCGCAACAACCACAGCAAAGACCTTGATTTCTCTTTCTATCTCACTAAAACCTAAAAGTAAATACCATGAGGCTTCTTCTCAACCGACTACAACATGGTTATCTCAAGTCTAATATAAGCAAATACATGTTTCACCGTCCTCTTGGATAATAAATTCGTCTCAAGTTATATTCTGCCTATTCCATCGATTCTTTCAAATCGTCTCATGATGGCGATCATCGTACAACGAACAATCTCTTTAACCCTTTTCCTCGGGTCGTTCATCCGGGCCTTATAAGTCATAATCCGTTCGTGAATAAAGTATTAGTAGCAATCCTATCATAAATGAAGCAGAATTAACTGTATTCATTTTGATATGTGGTTAAGCCCTGCTTAATAGGATACCCATTTTAGATACACACTAGACTCATGAGCATTTTTTAAAGTTTGTGGATCATTCAAATGCCAATGTTGTCAACAATATAAACGTCCGTCCCTAGAAAGTAAGTCCCACCCACCAAGCCTGTAGATGTGTGAATTAAAGCTGACATGTATCATAGCTGACACTCGATTAGCCCCGTCCAGTATTGTTTAGACAAATAATTCTAAACAGGCGAAAGATTGCCGTGAAACGCCCACAATGTACATAAGTCATCCCTGTGTCAGATTTGGATATTGCGTTGTCGGATGAAATACAGGTTATCATCGATCAGTAAACCTAGATCTTACATAAACAAAGAAACAGACACTCATACAAATATATATATATATATATATATATATATATATATATATATATGTATATATATATATGGGAAAATATATATATATATGTATATGTATATATATATATATATATATATATATATATATATATATATATATATATATAATATTTCAAGTTTTTTTCTCAGATAAAAATCATGATTTTGTCATATGATAAATAAAACATAGCCTTATGGAATACATAGAACTATATAAAATTCTAAATCTTATTATAAGTGAAATTGTAATATTTCGAGCGGTCTTCCGTTGTGACAAACTGGACATTTTCGACTTTTTGAAGTGTTCATTCCTTTTCTCAAACAGGCTGAGTTAGTGTATTCTAACCAGTCGGAGATACGTCCGCGACATCAGTCTTACAGTGATGTTGTTGCCGTCGGGTTGATGTATTGTTGTGTTCAGTCTTAGGAGGTCTTCCCTCTCAGGCTTTACCTTCTATTTTAGGTATTTTGCTAATCGACTGAGGCCCCACTACCGGGGAATGTTCAGGCATTTTTTGCATCTTTCTACACTTAACCTTGTGTCTAACCGTCTGCAGTAAGGGTAAATAAACATACTTTTTCTCAAAACTATAGTTAAACTCCACGAAGTCTTTCTACTGAATGGCAGAGAACACCGTTGTCTTTTTTCCTACACGTATATATATATATATATATATATATATATATATATATATATATATATATATATATATATATATATATATATATATATAATGCTAGATTCCCAGGACCATTTCTTTGTTTGTTTGTTTTTAATTCCATGTAACGGACCATTTCGTTTATACATGAAACACCAACATTATATATATATATATATGTATATATATATATATATATATATATATATATATATATATATATATATATGGGTGTGTGTGTGTGTGTATGTGTGTGTGGGGGGTGTACTGGTTATGTGCAACTCTTCAAGAGTCCGAAGATCGTATCCAGAAACATCAGAAAAATGCTCTGTTGTTTATAAATTAACATCCACCGACATTTAACCTTGAACATTTGACTATTACTTACAAATATGAATGTTTAAATGCGATTTTGTTCCATTTATCCTTACTATATTTATAAAAAAACACCTTAAGTTTATATTAATTCAATAATACAACAACATATTTTGATTAGCCATGAAAAAGATAAAATGTTAGCCCTTATCCTTTCATCTTTATAAATCACAAAAACATATTATTTTTCTTTTAATCTTCATTAAGTCGTTTTTCTGACTCAAATAATAAAAACGAAAAGAACAAAATAACAATTTCAAATTACTCAGTAATATAAAATGGTTTTATTTGACCAATTGACGTTTCACATTTTCGTTTATTCATTTCAGTATATAGCCAGTTTTTAATTAGGAATTCAATTTCATTGTCATGGTTATAAAAATATATGTGTGTATGTCCGCGTGTTAAAACAGTTTGGATAATATCAGACAAAATATAGGCGATGAAATTGAAAAGCAAATATACCAACCAAATAAAAGCAAATAAACTCAGATTTGATTTGAAAGTTAACTGAAATTTGAGTTATATATTTCGTCTTTATCATTTAAAAGCTTCATCAGAACTCCACTGAAGAAATACTACTAGGTAAGGTGAAAAGCTATAGTGATAACACACGTGAAAAAGAAACTAAATATATTGAAAGAAACAAATATTTTTAAGTAATTTGAAATTGTTTCAGTGAGTATACTAAGTTTTATACTTCAAACATAAATGACATATTTGTATGAAACACCTTTTTTAAAAAATCGGTACAATCCCAAACTGTAAGATAATCTATGGCAAGCTCAAATCCTGTTATGTATAATTTGAATTATTCGGATAACTGCTATCATCTTGCGTTCTATTCTCACAACGTTTCAGCCGATGCAACCACGGGCCTTCTTCAGGTGTATCTTGTCGAACTCAGAAATCTCCACGGAATTTCGAACGAAACTCTTTATTTAATCCACGGGTGTCCTCGTTCCGTTAGCGGTAATCGGGTACAAGCCTTCAGTAATTCGCAATACCTAGTATCGCCAGCATTGACGATTGCACCTTAAGGTATCAGAAAATGCACCTAAAACTAAATTTTACTTTGTACTTTATCTTTGTGGACAATTCTAGTGTGAATTTTGGTAGCCTAAAACCAGTTCTTGTACTTTAAATGTGAAATCCTACTATTTAGCACCATACATTATACATTAATTATATATATAAACATATATATATACAAATATATGTATATATATATATATATATATATATATATATATATATATATATATATATATATATATATATTACGGTGTCCTTATCGATTATTTATAATTAATGTTTCTCATATTGTATTAACTTATATGCTAGGTCTGCTTAGTAGATCATTGTCCCCTAACATATGCGTTGCTTCTTTGAGTAGTCTTACTAGCCACCGTTTTTCACTGTTTATAATATATATATATATATATATATATATATATATATATATATATATATATATATATAGTAATCTAATAGATAAAGTTAAGACGATTTGTCCCCTGTACATTCTTGAAGAATACGAAGATTACCACATGCATCAAAGGCAACGAAACTCACCACTATATAACACTTATTCACTCGAGCGTGTTTTAGTCATTTTTAAAATTATTTCTCTCGAGCTAACACTAAATATTAGATTGGAACACCATCTTCGACTCTCCTTAAACATACTCCATATAGGCGATAGCAAAAACTTTCCCTTCTAACACTGAATTACTGACACTTCCCCCATCGACACCGGCAGTTACGAAGTAACGTCTACTTGTCAGAAAATTGTCTGTTATGTTTTCCTATGTGTCTGTTATTCCTTTCTAAATAATACAAAACATTACGCACACATTTAATGGACGATCCCGCTAATTCTGCTGAATTTCGAGTATATCGGATTACGTTATGGCTACCTATTACGTATACATTTATAGTCATTTCGGTGTTTAGAAAATGCAATTAACGAACATAGCTCTTTGCAGTATTTCATCTTTCAACATGGCAGCTTCAATTCCTTCAACGACTCGACTTCCGAATTAAGCCACTATACGTCAAGATACTCGACAGAACATAAAGTGTAATTATTTTATTCTTACACCTTTCACACGCATAATATCCAGAAATTGGAAAAAACATCAATTTCGTAGTATAGAAATTTCTCAAAACCGGTGACTGGTTTACCTTATATTCGGTCGCCTTATGGCGGATCGTACGATAACATGCAGGCCAGCTCCTTACTGGCTACGTTTAAACTACTTATTAATTCGTATATTTTATACTCACTTTCGTGGTTGAAACGTTAGCAGCGTAGATCCAAGACCTAGAGGTTTATGGTTCGATCCCAGTCGTCTCACAGAGGTTTTTTTATTTTGTTACATTGCTAAACTTCTGCCTACGAAGGAGGAAGGGGAACTATGAGACAATTTTTTCAAATCAACGTTATTATGTTGTCATTTGAAAATAAATCAATGTAATATGTAGTACTTTAACTATTGTGAATACTATGGTTATGTGATCTATTTGCCTTCAGTCGGATGTTGACAAATTTTAATTTATTATTTTTTTATTTCTCCCGTGCAAGACAGGTCCAGTTTGTATATAGTAATATATACTAATATGTAGTAAACTATTTATATATATAGTAAAATATAGTAATATGTAGTAATAAGTAGTGATATATGGTGATTAATAGTAGGACTGCAGATTAAAAATACAGAAATAGGTGTAAGGCACCTTAAATGTATACTAGAATTTTCTGCAATAATGGTCCGGATAAAGTACTATATAAAATTCAATTCTATGTGCAGTCTTCTGAAGGTTGAAATTTCAATCTGCTGTGCAGATTCCCGAGTTCGACAGGAAGATTCCTGAGTTCGACAAGATACACCTGAAAAATGTCAGAGGTGTCATCGGCCGAAACGTTGTGAGAATAAGACTAAAAATGAGAGCAGTAGTCCGAATAATCCAAATTGTAAAAATTATCAATCCTCATCTAAAACAATCAGGAACATACATTCTGATATGTTATGTTCAATTATTCCATGTTGCAAAGACATGAACCTTGAATTCCCTAAGCTATGAGTTCAACAAATTGTTTACTATGAATCGGTTTTGATATGTAGCATGGATTCATAACCGGAAATATATTTTATCCAGTAAAACAGAACATAAAATATATTTTAATTTTGAATAAAACATAGAAGTACTTAAAAATAACATCTACTGAATGTTCAATGGGAACTTAATAAATACAATTCGAATAGTTAACATAAGCTATTTTATTGTTGAATCTCTTCTGGTAGTTAGGTCTTTTTAGGGTTTTAATTCTACTGGTCTTGATAAAAAGAATAGGTCACTCGAGAATAAGGGTTAATGAGTGTTTGAATGATAGTGAGACAATCGTGATGTGTAGTGTAGTAAGCTGGAAAGCACCCCCGTGGTATTGTGTTTCACAGACGGGTAGTCCTAAGAAAGAGACTTTGCTAATGGTAATTTCGTTTTGTTTTAGGCAGGAAGAGAGAAAGAAAGAGAGAGAGAGAAAGGGGAATTATTGACAGTGGTTGTAGCAAGACAAGTTTTTGTTGCGAATGTTTTACAGAAGCTCAGTCAAGCACCTGCCATGAAAAATAACGATCGAGTGAAGAAAGACTAGCAACATCTCTTCTGTGAGAAAGGGGTAGTGGGGAGAAGAAAAAGACATCGCCCACTAGATTTCGAAGTCGGTTGTATACTCTCTCAAGGGAAGGAAATGTGCTCTGAGCAGCACATCGCCAGATGTGGCAACAGTACTCCATCTCAGGGCGTATTTGGCTTTTATAAACGTAGAGGATTGCGTCAGGAATGAGATACCTTCTGGAGCGGTGCTAACATTGTTTTAACCCTAACTCACCACAAACTTAAACCTAAAGAATTCATTCTGTTTGTATTTATTTTAATTTGAGGTTTTGCTATGAGATTTTCTTTTGACTGAATGTGATTAGTTCTTCCGGAAACTAAACATTGTCTGTCATCGCTGTTTAATTTATTTTGTTGTTTTGCAGTTTCATGATTTAGTGGTGTCTGCTCGTTTCGGCTATTTCCGGTTTGTTTCGTGAATCGCAATCGGAAACACTCAAAGCCAGGATAGATACTCAGCTATAGAATCACCAAAATATTTATAACATAGGCACTTCTTATTTGAAATAATCAAAAAATGGCATGATCTTTAAACAAAACACACACTTCGTACATCCGATTGTAATGAAATATTCAGTAATTAATAATTTTGTATTCTAATGAAAATGTCGAATATATTTTTGCTCCTCGAAATACACCAAATTAATCCCGAATTATTTAATTACTAGAAAAATTAATCTCCGACAATTGTCTTACATTAAATAAGCTATTTAACAAAGCCAATGCTATTTACTGAAATTTAACAAATTTTTATCATTCTTTTAAATCTCAACAAGTATTTTAATAAATAGAGGATGTTACCATTTGTTTTATAAAATAATCTTAAATATGAGGTGAGCCAAATAATCTGGAACATTTGTATTGATTGATAAAAGCAAATGAGAATAAATAGTAATATAAAGCGTACTTATGTGCAGATCATACCATTTTGTTTTATACCGTCTAAATAATAAGAAAAAAGTATGTTAATTTTCTAAATAAATCTGGTGTCGCAATAAAAGCGATATGCTGACTTGTCCAATCCATATGAGTAACCTGAAACGGAATACAACAAAAGAACACCATTAGAAAATATAAATACTTCTTTCATTCCTCATTTTAATTTGCTTGATTAAACCTTACAACTGGCAAATCATTTTACACAACACTATACTTAAAATCTTAATTTCGAAAGTTGATATTCCAACATTATTCATGGCAAATAATAGTTGCTTGTAAGTTAATAGCCAGATTAAAAATAACGCGAAGAAATGAAGGGACGTAACAATCAGACAATTTTAAAGAATTTTATATTTTAATCTGTATTTTTACAAGTAACTGAATATTTTATATACGTAAGACATATAAAAGAGAAGTATCTTTTTTCAGATGACCAAGATTTTAAAAATATATTTACTATTATTTTTAGATGTCTTCGAAAGTTAACAAAAGTTTACAAATTTAAATAAAAATCTTTTCGATAGTATATAAATATTAAATAGAATATTCCTCCTAATTTTAATAAAAGCAACTATGTTGCATCTTTAAGTCCTCTATTTTTTTTTCTTGTCAAAGCGGCAAAAAGTGATACCGATTTGATCCGTTGAAAAAAAAAGGTATTTTTCTGCGGGAAATAGAATCGTTGTGGGGGTGCCTATTGTAACATTACCTACGTCTTTAAGAAGGGGATTCAATACTTGAAATAGATTAGCATTCAGAGCATTCCGGTATTTACGGAATCAGTCACGAGTCTTGACGGAGATCCAGGAGTTAGTCCCGAGTATTCTCGTCTTTTAATACGGACCATACGAATAAAAAGGCGCGTTTGCCTGTTTGCCCGAGTTAAACACTCCGAAATTATTGAAAGCAGCAAACATATTTCAAAACTCAGAAGACACAAAAGCATAGTAATATAACACAGAGTTAGGTTTAAGTTTCAAATAAGTTTAGCCCCCTCCCTGCTCCCAAATAAATAAATGAATAAAGTTGGAATAATTTCCTAACAAATGTTTTTTTGAATATATTCAGTGAATTCTCTTACTAATTTGAAGAAAATTATTAAACACATACTTAACACAAAAAACGGGATGTTAACTGACCCTAACATTAAGTAAACATATAAAAACATTGACATTATCAGAAAAAAACAAGAAAAAATAGTTTTGTTTAATATATTATTTGCATAAAAAACACAAAAAACATAGTTTGTTCTCTTTTCGTCAAGCTTATACGTCAATACTCGGCACTGATCCTGGATTCTTTGTCAATATTCGATAATGACTCCATAAGTAAAGAAATCCTCTGGATATTGGCTCATTATAAATAGCATGGCATCTCTTGCTTTTACGGGGTGTAAAAACAAAATCTGTCGAGATATATATGCGTCCTACCTTATTAAATATCTTTATAAGATAATCCTAATTCACACTGATTCAGAATTTTTAAAAAGAAAAAACAAATAAGTTGGACCTCTTTAGGTTACAGGTTTCTAGTACTATTTTTTTTTAGGGATTTGACCGACTATATTTTATTATATATATATATATATATATATATATATATATATATATATATATATATATATATATATATATATATATATATATATTAATATATGAATTACCCAAAACAAGAACTATTTTTATTCGGCAGTAACTTTCTTATTAAATTATTTAGATAACATGACAGTTATTTGTTTTCTTTTCTTTATCACCTCGATAGAAATATACTTCAATGTAAAACTATTTTGCAATAATCTCTGAACTCCACGTCTATTTTAAAACTGGCTTTATAATGAATTTCAATGATTCAAACAATCTCCTAGACAGATAATGCAGAGTGAAATGTGTAGCTTCTCTTTCAAACAATTAAACATGTGGTCACAGTACGTGTATCAAATCCTTAGCAGTATTGGCCACTTTTGGAAACTTTGGCCGTTCGGAGAACTGGTTTCCTTACTACAAAAATTATAACTTGGAGAAGTTTAACTACATAGAAACCAGGTGGAATTTAGTTTTAAAAGACATCGAACATGAGAAAAAAGAACTTAAATAAGCTGCCGAGAATAGTTAACAGATAATTGACAAGGTCGTCCACATTTATTGCTCTGTTGAGTTACTGCTTCGTCGGAAGGAGCCTCTTTATTTATCTCTTTAAATATTTACAGAAAATATAAAAACAGATGTGGCACAAGGCCAAAAGCCTCAAGTAATGACAACTTTGAACGAAGCCTACAAAAAACTTTAAAAGATATCGTCGGAAGACCTTAAAAAGTGCGAGGAAAAACTTGAGGTAATTGGTTGCTGCCGGAAACTCTTTCTACAAATGTCCACTCTTAAAAGTAAAGGGTCAGAGTTTAAATTAAACGCGCGACGCCAGGGTCTCACTAGCTTAAAGCTTCTTTCTCTTACCGTTTCGAACTCGAACCAGATGATCGTTTTTTAATAAACTGTTATTTCTTTTGATTGGATAGGTTTCTTTTGTTAGTGTTAACGATTAGTCGTTGGATCCATCACTCTGCTTTAACAAAGCAATGGAACCCACTCAAGATATTACTCAGGAATTATTTCCAGCTTTCAATTCCAATAAACCTTCCTTTACGTCTGGACACGTATCAGGAAAAACGTTTTTTTAACTTTCTGTTGATATTGACGACTATGCGAAGAGCCCCTTTTTGACATGTGAACTTCAAAAAACGTAGGATCTTTTCAGAAGCTACCAACACCCCATTAACACCACATACAACTGATCGTAGTATGTCTTCAGTTTTTACATTTTCCGGCCTGGAGAATGTTTCTGAAATTCGTAGGAATCCTCAACTCTCAAAATGCAGAAGGGATCGAAACTCCTTTTACTAAAGAGCTCTATAACGTGTAACACATTCATGAGGTTGCCATCCACTAAAATTCGCAATTTTCTCTACAACTTCGGCGGTCGTACACTAAGAGAAAACGCGTGTCTGAAAAAACAGTACATTATAACCAAAATCAAATCGATCTTCGATTCTCGCTATATGACCCAGGATTTATCGATTTGCGGATCGTTTGTAGCAAAGAAAACCTTCAAGGATGCTGTCATGCGACAAATTCGTTCGCGCATCTTGGTGTATTGCAACTTCAAAACCCTGATACGGATTTTAACTTTCCGGAGATTCAATGGTATCCTTCTGTGATCCTCCGAACTAACAAATCGAATTCACTAACCAAATCGATGACGAGCAGAGTTGCTGGTTACTCGACATCAATAATTTGCTTTCTGTTCTTATACGGAAACTTTTATTAATGTATTGATGAACATAGGACATCATCATGGTTTTATTTTGGCGATATTCAGCCGTATTACACTTTCGACAAGTTTTACAAGTAAATATTTTCAAAATATTTGTTCAATTTACTCTCTATTAAGCACTTGAGTTCGATTACAAAAGTTGTTTAAGTGTTTCACCCTTTTCAAAAAGTGATCTAATTTCTAACATTCATTCACTTTAAAATAAATCTTTTTCTACATGTATGTTGATGCTTTCGTCATATTACTTAAATTAATACGATGGAATTGGATCATTGTACAATAAATTAACATTGTAAATGACACCCTTTCAAAAATATAATAAAATGTTTTCATCTATATTGCCTCAGTCTGTTGCTTAATCAGTATTGAAATAAATAAATATTTAGATACGTTAATGATTTAAAGGGAGTGTTGATTCAAAAGTTGTATCTCTTTGTTCATTTTGAGACTTACAAATTTTGAAATAAAAATATCCGTGGATAAAATAAAACGATTGTAAAGTTCTTAGTTTTCATCTCAAAATAGTTGTTCATTCATTTTAATACTTAAAATGCTTTTAAAACTTTTGTTTAATTCTTGAGCTGCATTAAAGGAATTTAAACGGAAGTTTTTATCTTTAAAAAAGGACTCGTATTATTCAAGGTGATTTATCCGAACAATTTATATAAGTTTGTGATAACTATTATACTGAAGCGGACTAATCAATGTTTATTTCTCTTAAGTCTTTTTCCTATCTATATTAGTAGATATTACAATATTCCCTGATATTGAGATTAAATTATGTTTAAAAATACATTTTAATTATTCTAATTAGCCATAAATAGCCATTTACCTAGCAAACACCCCATTTCGTACATCGTTCCTGTCTATTACTCTCTCACCCTGTGTTAATGGATGTTGTGTAACCCTTTAGTCTTTATACAGTCTCTATAACTCTCGCCTCCGTCACCGTTTATTAACGAAGGTAATAAAAATAATTATGACACAAAAGAATGGAATAGTCCATTATACACACTTAGAATATCACTGAGTATCAATCCTATTTAATGAATAACTGACAAAAGAGGAAACAACGAGTAGATGACCCTCAACCTCACTCGCTTGGGCGTGGCGACCTCATCCTCGCTTTTAACATCATGTGCAATAACTACAGTTTGACTGATTACTTCTTCACACCAGATCCGCAGAAAGGGCTTTGTGGAAACACAAAAGATATACCCGAGACTATTTCGGCTTAGTCCGTCGAAAGGCGTTTATTTCGGTTCGGGTCA
This sequence comes from Sepiola atlantica, assembly GCA_963556195.1. Taxonomy (NCBI): domain Eukaryota; kingdom Metazoa; phylum Mollusca; class Cephalopoda; order Sepiida; family Sepiolidae; genus Sepiola; species Sepiola atlantica. The sequence continues at coordinate 159,592,284 of OY744516.1, read as the reverse complement.
CTGCACCGTCGAAAAGGCTGACACAATTCTGAAATGTGTCTGTTATAATTTTTGTGGTTCACATAAACCAGGACTTCAAGTAAATGATAATTCGAAAGCCCACAAGAAACGAATGTTCATAGACTAGTCAAATATTGTAGACATTTTAATGTATTTCGTTGATTTCCTTGGCCTAACATTGAAATAATTATCAACAATTTTACAAGATATCAATAATTTGTTACTATGAACCGTAAGACTACCTCCCGGCAAATGAGGGTTCGGTGATTTTGATAACCAAAACGTCATTCGAATCAGGTTGTAAGTTATACATATTTACACCTTTACCTTTGGCGTTAGAAATGCTGTATTCAAAAGATCAATGTACACATTTGCTGGAAATAGGCAACTGCTACACACATTTTGCTATCCTAATTGGTAGGAGCACCCAAAAGTAACACAACACTTATGTTAAGAAGGTTTTAGCTGTTAGTCAATCGTATCTACTATATCTATTAACCTATTGAGTACAAACTCATAAATGGACAGATGGAACCGGATCCCTAAAGGTTGATCAATCACCAGGACTTTACTCCAAACTACAAAGCTTGCAATGTATATTTGACATTTTTCCAGATCATGCTAAATGGATTCCACAAAATCTAGATAAAGCAACTCCTCATATACACAACTAGATCAGTTTCTATCAATCCTGTGACATTTGAAGCTTTTCAAAATGAATAGAAAAAAAGCATTTCCAATGCAATTTTAAATCGCATTGATCATGTTACTCAATCTGTAATAGAATGATGTGTATCATATATAAAGACATATCTTCTCTAAACAAAATTGGTAGTCCTACAGCCTTCATATCCAGAATAGTATCCAAAACTGAATTGAACTCTTTATCTGTGAAGTAATATGGGACTGCAATGTTTATGAAGCCGTCTCGTCTAATACAAAGCCGACATTTGATTATTATTACTGACAAGTGGCCTATTGCCTTTATGGTCAAGTCAATTCGATATCGACCCGATATCGACCTGACAAGACATTGGGCATTCAATGCTATGGGCATGACTAACTTTAACCTTTTATCATTAGTTCTGTTTACTTTGTATGGTTTTGTTTAGCATGGAAAAATGAGTAAATATAGGTTTCTGAAAGATTCGAATTATCTCCCATTAATAGTGCAGACACCATCTTGCCAGTATTCAAACAATCTCTTCTCAATCTATGATTTTGAACTGAATGAAGTATTATACTATGAGGAATTTTGAGTCATCACATATGTGATGTATTGCTTTACCTAATGGGTGGGTTTCATTATAGGTGATTATTTTCTTTTACTAGTGTTAAAAATGGTTTGGTTTGCTGTGCTTTTACGACATATCAACGTAAATGTTATTTAATGCTGAGCAAATGTGAATATACAAAATACTCCTTCTTTGTAATCATTATGTAAACGATTTTTGTTTTGTATAGAAATACTTTGTAGAAAGCAGGTGGAGTATTTACATTTTTGTACACTATTATTTACTTCAGAAATTTGAGAAAATGATTCGGGCTCATCTACTAAAAAAACCTTCAAATAACCCACGTTATGATGTCGTTTGCATGGCAACTGATAACGCTGAACTACTATCCCAGCGTTTCGCCTTTAACTCCACTTTGAACTCAAACAACCACCACTCCCTAAATTCCCATTGCGGACCGAAGCCACACTTGATAACCTGGTCATCACCCGATCCCAGGTCAGAGATCATAAAAAACCTTGACACCTCCGAAGCTTGTGGGCCTGATCTTATACGTGTAATAGTAATAAAGAAATGCTCTGCTGAACTGGCACCTTTCCTCTCTAAACTCTCCAATAAATGCCTAGCTGAATCTTGTTTCCCGGATAGCTGGAAAATTGCCTCTGTGGTACCAGTCTCCAAGAATTCTGGGAATAGAACCGATCCTCAAAACTACCGCCCAATTAGTCTACTACCGATCTTTGCTAAAATCTTTGAATCTATAATCAATCTAGCCATAGTCCGGCACTTAGTTAATGCAAAACTATTTTCTGAGCGCCAGTATGGTTTTAGATAAGCACGATCTACTGCAGACATCTTAACGGTCATCTCTGAACGCTGTATCATGCACTCGACAAGGCAGGTAAAACCAGAGCAGTAGCGCTTGATATATTTAAGGCATTTGACAAGGTATAGCATAAAGGGCTTCTCCTGAAAATACGCCCATACGGTATTACTGGGCAAATAATTAACATAATTAGATCATTCCTAACCAACAGAAGGGTTGTCCTCGATGACCGTTTATCTTAGCAACATGACATAAATGCTGGTGTACCCCAGGAATCTATCCGTGGACCTTTATTGTTCTTTATCTTCATAAACGATCTCCCTGATGACATTGAGTCTGAAATTGGTTTATTTGCTGACGAATCCACGCTTTACTCTTGTCATATTGGCAAAACGGGCGCGATCATATCCGAGGCAATGGCTGAATCCTTAGAAAATGACATTCAGGCTGTAGTGGATTGAGGTCATAAATGGTTGGTTATATTTAATGCCGCAAAGACAAAGCTCTTTTCCTTCAATAACTACAAGAAACCTCTCCAACCACCGATTGTCATGGCAAATAACACCCTACCTGATAGTTCAACATTCTAACACTTCGGCCTAACCTTCACAGATAACATGAATTGGAACAAATACATTGAAAACATTGGCAAGGCTACAGCAAAGAAGGTGAGCTCCCTTTTCCGTGCTAGTAAACTCCTCACACCTGACATTATCCTGTATCTGTACAAAACGACCATCTGCCCATGCATTGAGTATTGTTGCCACATCTGGGCTGGTGCATCATCTACTAGTCTCTCCCTTCTTGGCAAAATCCAAAAAAGAGTCGCCAACTTAATAGGTCCCTCACTCTCAACCAAGCTCAAACCCCTGTCCCATCGTCGCAATGCAGCATCCTTGTGCTTGTTTTACAAATACTTCAATGGATTATGCTCCGATGAACTGGCTACTATAGTGTCTCCTCGACGTAAATTCACTGGGACTACTCGACAATCAGCTAAATCTCATTAATTCACTGTGGAGGTCCCCTGATGCAGGAGAGCCTACTACTCCAATAGCTTCTAAATTCGTGCTGCTGGTCTCTGGAACTCCCTCCCTGTCCTTGTTTCACTGACAGTACCGACATGCAGAGGTTTAAAACTAATGCAAACAAACATCTCGCTGCACACCTCCAAACTCAGGATAATTCCCTAAACCTACTCCCTAATTCTCAGTAACCCCTTACGTCTACAATGGCGTCCTGCTTTATTTGGGGCGAAATATCATGAAAAAAACACTAATTGATATCATTTATTTACTAATGCCGTCCTACCATTGTCTCATCAATTCTGCATTAATGAGGTTTTGTTAGTGTACATGTTTGATTCAGAAGAAATATCCAGGGTTTCGACAAATGCAAGTGCCATTCGCTTATGGTTTGTCGGAGTTTGCCTCCTCTTAGTTGCCAGAGATAGACAGTTTAATTACAATATAACAGGTTGATGTATACTTTTCTCTATCGAAGACGGGATACCGTGCCTGAAGTACTTACCAGAACTATTTCTATTTTGACGTAAATGGCTATTTATTTTATTGCGCTATTGTTATTTTAAAGGCGAAAAATGTACAAAATTTGCGGATTATTGTAGGTGACACATGATATGTGCCTTTCGAATCCAACGGATCTCCGGGTCAGAAAACGAACGTATAAAATAACGGAGTGAAACACGCTTTGACATTGATTTTTTTTTTAAAGGGGATGTTTCCGGACTGCGATAATTGACGAAAGGGTGGTGCCTTAGTATATTTGTGTCAAAATAGGAGCGCAGCTAACAAGACTGAGCAGCCTAATAGCGTGTATGTTGATAAGATTCAACCAACATCAATTTTTGAAATAATTAGGGAATAAGACACCATAAACTAAATGGGCAACTTACACAACTTTACTTAGCGAGTGTTTATAATAAGCTATATATACTCACACACATACAATTATATAAATATATGTATGTGTCTGCTTGTTTGTGTGTATATGTATATATCTTTATATATGTGTGTATATATATATATGTATATATATGTATATATATATATATCTATCTATATATACATATATATATATATATATATATATATATGCGTGTCTGTGTATATCTGTTTGTAGGTATCTATTATAAGTATATGCGTGTATATTACTATTTATATACGTGCGTGTATATATGTGTGAATCTATTTTATGTATATACACTTTAATTATCATATATAATAATATAAAAAACAACACACACAAACAGTCATATATATATATATATATATATATATATATATATATATATATATATATATATATATATATATATATACAGTATGTTTAAGAAGGCTGAGAGCAATGCAGAATGCCGGGTAGGTTGTGAGCTCGAAGAAACAGCAATAATAAATTGACATGGAACTTGCTATTTATTCATTTTTTTAAATCTTACATAACAGCAAGTATAGTGTTGGCTGTGCGTGTATTGTCTGGATGATTATTAAAAATCATTTATTTAATATTTCGGGAAAAATTTCCCTTTATCAAAAATAATAAACACCAAAGGAAAAATCTGTCTGTGTAGAGAATTTACCAAAATGGATGTCAGAGTGTAGGGGAGGGGCAAATCAGTCCCGCAGAAAATAGAATTTTTTTTTTCTAAATAAACATTTACATAAATAAACATAACATACAAATATAGAAAAATAAATAAATTAATTAATTAATTAAATGAGAAAATATTAAATAAAAATTTAAAAAACAAGAAGAGAAAATAAAGGATGAATAAATAAAAAATAATACACATATATATAAATAATATAACTTAATACACATACATCTATCGACTGAATGGATTAATTAATTCTAATCCAAGACCCAATTTAGTAACAGGTAGAGTTATTTCCCCTACACTATCTTGCGGTTAAAACCCGAATTTAACTAGATTCAATTAAGCCTAAACTAAATTTCAAATCCTATAATAAGTAACAAATTACATTAATTCCATAAACTAATTTAATGAAACTCGCAATTAATAATACATATTGAATATATGATAACCAATAAATTTAATCAAATTGATAAAGATAAAAAATAGATTAATTAATTACTTTATATTAAAAACAAAACAAAAAAAATACGAAAATAAAGCAGCAACGCACAGAAAAAAATACAAAATAAAAAGTATATTATCAAAACTAACAGTTAATTCATCACCATACAATACCTATTATGTATCTAATATTACACACATATTTTTGAACACTACATTTATATACAAAACACAATTTTACATATATTAATTTCTATTCTCTGCGGGACTGGTTTGTCCCTACCCTACTCTCTGGCAGCCATTTTGGTGAATTCTCTACACAGACGTATTTTTCCTTTGGTGTTTATTATTTTTGACAAAGGAAAATTTTCCCGAAATATTAAATAAATGATTTTTAATAATCATCCGGAAAACACACAAAAAGCCAACACAACACTTGCTGTTATGTAAGATTTACAGAAAAAATAAATAGCAAGTTCCATGTATATTTATTATTTTTCTTCCTTCCAGCTTACAAACTACCCGGACCTCTGCATTGCCTTCTTAAACATACTGCCACTTTCCCAGCAATGATTCAAGCAAACTACCATTTTTAATTATATATATATATATATATATATATATATATATATATATATATATATATATATATATATATATATATATATATAGTATTTACTTGATCACTGCTAAATAGTGAGTAGATCATGGTATAAAATATAGTTATGCCATGAAGTACGAGAACAACAATCTTGAAATTCCTTTGTACCAGTTGACCTGCAAATGACCCAGCTTCTGACCCGGACGAGGATTACGAAAAAAATCTTCATTCCTTATCTTTCTTTAAGAATGATTTTCCCTCTCTCTCTCTCTCTCCATGAGTAAGATTGATATTATTTTGGGACACGAGATAAATCCTTCCTCTCAGTAGTTGAAGAAAAGATTTTAACATTTTTGTTTGAGCTTGGACAAAATCATTGAACAGGTAAGAAGTCTCATCTCCCGGTAGCAGAATAAACCGACAAGCTCCAAATATGAATTATCTCGATTATTATTCTTCGATTTTAATGACACGTTTTTTAACACCACACATTTTCTCCATTTGAAAATACTACATATACTTAGCATTTATCCATTCTTGAGTATATATTAAAACAGAATAACTGACTTTCCAAAGTATTTTGAGTATTAGATATATTTCTGAAAACCTTGGTCTGTCATTCCACAAAAACCCACGAGCATTGTGTGTTCTCCGCATTTAGACTTCAATTCTTCCTTGGTTATATATTAAATTATTTCATTATTTGTTTGCAAACTTTACAATTTAGGGTGTACACCTAGCAAAACTCACACCGGCCCTAAAAAGACTTTTAAAATAGGATTATTATAGAAACAGTTGTCCTACATGAAATTTGGAGTTATATTAAGTAATACATATTTAAAAGAACCAGTGCGCGTTCATAAGCGTCAATAATATGTATATGTTTAAGAACATCTCAAACTATCGAACTTATCATTATACATTATACATTATGGATTATAGGCAACAAATTATGTAATGTGGGCATATCATTTTTTTAAATCTATACTATTTACGGGGGTGCAACCGAAACCGTACAATACTTAACAAAGAAAGACAAAAACATTAAAATTTAAAACTAATGTATATTTATTATTTATACCTGTTATGAGACAATTCTTTCTTGTTTTTTATATCTTCCATTTAATTAACTTGGATGAGAATATAATCTTATTCAGATATAACATATCCTCCGCGTTCCTATTTTTATGTTTCTTCTTCCCAATAAACCGAATCCCTATTTGAAATGATTACTCCAGTAACTAAGCTATACAAAAACGTGTTTCATTTCCGAGGGTGAGGCATCACGCTAATTACGTGAATTTATATTTTACGATGCTATTCTAGAGCAAACTAATGGTTACCCTAGTTACCAATCAGTTAGTCTTTGTTTATATTACCCGTTTACTACCTATTTATTTTCACCAGCCAATGAATGTCAATTCGACTGTTTGAAACAGATTATGGCACTTCATATTTTAAAATAAATCAAATGAAAAAAGATGACCTTATTCTGAAGATGGAAAACCTAGACAATGTATCTGTAGCATTTTTCTGTTAACTATCGTTATCTAAGATTTATGTTAGGATTATAATGTTAGCAGTGTATAAGCCTCTGTGTTATTTATTTATTTATTTTATATATATTATTAATAACATCGTTAGTTTTTTTAATTTGTTTCTTATCTGAAAGTAAAGTTAATGTTGTGTCTAATGGTGCTTGCTTTTTGGCTTCTACGATTTCGTAATTTTTTTATATCTTCAAAAGATTTAACATCCTAGTTTCTCATTCAAACACAATCTACACCGATCGTATACATATCTGCATACTATTGCAAATCTATATGTTTCTAGTCGACTATTGTTGGAATTTATTTATAACAATTATGTAACTCTCAATTGTGAACATATCTTGTATTTATCTTTATTATTCGTGTTTTATTATATTAAATAGTGTTGAATTGAAATTATTGATATGATTCATATAAACGCTTTAAAGTAAAACCAATCGGTTTTATAAAATACGTTACGTAGACCATACGTTAATTTTAGTATTTATACTATACATTTTAATAGTAAAATAAACATTTATTATTAGGAAGTATAGAATATTAAACTATTCATGAATAGTCTTAAGATATATAATTTTATCAGTTAAAATCGGATATTTCAAGATAATTGATAGCGATTTTTAGTGACTGCAATTATGGATTAAACAATGTATCTTGTGGGATTTTTTAAATGTATTTATTCAGTTCTTATCAATTCTATGTAAATGTAGATTCGCATTTGTATGTTTTAATCATAAGTTTAGAGTTAAGAATAAGTATAACACAGTTAAGAGGCAATTATATTGACTTATTTATTAGATGAAATGATTATATAGTATACGATCCTACCAATTCCGGACCAAATGTAAAATTGTATTATTTGGATCATTCGGACTACTGTTATAATATTGAGTGTTATTATCACATTGTTTCGGCCTATGAAACCTCCGATCTTCTTGAAGCGTATCTTGTCGAACTTGGAAATCTCTACGGAATATCATCAAAGGACCCGTTGCGTAACGAATAAAGTACTAAGTAAAAGTCAGTTCTAAATGACAGTCTTCTGAAAGTTTAAGGCTTAATCTGCAGTGTGAAAGATACTAAGAATCACACTTCGAATTATTTAAGACTTCTACTCAGTCATGGCTGACGGAAAGATAATATGCTACCCCCGTGGATTAAATGAAAGGTTTCGTTCGAAATTTCGTCTAGATTTCCGAGTTCGACAGAAAGATACCCGAGTTCGACAAGATACGCATGAAGAAGGTCGGAGGTTACATCGAGCGAAACGTGGTGAAAATAACACTCAGGATAAGAGTATAGTCCGAATAATATAAACAATAGAAATTATAAATCTCCATCTCAAATATACAGTAACTAATGTACAATTCATCAGGATTAGTTAACATGATAGATATATATATCTATATATATAAAAATGTAAAGTTGGTTTGTTCGTTTCCCATGGAAATATACTTCCACTATACCATTACCACTGAAATTTTTTTATAGCAATTCCTTACATCCGAGCTATGTTTTTATGTTATTAACATAATTTTTACTTTACACATAAAAAAACACTTTTTATTACAATTCGTTCCTACTAAGTTGCACTTCCGGTTTACAATCGTTTCTGCGAACCTGCATGTCCAACTTCACTTCCAGATTGACCTTCCTCCTCCCGCTGTCACGTATCTACTTCGTACGTAAAAAGTGTTATTATTATTTTTTTCTTTTTCGTCGGCTGAATTAAATATTTTTCTAGCACCAAACAGTAAACACGAATGTTATTTTGTTTTGTGTGAAGTTAAATATTTTATTAAAAATAAACACAAAATTGTTAAACATTTTTTTTGTCTGCGTTTTTTGTTTATTTTTAAATAATCTAACTTCGAGAGACGATCTTTATTTTAAACAACAACAAAACAAAAAAAACAGGAAGTTGTGTGAATGTCAATTTTTTTGTTAAAAATGTGTTAATTCGTTTTTGGTTGTTAATATTTGTCTTTTTTTTCCTTCACCGCACAAGAAATAATGAAATATGTAATAAAGACCTCTTCAGTCTCGAAAGACAATGGATACCCCCTGTAAGGGTGTCTGTCTACAGTTAAGCAAGTGTTGCGCAATCTCAACCTGCTCATCACGTGAATGAGTATATAATATAGTACACCCTTTTTATGATTGTAATGAGATTGTAATGTTTCTTGATAAAAACGAAACGGAATTTCTTTTCTGTTTGTGTGTTTACTATAGTTACAGGCTGTAACTTACAGCTGTTATGGATTTTTTGACATTTCGGTGGCAAAAGGAAAATTATTATTTTTTTCTTTTTCGTCGGCTGAATTAAATATTTTTCTAGCACCAAACAGTAAACACGAATGTTATTTTGTTTTGTGTGAAGTTAAATATTTTATTAAAAATAAACACAAAATTGTTAAACATTTTTTTTGTCTGCGTTTTTTGTTTATTTTTGTTTAAATTTATTAATCAGTTTTTATGACAAAAGGGGTTTCTCATAAAGAATGAGCATCCAAAGTATTTCAATACTTTGACGGAGAATCCCGAGGCAATCCCAAAAATGGTCGAAGCAGTTTACGATTTGAAATATATATATATATATTTTTTTTTTTTCATAAATTAAAAAAGAAAATTGGTCATATGTCCCTTCTTACCACAAACTGGTCTGAAAGGTGTGATCATTTTACGTTAAATTGATACAGGAAAGTGATGCCCTACTCTAAAGTCGGTACTAATCCAGATTAGGACCCAAGCTAAAATCGACTTGGCGTCGGTTAGGGTTAGCTTGGGTCCTAATCTGGATAAGTACCCAAAGGTCTAATATTTTTTAAATTCTTTTATTGCGGATATTTTTTTCAAGCTGTTTACATGTAATCGCCTTAAATCTATATATATAAAAATGTAAAATTGGTTTGTTCGTTTCCCATGGAAATATACTTCCACTATACCATTGAAATTTTTTTATAGCAAATCCTTACATCCGAGCTATGTTTTTATGTTATTAACATAATTTTTACTTTACACATTAGAAAACACTTTTTATTACAATTCGTTCCTACTAAGTTGCACTTCCGGTTTACAATCCGTTTCTGCGAACCTGCATGTCCAACTTCACTTCCGGATTGACCTTACTCCTCCCGCTGTCACGTATCTACTTCATACGTAAAAAGTGTTTTCCTTATTCGTTGTTTGTTTCCCTAAACAAACGTTTACACTAATACTTACCTAACAAACGTGCGTTAATTTCATTTCCTCTCTTGTTTATTTTAAAACCAGTTATCTTTATAAAATTATTCATTCCTACTGTTTTATTTTTACAGGTAAGATTTAATACATAAACCACGTGCTTTAAGTTCATTTCGCATCTACTCATTTTTTTTACTTTAACCATGCTTCCTCTCTAAAAAAAAAAACTCAACGTGCGTTAATTTCATTTCCTCTTTCCTTCGATGTTTTTAAAACCTGCTTCCTTCATCATTTTCTTCCCTTTAATCATGCTTCATCTCTAAAAAACAACAACAACACTACTTGCATTTCTTACACAACCCTTACTCGCGCGTTATAATTGATTGTTTATTTTAAAACCAGTTATCTTTATAAAATTATTCATTCCTACTGTTTCATTTTTACAGGTAGGATTTAATACATAACCCACTTGCTTTAATTTCATTTCGCATTTACTCATTTTTTAGACTTTAACCATCCTTCAGGTACGATTTAATACTTAACAGACGTGCTTTAATTTCATTTCGTATCTACTTCGTTGTTTTTTAAACCTGCCTTCTTCCGCATTTTCTTACTTTTAACATGTTTCATCTATAAAAAAACATACTTGCATTTCTTCGACAACCCTGAAGCGGGTTATAATTGATTGTTTTTTTTAATCCATTTACCTTTATACAATTATTCTCTCCTACTGTTACATTTATACAGGTAAACATGCCCCCCCCCCCCCGAAGATCAAACTTAGGTCGTCATACTCGCCATGCAGAAACAAGGCGTCGATTACTTACAAATCAAACACATGAACAACTGGCATCTGCAGACCAACAAGCTAGACAAAGGATGATTCAAGTACGTGCGAATGAATCAGCACAGCGACGTGCAGCCAGACTTGAAGAGGAACGGTTGCGGGTATAACAATCCCGTCAGGCATCTTCAGATCTGCTTCGTTCACAACGTAACGAACGCGAGAGGCTGAGACTAGCAGATCGGCATCAAACAAGGCTCCATGCTCAACAATCCCTGGATTGGGATCGCCTAGCATTTCATTACAACCCTCATGAGGATTATAGTTTAAGCCACCATGTTCACATAGGCACTATAACTGAAGTGTGTCCCTATTGCAAAGCTCTGAAATTTAAGGGAGAAACTAAAGGATTGTGTTGTGCCGCAGAGAAAATTAAACTACCTCAACTGGCAGATCCACCAGAACCATTAAACACCGGACAATCTCTTCATCTACACTGAAACAGGAACCACTAAGAATATTGTGTATCCACAAGTATTGGAAAATTAAACCATTCATATTAAATGGCAACTTAAGGAACTGGATCAAAATGAACTCCAAAAGGCCACCTCTTCATTTCAACTAACAGCCACAGCAACGCGTGGCCGGGTACAGCTAGTATATATATATATGTATATATATATATATATATATATATATATATATATATATATATATATATATATATGGTTGAACAGGAGTGCCCACTTCTGTTTATTCCTTTTCTTATCCAATCTTTCTATTCATCGAACGATAGATCTTGTATTATTAACAAAGGAGTGTAGGAAATCTCTATATTTGACGCAAACGTTTTCGACCATCATTGGTCGTCATCAGGCGGATGATTGATCAATGCAAAATAAAATTGGTGAATTGATTTAAGACGTTTCCATGTGATTAAAAACATTAAAAACATTCAACAGCATTTCAACACGCATTCGCACCCTTCATAACGAAATGCTGTTGAATGTTTTTTAATGTTTTTAATCACATGGAAACGTCTTCTTAAATAAATTCACCATTAATATTTTGCATTGATCAATCATCCGCCTGATTATGACCAATGATGGTCGAAAACGTTTGAATCAAATATTGAGATTTCCTACACTCCTTAGTTAATAATATAAGATCTATCGTTCGACGAATAGAAAGACTGGATCAGAAAAGGAATAAACAGAAGTTGGCACTCCTGTTCAACCAGATATGTATAAAAAAAGGATTGTTGCCTAATTATACAATATATATATATATATATAGAGAGAGAGAGAGAGAGAGAGAGAGAGAAAGAGAGAGAGAGTCAGATAATACTTTAAAGATATAAATTATATCTTTAAGCAGTAGATTATCATGATAAAAACAAAGCTCAATATAGTGTATAGAGCAATAACATTAATTGAATGACATAATAAAATGAGAAATTAATCAGATTTTATTAAAGTTCAAAAACAAGGAGATATATTGCGTCCTTAACTCATGTGTTTTCGAAGAAAATCTTCTCCTCAGAGGACCATTGCCGCAATTACATTACTGCAGTTAATAAAATTAAGCTTTGAAAATATATAAAAATATATAAAAGAAAAAGAAAAGTATATAAAACATCAAATATATTGGCCCAAAACACACATTTTTGTTAAAGTTATATATAAGTACCATGCACAGAAATTCGACAATATGGTTATGATCAGTATTTTTTGCTTAAAAAACCTTAACTTCTTCACTGACAATGAAGATATATAAAAAGTTAATGATATATCAGTGAGTTGTTATACTCTTTAGCACAAAAGGAATACAACGACAACAGAAAATATAATGATTCTGATAGAAATAAAAATATTTCATGTAGAAATTGAAAAATGAAAATAACCAACTTAAAAATAATATAACTGCTTAGTACAATGTATTCAACTATATATAGAAAACTGTTTAAACAATTCTTGAACGGTATATATTGAGCTATAAACAAAAAACCTTAAAGTTTCATAGTGTAAAAAAATACTCAACAGAAGAATTAAAATCGTAACAAATACTAGACATTAAATAAATTTTACTTTCGGATAGCAACTAAGTAACGCACTCAAAAATTTAAAAAACATAAGACTACGCTAATAGAAGGAATTAAAACTTTTTACTCATAATCAAAAAGTAAATCGAATGAAAAGTAAAGACAAATATTAAAAGCTTTACTAGAGCTATTGATCTAGGGCTATCTAATCTTATGTCAGTCGGTAAAATAGACAAAAACTAATACATAGCTTTAGTTAAATGCTTTAGTCAGCCTATTTTAAAAGTCAGTACATCTAGCCATTCGTTGCAAGGTTGCTTTTATTGGCTTGGCACAGCAGAGGGCAAATTCAATCGCTGATTAAAACTATTATGGGGTGTTGCTGAAGTGGAAGAAATAAAAGCAAGAGGCTTGGAGCTAACACTGTTTGACTAAAAATATATATATTAGATAGAAATACATGCATTTTGTCTGATTATTTCCATCGGTAATTAAACACTAATATTTGCTGTAGCTCATTGGCCATAAGTGTATTTTTATACAACTGCTCAGTTCTACTCATATATTGAGCACTGTTGAAATTATTAGTGAAGCTAAAATGCGTATGCGATATAGCATTTTATTATACAAGTAAATATATGAAACAGACACACACACACACACACATATATATATATATATATATATATATATATATATATATATATATATATATATATGTATATATATATTATTGTGTGTATGTAGGCAGCATTCTCTTAACATTGTTAAACACAACAAAATTCTCGCCGTATTATATATATTTTATTTTAGTTTTAAAATAAAAAGATTAATAAATGTTCAATATGTATCACGAGTATGTTCGATTCTTCGTCGAAACATCCTCTAATGACAATAACAGTGAACGAAATGCTAGAGAAAAAAGTTATAAAACAACAACTGATAACGGTGGATGAGAATTCGTTAAATGTCAACAACAAACACATGTTTGGTCCAGATAAGAGCTTTCAAATTTATGTATTTAAGTTATATATATATATACATATATGCGTGTGTGTGTGTGTGTGTTAGATATGTGTGAATATTTCAATGTACAGAATAATCTCCAAAGATTATTAACAGAGCATTATTAATTTCAGGATATATATATTATATGCAACACAGTGGTAACATGTTTTTTGTGAATTTTCACATTTAGGAATTCCATATATATGAAGTGATGTATGTGTGTATAGGTTATATATATATATATATATATATATATATATATATATATATATATATATATATAGTCTCGGAAGTTTTTCAACCATTAAAACTATATTAAAAAAAAAAAATTATAGTCCCAAGTCTTCCAGTGGAAAATCACTCATGTAAGTCAATTTATTTTTTACAGTTATTATATTAGTTTATTTCTAACACTATTTTAAGGGATCATCAGTTGTTTACCATGAAAAACTGTTTCGGGAATTTCAAAACAATTATTTATATATATATATATATATATATATATATATATATATATATATTGTTAATCAGGATTACGTTCTAAACTTATGAACCGATCATTATGAATTTTGGAATAAATATTTTCGACAACACGGTAACTAAAATAGACACAATATTTTATTTTTAAACCTGACAACTAACGGGGGTGCGTCTAATCAAACTCGCACACTCCCGCAAAAGAATGTTGAAATAAGTTAGAAACAAAAATTCGATGCAAGAAAAGAATCGTTCTGCATTAAAATGTTGAGTAATATTAAGGTATACATTTTAAAATGATCGGTGTGCGTTCGTAATATTTACGTCCTTGTTAAAATCCTACACTATTGACCATCATTATGAGCTACAGAATATTTATTCTAGGGAACAGAATGAGTAATGCTGTCATATTAATTATTTGTTTTGTAAACTTTACTATTTAGGGGAGTACCACCGAAATCAGACTGTACCGGCTAAATTCAGAAATAACATTAAAAATGAAACTAATTCTATATTTGTGGTTATGCCCGTCTTGGGACTGGTACCTTCATAAAATTATGTATGTTTATATATGTGTATGTATATAATCGACTCGTACATAATTTAACTGATCATTTAAAAATTTATAACACAGCTCCTTGGCGTAAGGAGTCCAAATGTAACCTAGAGTTAGTTAAATTTATTTGTATGCAGGGGGTTGTAAAATACGGTTGGAAAGATTTCGTTGAAATTAAATACCTACGATTTTAGTCAAATAAATATTCCCCATTTTTAGTTTTTCTGAAATATTTTAAAGAGATATTAGGTGTCATATGGTCACAACCTCCTATTTAAAAATGTAACTATTTCAGATTGGCATTTAAATTAATCCATAGTTGTTTGACACCAATTACGAAAGATTAATCTAATTTCAATTTAACGCTGAAGCCTTAAGTTTGACACATGTTTTAGAATAAAAATAATGCAATTATTCATTGTGATCAAAATAAGAATAAGGACTAGACATACAGTTTAGTATCATTATTTCTTGATGTGAATCATTGTAAAAGAAGGTAAAGTTGGTGCGTATATATATATGCATATATATATATATATATATTATATATATATATATTGATGAAAATAAATTTAACTAAATATAGGAATCATTTGGACCCCATTACGCCTACGGAAAAACTTGAATGCCTAGTGGAGAGAACTTGATTCCTCACGGGAAACTGCCCGCAAGAGTCTAAAGTATCTTTCTACAAGGGATTTTCAGGAAAACCTGGCATGGGGATACTTCCCTCTAACAAGTAAACCCTGACAAAATATTAAAAATAACATAGTAGTCGAAGCCCAAATAAGATCCCCTCGGTATACCTACCCCACATAGGCTTATACGAGAAATGGTGCATCTTCTCCGAGTGATGTTGCCTCTAGTAACAGAACTAAGCTGGATACTCAATCAGACTAGCCCTTGAATCCCATAAAACCAAGAGACCACAATAAAGATATGCTATGACATAGTTAACTGCTCAATTCGGGTGAGGAAATTTGATATGATTAACTTATTTACTGGATCGACGTTTCAGAAGTAAGATCGTGTTGATGTATCTTGCGTACAATGGTATGACAATAAATTTGTATTGTTGCTTTAATGTCATACTCTTGAATCTCCTGTTGA
This sequence comes from Sepiola atlantica, assembly GCA_963556195.1. Classification (NCBI taxonomy): domain Eukaryota; kingdom Metazoa; phylum Mollusca; class Cephalopoda; order Sepiida; family Sepiolidae; genus Sepiola; species Sepiola atlantica. The sequence continues at coordinate 159,575,855 of OY744516.1, read as the reverse complement.
AACAGTTCAAATGTGTGATCAGTCAAAAAGAAGAACAATGATATAACAAAGAGGTGTTTAATAGATGGGCATCTTAATTGGTCAACATAGAAATTAAATTCAGAGCCATAAATATTACATGCGTGGGTTCTATTATCTAGTTGATACTGTTCTAGTGAAATATTGGCTTATTTATCTCAAAGATAATGGGCATCAGAAAAGATTACTATTTTCCCGTGGAATTGTAGTTAAAGCTCTTTGTAAAACGGCGTTGTATGCTTCAAAACAATGAAGCCTTTCTACTGATGTTGAGCTCATATTAGAAGCAAAGACACGAAGAGGTTCAACTTCCCATGTTTCTGTGAAAGACGTAAGAATGGATGGACTTGATCATTTCATGCAATTAATAGTTTTTTCTCACCATATTTAAAAAATTATTGCCATAAGAAAATCAAACTGGTTTTATTATTGGAATGATTCTTTTTTGTTTGAAAATACTTAACATTTAAAATAATTAAAAGTTCCGCCAAACCCTTAGCGCTCAAAGATAATAAGGGTCTGCTTTTGATGAACACCGCTTTTAAAGTTCCGATTTAAAAACTGTAATCCGTCACGTAGATGTGTTTTCTTTTACTAATATGTTAGTATATATAAAACTTGCTGCATATAAACGGAGTTTGTTTAGTTATCACTTTCCTTTTTGTTACCCTTATTGTAATCCCCTTTTAAACCTTTTATCTTAATTATTATTTGTAAGAAAAGTTATACATATTTTTAGGTTTATTCAATATAAGTATATTTCACTAACAACCAATTTTGCAATTGAATTAAAAGGATATATAACGAAATTTTGAAATTTAAATGCTATATATAATTTCGAGATTTTCTTTTACTCTTTAATTTATAAGTAATTCTATGCTAAGAGGCAACAAATGCAAATTAAGTGTATACAATTGTTATTGTATGAGTGGACTTTTGTGAAAGTCAAATAAATTTTATTAAACTATCCTTCACGGATTAAATTAATTGAATAGAATTTTTCAAGATTTTCAAAATTTTTCATTTATAAGAAATTAGGTAGAACCATTAAGACACCCGCATATATGTTTTCTGGTCTGATAAATATAATATCGATAGCATATAACAAAAAATGGATGTCTTAAACTTGTCGATGACCCTTCATGGCTAATGTTAATGTTGTGATAGGGTTTCTGTAAATAAAAATGAATGTCTAGATAGATCGTCCTGATTACTTCATTACAAAGAGTAGCTAAAACTTTTGGATTGAATAATGAAATCAGATATTAGAACAACTCTTCTGTATGCAAGTATAAGGAGTCAAATGTTTTGTAATATTTGCATGTGTCTGAAGCGCTAGAAGTTGTGAAGAACCTACACAATCAAACAAGGTCATATAGACCGACAACCGTAAATTTGTGCTCGAAGTCTTAGAAGGAAATCCGTCAAGTAGCACTGTGAAATGAAGGTGTAACATCGTTTCATTGTAAAAGTGATGTTTCATAGGTTCGAGCTGGGCCGCAACCAGATAGTTGAGGAAGCTAATGTCTCGAAACGTTTCTCGAATAAACCTCACAGCCATTTTCACGGTTTAATAGCGTTTACTGAAATAAATAAAAAACAATGTTTTTAAAAGAATGTCTCGGTTATTCTATTACAAAAGTGAGTCGTCAACGTTTGTCAATATGTGAATAATCGCCAGTATGTGGTGCGCCTATCACATTGACAAAGAAGTGAACACCGTAGAAGTTGGTGTGTTGTATGCTTACCGTTATTTGTGTCGTACGTGCTCGACTGATCTCCAATTCATAACCCTCCTTGGAAAAGATCCACAATAAAAAGTTGTCAAGCTACAACCACTGCTAATAATTTTCCTTTCTTTCTTTGTGTATCTAAAACTAAACGGAACTTCCCTCATCAAAGTTTAATTTCAAGAACTGACCGTCTTTGGAGCACAATACCACGAAGCTGCTTTCACGCTAATAACAACATGGTCGTTTTCTAGTTCAATATTAACAAATTATTGTTGAGCCGTTGTCGTAAATAATCAAACTCTACCCAATTTGAAACATTGTTACCAATACTCAAGGTGTTATCTCATCGTTCAACTTATAAACTAAGTCATCCTTAGCCTCGCGTAGACTTTGATCCTTGATAAGCAGTGACTCGTTAGTGCATAGACAAACACAGATCAACATGCAACGTAGTCAAATTTTAACCAAATAGTTCAAGAAGATTATCTGCTATTATGGTGTGTATAACACGTTGACAAGTCATTTCAAGCCGTGGAAAGTGCACGTGTCGGTTGGTAGTATCGTAGTAGTTCGTGTGCTGATACGTTTCGCAATGTTTTACTCCATGTGTGATCAGAAAGTCGCACATATGAACCTGTGTAACGATAAAAAAATGATGCGTGGATAGTTAAGAGATGTAAGTTAGGGGTGTCGATTTACGTCGCCTTTGGAATGAGACGGTACTTGTGAAGTTTACAGTTTTAAACAAAAATTAAACATCGTTACATCGACCGAAACGTTGTGAAGATAACACCCAAGGTAAGAGCAATGGTGCAAATAGCCCAAATAATACTAATTGTTTCTTCATGCACAACATTCTTGCATAGGCAAGTGAACATACATTGTTAGAGCGTGAACATTACACTGACTACGGCTTTACGAGTTGATTTTAAACAGATCTTTTCGCGTTTGATTTCAAAGATTTCTACCTAATAATCCTCCTGTTAATCACGACTACTCCTGCTCATCCCAAACTGATTATTATGCCCGTTTCTCGACTTCTCCATCCGCTATCTTCACACATGTCAAATTTACTATTCTGAACAATTGGAAGTTACTTCCTATCACAGATCTATCCGGGCCACCAAAATATGACACAATCACAATCTCTGGAAAACCTACGATCTGTTCGAGGTATCCATTCTGAAGTCACACCACACATTGGCTTGAGAAACGCTTGATGGAAATGTTGCAGATGTTCACTTAATACCTTTCTGATGAATAGTATATCTAAAAACGACAACGAATATGTTCGTGTTAACTCGATTTTAATAAGCTTAACTAATAGAGCTCTATTTTCATAACTAGCAGTCAGAGATGACAAGGGATCTGAGCAACCATAATTCTCCTGATCTTACATCTGTAATAATATTTAGATGTTCGTGCGTCAAGTATGGTAAACTTCTTCGTAAGTTAGAAATATTAAGGTGTGCAATTTTTCAATTAGAATTCAGATAAGGTTATGCGTCCAGGTAATGACGTCACAGACAGAAAGCTGTCATTCTTGCATGGTGTATAAGCAGGGGAGACTTCGCCTTGGTACTGAATAATCAGCAAGATGAGTTTAGTTTTGACAGCTGCTTTTTCCCCACACTATTGGATAGGCTATGTGATTTGTGTTCTGTTCTTTTTTTTAAACATTTATGGGAGTTGTTAGTAAAACGAATTAGAAGACATCTGCAAAACTAGGAAGAATAAAAGATTAAAACTTTCGCGGCCACTTTACCAGGGAAATACGACCAGAGAATCCTGTGGACAAATTATGGAAATTGAATAACATCTGAGCTATGTCACAGACAACCAAGTGATATAAAATACATTTTAAGTTGGGTATTGTTTGCATAATCTTAATAGAGGTAGACATAGTTCAGCTAAGCATTTCGTTAATGCTTTCCGATAAACCAGCGCATCTCACAAAACATCTTTGCACTTCACTTCTAAAATATCATACTAAACAGGGAGTTGTTAACAGAGATCAGTTTATCTAGCTTCACTAGTGGTTTTGTTTTACTGACAGTATTAGATCCGATGTAGATTTGAACCCTGCATAGAACATTCTATAGACCGAGGGAGATGGTAATTAGTCTACACAGGCCCCATTCTAGCTGGAATTAGAATTTGCATTCATTGTAAGTTACATTAATCATGCGGCCACCCGCATCTACAAATGGGTATGTGAATTCAATTAACATGAAACTCCCTTTGGGATGAATCCTTGATTTTAGAAGTACACGTGTCGATTTTTTATCATCAAATGACACACAAGCGGGTATATTATTACATTTACTAATAACTATCATTCGTCTTGAGACTTTGTTTTTATTGAATTGACGTAATCTAAGACGAGGCAGTAATTCGTCTCCGGTGTTTACTTTGTGCTCACTATTCGAACGCGCTCACGTGGCACGTAAACAACGCTCTCGACTTGAATGATCTGAACGAGAGTCAAACCGGTATTAACTCGACGAATAGAAAAGAAAAAAGAAAAGAAAAAGAAATGTGTTTATGGTCATGAGAGAATCTATCAGTCGGAAAAAAAATGACTTTTGCCCTTCAGCTTAAGATAATAAAAAGAGATCAATTAAGTTAAAAAAAAAGAGTAGGAAAAGAAAGAAACATAAAATAAAGGAAATAGGAAAGAAAAAGCCGGAGATCGAGTTAAACATTTTGTTATTATAAGAATTGTTTCTAACGAAGTGAAGACCATCTTAATTTTCTACCGGCAGACATCTTTTTTTTCTCTTCAGAAAAAGTATAGCAGACGAACTGAACAACGGTGAACATTTTTCAGACGCCAAATCAAATGAATGTTATTTTCGGACATATCAAATCATGGGGTATATCATTACAAAAATAATGTTACCATGCTTTAAAAAAATGACGTCAGTTCCATTGTAATATATATATATATATATATATATATATATATATATATATATATATATATATATATATATTATATATTAGTAATTTAGTAGTTCATGTATATACAAATATAACTTCATTAGGTGATATCATATATAGTGTATAGATTTTCAGTATTTACTTAAACAGTGCTCAATACCTGAGCAGAGCTTAGAAGCATGGAAATATATTCCTGGCATTTATTTATTATTAAATATGTTACGGCATAATCACGTTGACACACGGACTCCCGTTAGATCACCGAAGTTAAATGACGTTGAACCCGGTTAGTACTTTATCGGTGACCATTTGTGAATTCCAGGTGTTGTATGTGGCCTGGAGAGGACATGGGATCTACCAGGTTCTATCATTCCGACTGATAGAGAATCTGCCGGACATTTCGACGACTTCCCTTGACGTTATGGGATATGGATGGATGGGTGGATTGCCTAAATATATTTTCATACTACTAATTTTTCTCATAGGCGAATATTCATGCCACCTGGTGAATACACTCTCTTTTGATATCTTTAATAACTTTGCTAGCCCATCTGACTTTAATGTACATGCACTTTTTATGTTATCCGGGACAACTGCTAAATTTGGCCCACCTGATGTTTCAGCATAATTTTTTGTCATCGTACCACTTCTTAATCGTTGTTTCCGACAGGGCAGGGCCCGCGCAACACTTAGCAAGCCATTGCTTGATTGAGCAGTATTTTTGAATCAGAAAGCTATACTTTATCAACACATGAATTGTTCCATTGTTCGGAAAATTTGGATGAATAGCTTCACTTAAACAACTCTTATTTGTAAACTTATAATTAGATTGACCTTTAATGTTGACACGGGCCATTCGAAGGTTTGCACTTTGTAAAAATCGTATGGATGTTCTGATAGTGGCGCAATCTATATGTCAGGTACGACACTTATTGAGTGATGTGAGATTAATACTCGTCCCCGATGGAGGGACGGTAAATGATTTACCCGAACAGAACAGTTTTGCCTGATGTGTATGTCTGTTTACGAACATAAACATCAAGATATAATGTTACGAAACCTTTGATACACATTTTTACCTGAGTTTTATTCTACAAGATCAAAGAATATAAGGCTTAAGCTAAGGAGGTTACAGACAATTGAAATTCAGGGAATCTTGCATAATTAGATTTTCATGGCTATATGTAAAATTTAATACAACCCTCAAATATTTTAATTTAAAAATTGGAGGTTGTGCGTATATTATGATCCCTAAATACCTTTTAAAATGCCCCAAAGAAACTGAAATTTGCGGAATATGTATTAATTGATGTATAATATTTATTTTCAAAATTTCACAACAGTCAAAGTTTCCAGGAAAGGGGTTCCACCTACTCTTTGATCCCTTTACATAAACGAAATTACACTATTCATAGCCCACGTTACCCGGCCTAAACCACGGACATGTGTTCCAAAATTAATAATGATTGATTAATCAGTTTAAGGGTGACTCCTGTGCACACAAATATATAAACATCTCCATATAACTTTATATATATATATATATATATATATATATATATATATATATATATATATATATATATATATATATATATGAAAATCAACCTTTAAAAATGGGCTTAGGCAAGATAGCAGACATCGCATACATAAACGGTTCGATATCATTTCGGACAGAGCTTTGTGATAACATAATGAAAAATATGCAGTTTCATGCGACATCCGATTGTCAAAACTGTATTAATAAAATCTTTACGGCGTTAATGAATTTACTGACATCCGCCGTAAATATATAAATATCGGATTGTTGTTATGAAGCTTTTTCGAGCGATTTGCGTATACAATGTCTGCTGGCTTAATTCAGTTCTTTGTTCTATTTTGAGAAGTTGATTTTTATGTTATTACATCTACAGCGAATTGCAGAAAAAATCCCACACTTGACAAAAAGTAGACGTAATACCAAGAGATGTTGAAAAACGTGTTGAAGCCCTGGATGGATGCGATTGCCACCACAGTGTTGCTACCTAACAATGTTTTTCAGCACTGATTGCCGGACTTGTAGCCGCCATCGTCACTCGACTGCAACCCCTTTTGACTATTTCTTCTGGCGCATGATCGCGATGAGGACCACCAAGCACACCCATAACAAAGTCGATTCTCTTAGGGCGTCCATCGAGAATGCATTCGCCGCAATAGACAAGGGCATGGTCGCCAAAGCGTGTGATTAATTTTGTACATGTCTTGAGATAGTCGTCTCCGCCGGCAGCGCTTACATTGAAAAATAATGTAGCGTGTAACTCTAACTATTACTAAATAAACTGTCGGGTCTCTGCATATACAACTTTTGTTTTTATTGCCTATTTCGTTTTCTGTTTGTCAAGTGTCGGATTTTGCTGCAACACTATACTAGAAAAAAAATATGACCCATTAAGCTTCGATTTGATGTTTTTAATCACGAAAAAGTGAGTTTGTAAAGCCGATTAAATAATAAAAAATTAAATTTAAAATCGAAAATGTGTCATTTTCTTCGTTATATCATTTCTCTGTTTCGCTTTCTATCTGTCTCTCTTATTTTGCTCTACATTTATGTGCAACCTTGTATTAATAGTTGTGATGATATTTTCATATCTCTTAATAATGGAGATTATGTATCTTTCTATCTGAAGCAGAAAGTATACTATTTAAGACTACTTTATTATTGTACTTAGTATTGACTATTATAGGGGTAGGGTAGTATCGAGTCAAATAATATAGGAAAACTTAGTCTTTCACACTATATTTAAATATTTTAATGACAAAATCTATATACTTATATAACAAGCTATATCTTATATCCGGTAAGCACACATATACTTACCTTTTTACTTTTCGTCTATATTTTAAATGGTCATATGTGTATATATAAATGTACTTATATTAGTTGCATGTATATAAAATGTCCTCACTAATGTTGATTAATGTATATATATATATATATATATATATATATATATATATATATATATATATATATATACATATATATATATATATATAAAATTGAAATTAAGAAAATTAGAACATTATTTATATCATTTTCTAATCCTCATCTAGAATATTTCGAAGCATAAAAACCGACATTGTGTCTAACTCTGCCCTCGTGGGGAGGTAAATAAATATCGACAGTGAAAACCGGAACCTCGTCGGCCTCACCCAACTTTTAGGACAACAATTCCAAATCCCCTGAGAAGTACACACTCCATACACCCTGTTGTACATCATAGCCGCTTTGTTTTCTTTTGCTACGCTTCGGTGTTAGGAAAACTCCTTCAGCAATTCTTTACCG
>OY744516.1:159537836-159562836 GCA_963556195.1 Sepiola atlantica | reverse complement strand
TTTACAGTTTTCCATTTAACTACGGATACTATAGGCGTGAGTTTCGCTATCATAGAAACAATTACTTATTTTAATGTGATCCGTTAACTGTAGTCACTAATTACCACAATAGATTTTAAACCGAATATACTGATGACATAATATATTTTGTGCTCACCAATTGCAAATCGTGATTTTCATTTATCTCTTACTTCAAGAACAACTGCAGCCCTGAAAAATATAATTTTTTTTCGTAACTCCTATCCTTATTTCTAATAATCTTGACGTCCTTACGTCTATCTTAATGAAACATTTTGAGTTATTGTATATATTTATTCATTGACTGATATATTATTTTATTAATCGGTTGTTATTTAAACTGTTCCAGTGTTTAAGAATGTTCATACTGTCAAAGGTCTTTTAGAAATAAATACATGTAACATTAGCCAGTTTAGTGAATTCTCGCTTGCCTAATTTTGTCTTTTAGTTGTCACATTCTAAAGCGGAGAGTATTGCTATTTTCTAGGTGATAGAACACGTTGGCGAGTTTTTTACCTTGAAGTAATATTCTTTAGATCCTTTCATCAAGTGGCTTCATACCTTGTCTGAAGCGATTTCCAAGAAGGAAACATCAAATACTTGCTGAATGAACGCTCTCCAAAATTGGTAAACCGCTTTTAAAACGAGAAAAAGTTCTAATTATCTTAATAACTTGTCGCAAATATATTTGCGGATAGTTTATGTGTATATGCCAGTGTCTCAGATTATGTACATGTCTGTAGAAATAAAAGATAATCAGATATATAAAACCTCTATTTGATATTGCACACTCTTCATAAGCCAGGTTGAAATTCTTTGGATTTAAAAACTGTGAATGTTAACTTAACCATGATTACTATATATATATATATATAGTCATCCATATACAGATTGTGTCACTGTATCACAGGTTTTAAGTGCGGCTAGATCAGATATTGCCTCAAGGCGGGATTGAAACTCACCCGTCAAGCTGACAGTCGGCGCTTCTACTCCTGAGCTATCATGACTGAATGCAAGAGATATCTCAATGTAAACATCGTTAAGTGCGGGGAGCTCGAATTAGTTTAACCCAATTAACTATGCCTTAACGCTAATTGCAGTTAGCGATATCCTTACAAATAACCCTTACCCAAGAGAGAAAGCTTTATATAGTCATCCACTTACAGACTGTGTCGCTGTATCACAGCTCTTCAGTGCAACTGTGTACTAATCTCTGATTTAGAATAACTACCAATATATACAGGGTGTTTCAAAAGTCTTGGGAACATTACAAATGCGTATATCTCATGAACTATTCCAGGTAGAAAAATGAAACTGCTGCCATTTTAAAGCTTGCTTAATCAAGTTTTTGGTCATACTAATGATTTTCGTGTTATCTTTCCAGGTGCGGTAATGGCGTTCTCTAAACAAGACAAGGCATTTTGCGTCCTCCAATTTGCAAAGACTGAATCGTGGACATGTGTTCAGCGTGCATTTCGCAGGAAATTTAAAAAAGAAGCCCCTGAAAGGAAATCCATTGTCAGATGGCATGCTAAATTTGTGAAAGATGTGTTTGTGCCCAAGTAAGCGAACAGGTCGCCCTTCAACTTCAAAAGATGCAGTTGAGCAAGTTCGGACAGCCTTTCAGCGGAGCCCCCGTAAATCAGTGAGAAGAGCCAGCAGGGAACTTCAGCTTGCTCCAGCAACTGTCTGGCGTGTCTTAAGGAAACGACTGCAAATGGTACCTTACAAGCTCAAGTTGGTCCAAAAGTTGAAGGACACTGATAAGCCACTTCGCCGTGACTTTTGCATTGCAATGCAAGAGAAGTTGGAAGATAACAGCTTTGATGACCGGCTTGTTTTTAGCGATGAGGCGACCTTCCATCTGAATGGCAAAGTTAACAAGCATAACACTCGCATATGGGGTACTGAGAATCCTCATGAACTTCTTGAGCACGAGCGAGATTCACCAAAAGTGAACGTGTTTTGTGCAATTTCCAAGAAAGGTGTCTATGGACCGTTCTTCTTTGAAGAGGCAACTATCACTGGTGAATCCTATCTCAACATGGTGGAAGACTGGTTAATGGCTCAGTTGGAACAAGCAGAATCTGATGACTTCATTTTTCAACAAGATGGTGCACCACCACACTGGAGTCTTAGAGTAAGGCAGTTTCTTAACACAAGGCTGCCTGGTAGATGGATTAGGAGATCTGGGCGAGGTGATGACGTTCTCATGCCCTGGCCTCCTAGGTCTCCAGATCTTACCCCGTGTGACTTTTTCCTTTGGGGCTTTGTCAAGCAACAAGTCTATGTGCCGCCCCTTCCAAGAGATATTGACGAACTAAAGGCTCGAGTAACGGCAGTTGTGGGAACCATTGACGTCAAGATGCTGGAACGCGTTTGGCAGGAAATGGACTATCGACTAGATGTCTGCCGTGTGACGAATGGTGCTCATATTGAGCAACTTTGAAGATTCCCCACAAAACTTGAAACTTTAACCTTTCCAACGGTACCAATTTCATTTTTCAACTCCTAATAGTTTTTGAGTTATTAAAAATCGTTATGTTCCCAAGACTTTTGAAACACCCTGTATATATATATATATATATATATATATATATATATATATATATATATATATATATATATATATATATATAGCTATTAGGGCATCACATACGCCTATTACAATGAGAGAAGTGGAATTATGTCGATTGGTAGGAAGAGACCTAAACGAAGTGATATTTTTAGTAAATCTTATTTGATTTTCAGGTGATGTACGTTGTGCAGTACAGAAAACTCATATTCACTGTAAGCTTTGCAACGGGGCACGTTCTTTAATAAATTGTCTCCTATAGCGTTGGAATATCGGTTAAAAACTTGATTCGTTTTCCAGGGTTTCAAATATGCCGACCGAGTTGAATAATTTTCTCTACACTGATGATTCCGGTAGAATGAAACGTATGCGTGTAAACACAAATATTTATAATTATATATATAGTAATTTAGGTAAACTAAACATCCACGGGACAGCAATCGAAATAATTTAAACAGGGTTTATAAAAAGTGCTTAATATCAAATATAGCTTTTATATATATATGCTTATTTTTATTCATACATACATTTACAAACTCTGTGATGTTATTGATATACAGCTGTCAAAAATAGAGATCTGATTAGGCAGAATTAAAATCCGATCCTTACCTATTTACATATTTGGGAAGAACTTAATATGATCTCAGGTAAGAGTTGGATTTTACTTCTTCCTGATAAGATCTCAGTTTTTAACAGCTGTAGGTAAATAGCATCGATATGCCAATGTCGCTGATTTGGTACACGTCTGTATGAATAAAAATAATGATATATATATATATATATATATATATATATATATATATATATATATATATATATATATATATATATATGGGGGATGTTCACACCTGTAAATAAAGTAATACTATAATATATTTATTATATAAATGCATTTACCTGTGTGTATGTCTAGCTAAAATATTAAGAAAACTACAAAACAAGCACCAACAAAATGGTACTTTCTTAATCGGCGTTGACCCGGAGAATAGTATCTAACATTTTAAAAATATATTCATTCTTTGATCCTAAATTTGCGTGGTTTCGCCAGGGGGTTTAATTTGCAGAACTTTGATCTACTAACAAAAGTTAAGTAACTCTGTTTTGCTCAATGAGTTATTTCCCATACGCCGGCTCATTCCTCGAGTAATCAATAAAAGGGTATGCGTGTCTGTTAAGAGAGAGGAATAAGCGGAGAATAAAGGCGGTGGGGAGAGATATAGATGTTTCAATAGAAATATGTTACACTTTTTCCCCGAGCAACGCCGGATAGCCCGTATTGTATATATATATATTTTTTTTTTAGTTCAATAACCATAACTTAACCTATATCACAAGGAGGTCATATAACAACGATTTCCTATTAAAAATAAAATGTTACAAACGTCTTACTATATTCTGCTGTGAAAGCGATAGTAAATTGGAAATTTCCGAAACATATGTACACAAGGATAAATATTTAGTGTGGAATTTTAAGGATCAAGCTTACACAATATTAATTTCTAAATTAAGAATTAGATTACATTATATATATATATATATATATATATATATATATATATATATATATATATATATATATATATATATATATATATGTATATATATATATATAGGAAAGAACGTTTTACGTTTCCAATGAAGGCCTAAATACCACACCGATTTTAAATCATCGTGCCCGACGTATTGTTTATAGCAACGACAATAACATTGGTACCGGCATTCTACTCACCGTGACATTGATTGATGCTTTAAAGAGAGAAAGAGAGAGAAAGAGTACAGAAAGTAGAGGGGGGAGTGAGATGGGAGTACATATCTACCGAGACGATGGAAGAACGGATGAAAGTCCGCGTCAACTCTGATATAATTGTTCTTTCTGTTCGTCGTGCAATCATTTTATTCGGTGATTTGACCTGCCTACTTAAATCAGATGGCAAACTTCCAAAATTATTACCTTCCACTGTATGTTATGTATTCCAGTAGACACACACGAACACACACTATCTGATACACACACACACACACGCATATATATGGACCATGCGTTTCTATAAAAATTTGATATTTATTCATAAATGCGTCTCTGCCACTGTCAAATTATTGCCATATTTCCACATATATACATTTTTTCTTCACCTGTGTACATAAAATCAAACGGAATTTCCATGAACAGAGTTTCTTTCTATGGAATAATTTACCAGGCGGTTGCTCCCTGCAGACTACTGCATGGTCGTTTTCAAGTCTAATGTAAAAAAAATAGTTTTCAAACGGTTTTCTTGAGTAGTTAAATTTTGGGCGTTAGGTCAATCTTTTCAATCCTCTCATAGTGGAGTTCGTCGTTTAACTGAGAATCTCATTAACACTTACCCTCAAATGGCTTTTGGCTTTTGTAAATGCTGACTAATTCGTATATATAACAATGGCATATTTTGTTTCTCTGACTATATGCCTTACATACATAACAGAACATACTGTTTCGTGATTTAGGAAGTGTTATGCTGTCAGATTTATTGTATAGACTTATTAATAGATTGATATATTTTTTATTAATCGATGTTTTGTGCATATTTACAGTATCATATTAATGGATAAGTAGAAACACTCCATAACTCATGAATCCATAACTTTAATTGCACGTATATAAATCGAATAACATTATGGAATAGATTGTCAGTAATTACCTATTAAATATGTGAATTTGGTAATTAATAATTAGTGTAAGATAATTCTATTAGAAACTAGCTACCCCGACTCGGCGTTGCCCGAGAATATTTATATTTTCATTTTCATATCGCTTTTATTTTTATAGCCTGCCGTTGTTATTGTTTATTACCAAACTATTATTTTGTTTAAATTTCAAATCCGCTCGTTGTACTTCTTAAATTTAAAAATAATATGCCAAGAATTGAAATGTAATAATCCTTATTTTTATTAAAACATTCTTATAAATGTTGGACCTGTTTTATATCATAAATAATAATTAGAGTGCTGATAAAAAGGAAAGCGTTTACTTTGTTAAAATAATTTTGAAATCAATTATTATTATTTAAAATCTAACGTATGTCTTTTTGAATTTCTCGTTTACTAGCCACAAGAAAATCTAAGAAAGTAAAGTATTTTATCACATGTGAAAAAATGTTGACGATACTGACGGTGTAGATGGCCGGATGTTGCGATGACAGTGAGATATTCAGGCGCATGCGTCGTATCATTAATAAGCAACTCATAATGGCAGTTTGTCTGGTTTTGGTTTCAGAGACTCGGAAGGAATTCTACTGTGAAACTGTTCCTTCTAGTGTTACTTTATTCTCATACAAAGCACACGGCTACCCCTACGGATTATTCGTCTACTTAAAACCTACTGTTACCTTGCTCTATTTCATTTCACTCAAACAACTATGTTTCGGCGGGAAGTCGTGAACTCGCAATATTTTGTAAGACAATCACTACAACAATTGTTTCACTAAGCTCCTTTTCCATTTTTAACAGTCGACAGATTTGTCGATGCCTCCTCACTCTGTGTCTCCTTCTAAAGGAAACTATGACAACTCATAACTTAGATGACGCAATACGCTAAGATATAAAGCAAACAATCTATTGAGGAATTTTGGCATCTCTTACACTATTTACAATGTTTTAATTGTTTACTTATTAAAAGAATTAGAAAAATCGTTACTTTGTTAATATAATGTGGGAAAATAAAAAAAATGTGTTTTCTTTAAACAATGTCGTAATAACTCATTATTTCTTATTTTTAGTTATTCGTATTGTTTTTTAAATATATCAGATGTGTTTTTAACTTTTATGCACAGTATTTGTAATAAAATGAACGTTTTTACTCCCTCTCTCTCTTCTCTTTATATTTAACGCAGTAAGCCTAGATATGATTTTAATAATATATATGAGGGTTATTACCTGTGGCACCGGCATGAGGTAAATATTTATATTTTGGATTATTTTATTTTATTAAACCGTTTACGGGTATTTGTTAGATTTGTGTTAAAAGTAGTAAAAGTCTTTTATTTTAAAAAATAATTATGTTATAAATTATCTATATAATAAGGTATATCATGTTAGTACGTTCATTATCACCTTTCACGCACATTTAAAACATGAGATTTTCTCATCAACAAGGATAGTGATTACTAATGAATCTGATGTCGCTAAAGTGAGACAAATGGTTCCGCTCGTTATTGTGATTATTATGTAATATAGCGGATGTCTTATGAACTATTCTGTATGGCTAAGAAGATTAACATTTTTATGCCCCTATCTCCGTATCTACAGAGTAGACTGAGATATGAGTGATATTCTTTTAATAGTGATTGTCATTCTGCTACACAGTTTACGGATGTTTTAATATTACATATTGAGGCCTCTTAAAAGTGATTTTTTTACGTGTTAAACTAATTCAGAGATAAATTATTATTATTACTATTATTATGATTATTATTATTATTGTTATTATTATTATTATTATTATTATTATTATTATTATTATTATTCATTTCTTAATATATCGATGTTTTTTTTGTTTTTTTGTTATACTATCATAAAAATAAATGTAGACAAAACGACCAGTATCTTAAAGAGCACTTGTATTTATTTACCCACCACTCTTAGAGCGAAAGCTGCTAGTTTCAACAAATGGTTTAAATTAAAATATATCCAGAGTTGAAATGTAGAATAATTAATAACGGAAACACCTTGACAAACCAAGGGATAAAATGCCAAAGATAGTTTGACTACTATTACGATTTCCCTTATATGTAACAGACGCAACGATGTGATTCGTAATGAACATATATGATTACCAACTGGAACCTAGTGGTATATACCGGTATATGTGTTGTACTAAAGGAAGTTTTGAGTCGGATGTAGTATGTAATCAATAAAATCGATTGTAATTTCAATTTAAAAACTAAATATGTAAAGCACTAGCTTGACAGAATCAAATACTCAATTGTCAAATGTAATGCTATTTGAGTCTAAAATCGATAATCCGACTGACTTTAACAGTCACGAACCATTTATTAATTGAAGTGTTCTAGAGGAATGGAACAAGGAGCATCTAAAATTGACTCATGCGTTTCAGAAATAAAATTAATGTATTTTTTTATAAACTGGCGTTTTCATAACAATCGACAATTCTCATATAGTGTTAATCTATTGAACAAGCAGGTCGCTTTATCAACCGTTTCTCTTGCGCATACGAGCGATTAGTGTTCATTATTGTGCATGTAAACAGTCGTCTCCTTGAATGGTGATGTCCGTCATTTTACCCAAGTATACAAGAGGCTTCTTCGGGGAAGCAATACCGGGATCCTAAAATCATTTTGACTATATATTGTCTATTCATAAACACACCTAAACACTACCAATAATACATGTCCATATAATGATGTCTCCTTCATCCTATTGCCATCTAAAGCGGTGTGGATGATTACATCGGTTCACAAACACTTTGCTTGCTCCATCAAGTTTGGCACAGATTTCGTTTAATGAAACGTACCTAGGAAAATATATGTTTATATGATAAGTGTGGCTAGACATCAGGTAGAATTGAAAATGTGACATAAGGCTGATTAATTCTCCTGCAGGGCACACATTTATTGTGTTTCGCAACAGTTTATTATATATATATATATATATATATATATATATATATATATATATATATATATATATATATATATATATATATACTAACGAGACACCGTGTAAATTCCACGGTGCCTTCGACATCAATTTGTATAATTTACAGTTTATATTAATATTCTTTTTCAAAAAAAATAATGTCAGGCAGGAGGAAAACTATTAAGAAAACATTACATTTTTCTTTTCCCTAAAAAAATTGTCATTATATATTCTCTTACCAAATATTCTCTAACCAATATTCTCTAACCAAATAAAAAATGCCTTTTTTTATTTATTTAAAATTGTAGAGATTTAAGTTTTATTAAAAGAATAAATATTCTCTGTCATTTTTCGGAAAACAATTGTTCAGCTAAATATTTTCCAAATCAATAAACCAATATCAGTTTCTAAATGTATTTATTTTCAATTTTGCTATTTAGTCGAGCGGGCCGATATAAATTGATGTTGGAACAATTAATTTTAAAATGGAAAAACTTGGAAGTTTTATAACTTAGCGACATCCGATTAATCACTAATATATATCTTTACTGATCAGACAATCTCATTTTTTAATGTGTGTGAAACGTACGTACATGAAAGCGCATTAGCGTATTATTCTACACATACTAGTCTCTGTTTGAATTAGCGCAAAGGCGTAGATATATTCGAGTGCGTGTCCGGACGCGCGGTTAAGCCGCTGGGAGTGATATATTCCGAGTTATTGATAAAACATTCATATCGAAGATGGGTACACCAAAGTGCAATCCTGAGCAATACCAGCGGCAGGTCGATTGCGGGTTGGTGTTATCTCTTAATTTATCGCTCTCTAACCAAATGTATATAAAGTGCAGTGCAAGCGTTACGTACTATAAATCTTTTCTATACACAAGAGCATTCTTTTGCCCTCTTCATTCATTATTTCTTGCTTTTTTTATTTCTTATGCTTGAAGATGTCTCCACACCACACACACACACACACTCACACACACACATCAATATATATATATATATATATATATATATATATATATATATATATATATATATATATATATATATCTTATGTCTATATGAAATTATATATGTGTATAAGTTTTTATATTTCTACGTATAGAATTAATTACTTAACTATTTAACTGAATATTGGGGATAGTGGACCACATATGTTAAACATAAGATTTGTATTAAATGTTATCCATTAGACACTAATACACCAAGATTCCCTGAATTTCAATTTCTTATCGAGACTGATTAAGATTAAGCCTTAAATTTGAGATATTTTCCAGAATAAAAAAACATGTAATGAATTTTAATCAAAATTAGAATAAGTATTCTAGACATTAGGTTTAGTAGCATTATATCTTGATTTTAATCTTCGTAAGAGGAAAACAAGGTGGTGCAAAACTAGTCTGTTTGGCAATTCATTCTACCAATCCTGGGGCAGTTATATATAACTCTTATATATATATATATATATATATATATATATATATATATATATATATATATATTTATAAATAAATATAAATTATTCATTGCCTCGATGTTTCATGCTACCGCAATCTTCAGTGTAGCGTGTTAATTCTCGACGGTTGGCGGGCGCGAACTCCGATCACAAATCGCCACTGATTCACAGTATGTATATATATATATATATATATATATATATATATATATTAGTATACATAATGAATTATGCAACCACATCTGATATCATAGACTCATACATGTATCAAAACATCAGAAGAGCAGGTCTCTTCAGTCGTTATTTAAAAAAAGGGGAAAAGAAAGCTTTCACTCGCACCAATAATCACAATAGCATTAAAGGTTTGACAAATCATTTTATCTGTTTCAGAATTACTGAAGTGATAATTTGGTTAGTTTTATTTATTGTTCAAAACCGATGTAATCTGAAGAACGTAACAAAATAAGCTTATTAACACGTGGAAAAGGGTCATGGTGACTTAATCAAGGATTTAGTAAATGTGATATGGTCTTTTTTATTGTTCTATTGAGCCTCGTCAAAATCTGGATGTTATTCGTCTTAGAGCTGTTGTGGTTTTTACTCGCATTTTGTGTGTATTTTACTCCAAGTATATGTGTGTGTATCTTTCTCTCTCTCTCTCTCTCTCTCTCTCTCTCTATATATATATATATATATATATATATATATATATATATATATATGTGTGTGTCTAATATATGTTTTCTGTAATAACCATTTGTTTGGTTTTTACTTTTTACCATTTAATGTTTAGCGTGTCAGTTTAATCTGAACGTTTCAGAGTTTTGAACTTGTTTAAGAATTGTTGAACTTAAACTTTCCACTCTGGTGAAATATTTAACTCAAAATTCAAAATACAATCAGTTTACTTTTCCTGCGCTGACAAAGAGTAGGTTTGGGATATTTTACTTATGATAATTATTTTTTAATAGACGCGTTCTCTTAAGATATGTATTCTAAATATCATTTCTTTTCTAGAAACTTGGATTTCGGAACCTATAGACTAATCTCTTAAATATTTCATTTTCAATTTCAGTTCTTTTCTACTCTACTTTATTATTATTATTATTATTATTATTATTATTATTATTATTATTATTATTATTATTATTATTATTATTATTATTATTATTATTATCATTATTGTTATTATTATTATTTAAATTATTATTATTATTATTATTATTATTATTATTATTATTATTATTTTAATTATTATTATTATTATTATTATTATTATTCTTTTAATTTTTATTATTATTATTTTAATTATTATTATTATTATTATTATTATTATTTTAATTGTAATTATCTATTTGTTTTATTCACTCATCACATTTCACTTTTATTAGTATTTTGACGTTAATTGCATTTCATATACCTTCATTATTAACATTAACATTATAACAATTATTATCGTTATTTTTTTTACTATTATTACTTTTATCATAATTATTATTATTGAACGTTATTACATAAACATTGTAACTATTCCTGCGTTTAGCTACGGTATTTGCAAAACTACAACCGATTATTATGTTGTCTTGAATTTTGAATTCCCAGGGTTTTTAAAAAAATATTTGTTATTACTTTTGTTGTGTTGACTTTTAATGTTTAAAAATTGTTTGCGTAGTAATTTTTTTTTACTTATAAAATGTTCAACTTTTCAATTTTCTAATTGTTTATTTTTTTAAATTTCAATTCTAACAAGTTTTCCATAAGGTTTCATGCAATATTAACTCATTCACTCTTTCGTTTGATAGATAGATAATTGAACTTTCTATCATCTTTCTCACTATATATGATCACAGATTTCTATTTTTTATTCCTCACATTCCATTAAGTGTGTTTTTTCACGACCGGTAATCTAATAACCGTATTTTCCCACCAGTTGTTTTTCTTTGCATATCTATTTAATATGATTTGTACATTGCCTGAACTGGTTCTCTTTACCCACACCACTACTCCATTCTAAGTTGCTGTATAATTAGGAGTTTTCAACTCCGTGGTTCCGATGCTGGTTGGTGGCTCCTAAGTTAATGTCTATTCCCTATGCTGATGAAGAAAATCTATATTAATATAAACCCTAAGAAACGATCGTACACAAACTATTGTCTCTGTGTTATTCTTAGAGCGTAAATAAAAGATTATGTCGTAATTAAGTTTACCTAAGATCCATAGTATATATATATATATATATATATATATATATATATATATATATATATATATGTGTGTGTGTGTGTGTGTGTGTGTGTGTAGGGGGTGAAATAAGTCGATTACTTAGAGCGTAAATAAAAGATTATGTCGTAATTAAGTTTACCTAAGATCCATAGTATATATATATATATATATATATATATATATATATATATATATATATATATATGTGTGTGTGTGTGTGTAGGGGGTGAAATAAGTCGATTACATATCACAAGCACAGAAAATTCGGTGAAAATGTATATAAACTATTTAATAAACAAAACATAAATGTGCAACCTACTATTCTATTCTGAGTGGTTTGGGCGATTTTAGAAGCAATTTTATTTTTCGCTTTCGTTAAGATATCCTATAGAGTAATTATCGGAAACCTATTCATTCTTCGAGTCTTCAATGAAGTGTTAACAGAGTGGTTATATTCACACACAAAGCAACACACACACACATATATATATATATATATATATATATATATATATATATATATATATATATATATATATATATATATATATATATATATATGAGTAAGCCCATAGAAAACAGAACAATGGAATAGTAAATAAAATAAACCGAACCTTTGTTTGCGAACGCCAACGATTTGCTACGAGAACAACAAAGAATCTTATTGGTTAACAAGCTTGACGTGTATATAAATACACCAGATAAAACAAACTCCATGCATTTTAGCCTGACGATTCCATCAGGGGATGAAACGCGGAAGCTTCTGTGTAGCTTAATTGCCATAAATATATATTTTATAGCTTACGTCCTAGCTCTACTCACGTATCGAGAACTGTTGAAGTAAATACTAGAAAATTGATACATAAAAAAATATATCACCTTATAACATTTCATGTGGATACATTAAATAATATATATATATATATATATATATATATATATATATATATATATATATATATATATATATATATATATATATATATATAGCGGGCTAATGCTTTATAGACTACGAAACAGCTGTCAGTCGTGCCTACATTACATTCTATCTATCTCTCACTCTATCTATCTCTCTATCTCCTTCTCTCTCTCTGAATATATATATATATATATATATATATATATATATATATATATATATATATATATATATATACACACATTTATAGATTTTGCTCCCTGGTAGATAAAATAACGCTTTCCACACTTTGTGAAAAGTAATAATCTTCTCTAAATAAAAGATTTATTTCGGTTACTGGTAGATTGGTTAAATATATGTAAACGAAAAAAGCGCATACAGATAGCGTTATAATTTTTTTCTATTTAGTAGCGGGTTTGTTAGCACAAGGGATGTAATTCTGTGTACTGCCCATCGTAGCGTTTGTTACGTTGTTTTCCTACTAATTCGCCTCCTTTGGTTTACTTCCTTAGTGATTCATATTAATGCAGAACATATATATATATATATATATATATATATATATATATATATATATATATATATATATATATATTATTATTATTATTATTATTATTATTATTACTACATAAACTGCATTAAATATTTAGATGATAAAAATCGTACATATTTCTAGGCAAGGCGTCATAGACTAGTGACATAAACATCGAAGTTTCTATCCTTGTCTAAGTTAGCCATCCTTAGCCAGAAACACGTGCCCATGCATTACTTTCATTTACTTATAAATCAATACAAATATATGTATTAACGAACAATGCATCATATAAAGTTAAAGGCGATTAATAATGCAATATTCTGCATTAATATGTATCACTTAGGAAATTAACAAAAGGAGAAGAAATATTAATCAAACAACGTAACAAACGCTACAATCAACAATGACATAAAATACATTACATCGCCAACTGGCATTAGCTTCAAGGCATAGCTCATTGGGTAAAACAAACTTGACAATGTTTACATTGAGATATTACTTACATTCAGTCAGTGCCGTATGATAGCGCAGGGGTAGAGACGCCGACTGTCAGCTCGAGGGTTGAGTGTTAATAGCGGCTTGGGGCACTAACTAGCCGCGCTGAAGAGCTGTGATATGGCGAAACAGTGTTATGTAGATTACTATTTATATATATATATATATATATATATATATATATATATATATATATATATATATATATATATATATATATATACATATATATATATATATATATATATATATATATAAAGTTAGAGATTAACTAAAACAGACACAATAAAAAGGAACGCATTCATTGTTCGTACATTTATCAGTTAACTTGGCACTACGTAGAGTCGGTATCCAACATGTAGTGTTTCAACTTCGTGCCTGGCGTATGTTTTGCAGCAGGATACACGGAGGACAAAACAAGAAGTGGCAAATCAGTAATTCTCTGTGATGGAGAAAAGCGAATGTCGATTAGAAACGAAAGTAGAAATTGGTGAGTCTATTGGTCGAGGTCTGAGTACCGGTAAAAAGCGGGGAAATTGATGAGAGGGCAAAGATGAATGGGGGCGTGACGAGAAGGGAATTTAGCGGGGTCAGTGAATAAATCAGAGGCAGAAAAATCGAATCGCAAAATAAGCCGTTGGTAATAAAAAATAAACAAAATCCGTAAAATAAAACGTATCGAAGAACAAAATGAATTAAAGATCAAGTGAAGAAAGAAAAAGAGGGGATAGGAAATGTGAAACAATAAGTGAGTAAGAAAAAAAGTAAGAAAGTAAAAAGCAATCGGTAAAATAACAGTGAAAGAATGAGGGAGCTGATTGAATATGTAATAAGAAGAGGAGAGAAGAAAAGATGATTATAAAATCTGGGTAAAATTAGGAATTAATGAAAAAAGGAAAGAAATAAAACCAATTATAAATCATGGGTAGAATTAGAAAGAAAGAAAGAAAGAAAGAAAAAGCAATTATAAAATATGAGTGAAATAAGATAAAATGAAAGAAAGAAAGAAAGAAAAAACAAGCGATTATAAAATATGGTTGAAATAAGAATAGATGAAAGAATGAAAGAACGAAAGAAAGAAAATAGGTAAGGAAAATGCAACTATAAAATGTGGGCGAAATATGAAAAAAGGACGAAATAAAAAGAAATAAACGACAGGAAAAGAAGCCATCGAAAAATAATGGTGTCTACTATAACAATAAAGTAATAAGGGACAAGACAGGAAGAAGGATAACGAGAAAGTATAGATTAAAGAATGAAGTAACGTTATGAAATATAGAGAAAAAAACAAATCGAATATTGGTAAAAAAGCATACAAAATGAGGAGAAAGGAAATAGTAGACGATGGGGAGAAAGAAGGAGTAAACAGGAAAAGCAAAATAAAGCGAAAACAACGATTATAAGAAAGAAAGAAAGAAAGAAAGCAATGGAAAAAAAAGTTGAATGAATAAAGTAAGGAATGAATATATAATAAAAGTGAAAATAAGTAAAGAAACGTTAAGATGAAGGATGGTAGAATAGTTGAAAAGTAATAATGATTATAATCTTCGCGGCCGAGGTGTAAAGAAAAGTGAAATGATCAGATGCCAAAGGCCATAACTGGAAAGGAAATAAAAGGAGTTAATCTTGTATCGCTCAACCCCCAAAGACTGAACCAGAAACTATTCTCGTAAACAAGAAATATAGATAGATAGATGGATAGATATATAGAGATAAAGTGAGAATGTGTATGAAGTGGTATGAAAGATGGGAGAGAGAGAGACAAAAATGGTTGTAACAGCACCAAGTCGGTAGTAAGCCGAGTGTTAAGGAAAACGAAGTATTAACAAGAAATAAAAAATGTATAAATCAACGGAATAAAACAAAATCTATACTTTTATCGAATGAATATTTAATGTTGAAATATGGTGTTCAAACCCGTGTAACCTTACCTCGCTTCCGAGGAGAGGTCTAAATGTCCCACAAGTCACAACCAAATAAAACAGATGTGTCGTTATCAATGTAATCATTAATATAACAGCATCATTTTTTCTACTACGTGTGACCACTCCTTCCATGATCGGGGCACGTGCAATTAATATTTCACAACACCACGAATAAACGAGGAAATCATCAATTTGAAATAGGAACCTTTTATTAAGATATTGGCGTTGCTTTCTCTTCTGCCAGCGGCAGAGAGAGGCATGCGAAGCTACAGAAATGTGTTGCCCTGTTACCCCTTAGTTTACTGTTGATCTTAAGTCATTCTAAATCCGTGGGGTTCGCTCCGAGAATTCCAACCGACTTCTTACTTCTCTCCCCGTCTGTGAGCCAGGTGACGCCACGTCGGCTTCTGGTTACCAGATTATGATTTAATGTGAGTACATAGTCGTTGACATTGATACCCTGCCTACGTGTGAATGCCGCCCAAACTATCAGCTATATACTAGCAACGTGTCAGTTACTATTTAACATTCGTCCTGATAGTCGCTATTATACTTGAAGTGTAGGCTCGATTGAGCTTCAATCTATGATTTCCCCTTACCTGCACCTTGTGAGGCTTCCGTTCTGGGTGGGGTCAACCGGCTTCCTCCGAAGGAAGAAAGTTTACTGGGGGTATTCAATTCACAAGCAGTCTACAGTTGAATGTATATCCCGGTTAGGAGAAATAACAACGTTAGGTTCTTGCAGGGAGATGTCGACATCCTCTAACATACAGTGTCTGGTGTTTCCAAATGTTCACCCATCTGGTACTGACTAGGCTCAACGTTGCTTAACTTCGGTGATCTGACGAGAACCGGTGTGTCAGCGTTATGATGCCTGTTGTTCTCTGTAAGACATTCACATAAAGAACCCGTCCTCTATCACAACGAAAAGAAACCGTCCCCTTTTTATCCTTCGTATGCTTAGCGTTAAACGGTATTTAAACAAACAGATGATTTTCAAAAGGATTTCAAGTCTGTGGAACACATTACTACAAGATTTCTTCTCTGCAGATCACAACATGGTCGTCTTCAAATCCAATGTTTACAGATTCCTGCCATCAACCGTGGTACACATATTTGAACTTGGTCTATTCCTTCAGTCATGTTAACTCCTCTCATTAAGTTATTTATTTATCTAAACTTACAATTATTCCTCCTCACTAACCATTATACTCGAGTGGCTTTTCGCCTTGATAAGCTGTAACCCACTTATTAAAGAAAGATTTAGTAGCATATCAACCACTTTCGGGTTATTTAGTATCGATACACTTTCCTATAATCATTTATTTATTCAAATCAGAATGTTATAGCTACGTATTACCCGAATATCATATGCTTTGTCCATCCCCAACATATATGTTAATCAGTGGTGCTAAACTGCATTAACTAGAAAAACAAAAGACAAGAGAAAAGACCAGCGACAGAAGAAGGAAATAAAAGGAAAACAACAAGAAAAAAGACCGAGTAATATCAACACGTTATGAAATACATTGACAGTAACGGTATATGATATTTTCACTATGTTTCTTTTTATTAGACTGGACCAGTTTTTCTCTTTACATGCCTTCTCAGTAGAACAAAGTTAGACACGAAGTCAGTTTTCATGTAGGGAACATCAAGCCTCTCCAAAAAAACACTCTGGATTGGAACAAAAATATAATTAACTCAGTCTAGAAGGATTTCCCCTACACTGACTGAGGGCAGAACAGTTGAAGTGCAGTATAACACCAGATAGTACACTTTGCCCCTTACGAAAAGGCTTGACCAGTGTTTCGGAGTGTATATTTTCTCCCCCTTCCCCCACGGCGTGAAGATGTGATGCAAGGTTGGGAAAGTTGGATTTGAAACCAGCAACCTAGAGGAAGAGAACTCTGGCCGAATAAATATAGCCTGAGCAACCCCGAAGAAATTCCCCTGTTGGACGCCTCAGGCGATTATAATAAACTACTCCCTTTCTCAAAGGGCGAGAAGGCAACACCTGGGAAGGGGGAACTCCTAGAACTGCACAGGACGATACCTCAGACTGACAGAGAACAAGCTATCCGCAAAAATTACAGAAACTTTGCCGGTCTGATTTTTGCCCAGTGTTTATGAGATGTCTAAAAACGTACTAAGTTTATTATTAGAGATTTCAATAGGATTCTGTTTTTCATTAATATACCGGAACAGGGAATATCTGTTGTAAACAATGCATTGTAAATAAATTTGCAGTGAAAAAAAACACAGCAAAAACAAATCCCAATTTTGATTTATTGTGAGCAAAAACCTCTTGTTTGACTAGCTTTTCATCAAAAGTTATGTCTCCGTCAGAGACTGATATTATGATTAGATACAACAATAAATAACATATAATTGAGATAAATAATGCCATAGTAAGTATAAGATACAACAGAACAATTAATAATAATACATAATTAAGATTAAATCATATCAGAATTCGTATTTTATCCATTAGCATCTGATGTATAAAATTGAGCCAATATGTTTCTCAGTGTTTTGCAGCGATTGCATTGAATCTGATAAATCGATATTTGATCTTGACAAGTCAGTAATTTACGGAAATTATCATTCTGTATTCTCTACTAAGAAAATTGAATTTCTAATCGATTTCATCAATTACATTTCGATCCAGCCTGATAATTCTTTTACCAAGAGAAACATTCCGGTTATACAGCATTTTCATTGGTTAATCCTCTGCGTTCATTAGTCAATGAAATGACTGTGTTTATTACAAATACGAACATTTAGAATGGCATATTTAATCTTTTCGCTGCGATCGCAAGTACTGCCGAACTACTTTTTACTTTAAATTATAAGCGACCAAATATTTAGAAAATTACACGCTCTCCTTATTCCGTGATTATTAACTTTGTATTTTTGTTGATTTTAAATTTGATTCTCTGGCTCAAACATTCTTTAATTTATTTCTTTATGTATTATTTGTACTCACTAGGAGTTTTCACACAGGTCATCGGTGATTGCTCACCGAGAACCGGTGGTATTCCCTGGAGTCTGAGTGACAAGTCTCCCCAGATTATCAGTATTCGGCACCTCTTTTCGATAGCTACCGCAAATAATCCTGCAGTATCGCAACAGCTGTTTACCATTGATTTCTCGCTGGTAAGAACCATTGGCCTTCTCCGGCATTTAGATGGCAATAAGCCTCCCTAAAGGCCCAGCACTCTGTGCACTTCCAGGGGCGGGGGGGGGGGCTGGTTTTTGCTGTTCCTCCTCGGTCTTCTCATCTTCATTGATCCTATGCAAATATTTTGTTTGATGTCAGCCTAGGATGGTACCATTTTTTATTTTTTATTTATTTTTTATTTATTTTTATTTATTTTTTTTTTTTTACTTTTTAAAATTATTATTTTATTTTTTATTTTTATTTATTTATTTATTTTTGTAATTATTTATTGGGGAGGAGAGCGGGAGAGGGGGAGCTTATGGTGTTTCTTGCTATCTCTGTTCATTAGTTTATGTTTGTGTGGTGTCAGCTGAGACTGGTGTAATTTATTGGGGGAGGGGCTCATGAAGTGATGTTTCTTGCATTTTCTGTTTCTTTGGTTTGTGATGTGGGGTTCTTTCTGTGTTTTCTTGTTCCTGTTGTAGATTCTATGTGAACCTTCGTAGCTTATGCGAGTAGGTTTCTGCATCCGAGGATTTTTCTTAAGATTGCAGCTGTTTTGATAATTTCCGTCCTTTCTATATTTTGGATTATCCCTTTGATTCCAATTTCTCCCAGTCTTTTTTTCAGGATTTTGGGGATTGGTACTAGTGCTCCTACGACTATTGGTATTATATTTACTTTATTAATACTCCATATTCCTTTCAATTCTCTGGCTAGTTCCGTTTATTTGCTTCGTTTTTTTCCGTTTCTTTCATCTTCACTCTGTTGCCTTCTTGAACGACGAAGTCTATGATTTTGCAAGATTTTCCTTATTGTTGATTATTATAACACTTTGTCTCCTTGCTTGTATGTATTTGTCTGTTGGCATATCTATATCCCAGATGATTTTGTGTTTTTCATTTTCCAGTACTGTTTCTGGTTTATGTTTGTGCCATTTGTCTGCGAATTCGAAATTCAATTGTACTACTTTCCCCACACAGTCATGTCTGTTCTCGTATTTTTGGGGGCTAGTTTTCTACATTAACTTATTATATTATTTACTGTTTTGTCTCCTTGTCCACACAGTTTGCATTTACTGTTTTGCTGGATTTTATCTATTTTAAGTTTAATGTAGTTTGCCCCGATTGCATAGTTCTCTGAAGCCATCAGTAAAAAAACGTTTCTCTGTTCAAGTGTCAATTTCTTAGCCATACCCAGCTATTTTCGTTGGTTTCTACTCTTGTCAGTCTTCTGAAGAGTCCATGTAGTTGTTTTTCTTCCCACGTTTCTTTTCTTGTCGTTTTGTTTCTGGTTTCGGTGCTTACCGAGTTGCTCGTTTGAACCGTGTCTGTTTCTGCGGTGATTAATGTTTCTGTGTTCTGAGTTATGTATTTCTCTAGCTCCTTTTTTTAGTTTTCCACACAATCTTCTATACTTACCAGTCTTTTCCCCCCTTCGTTTCTTTTCATGTAGAGTCTGTCCGTATCATCTTTTAGATTATTATTATTAGTAGTAGTAGTAGTAGTAGTAGTATTAGTATTAGTATTATTAGTATTAGTATTAGTATTATTAGTATTATTATTATTAGTATTAGTATTATTAGTATTAGTATTATTATTATTATTATTAGTATTAGTATTAGTAGTAGTAGTATTAGTAGTATTAGTATTAGTAGTATTAGTAGTATTAGTAGTATTAGTATTATAATAATAATAATAATAATAATAATAATAATAATAATAATAATAATAATAATAATAATAATAATAAGTTGTAGTCGCAGTAATAGTTTCATTTATACCGTTGGATTGTATCGCTTTTATCGCTTATTTTTGCCCAAAATTTTCCTGTCATTATATACAATTTTATTTTACCTTATATTTTCAACTATATAGTGTAAAATATAACTGTAATTCGCTGCTTTATTTTCTCGTGTCTATTGCTCAAATCTTTTAATGTAGTGCTCCACATTCTCCTCTCCCCAAATAATAAATCTATACAGTTATTTGAGTTATGCTTTTAAAAATTATATTGCAATTTCAGATGTCGGACAAAGTAAGATCAACTTTTCAGAAATATGTATTTTAAAATCGGGATATATGACAATAATAATGTCGCTTTTAAAATGATTCACTATTTAATTAAAACTCTTCTTGAATAATTCATATCTTCATTTGCAATTTACTTTTTATAATGTCGATTATATATTTTAAATACCGATTTATCAAACGGTTATTGCAAAATACGAATATTTAATTTTAATCAAAGGGTTTACATTAATATTGTGGGCTGGAGCCTCCATACAAACGTAATAGGACGTTTAATTTTGTTTTATTTAAGACTAAAAAATTATGAACATTATCAGAGATGTTTATAAAGGCCGATGTCTTCAATAAAAATAGTTTTTTCAAAAAAAGTAAGTTTAAAGATGGCCACTCAATGATGAAAATCACCAAGGAAGATGATTCTAAGTTCAGGATTATTGGTAGAAAAACTAGCAAACGTACACAGGAGATTCGTAATTTTTTTCTGTGAATTGTACAATTATCTACGTGTATATTAATCATTCCTATTTTACGATTAAATCCCCATTAATACCATTTTATTTAACTACAACACTTTTGAAACAGTCACTTATAAAAATTCTATCCTTGCCATACAAACACATACATACGATTAAGGCCACTGTGGGAGAGTTAATAAAAACAAATAAAGAGTCGTGGTAAAAAGCTTTGGTTTTATTTGTCCGACCGGCTTTAATGTTACAATCATCCATACTGACGAAGGTTTGGAAACCCGAAACATATATGTATGTGAGTATTAAAAAAATATTTATTTATTAAAAATAATCTATAATTGAGATGAAATCATATCAGTATCCGTATTCAATAAACCATATTGTATTGATTAATAGCTAATTGAGACTAAATCATATCAGTAGTATAATTAGCGAAAGCAGTGTAATAGATAATACATCACTTATACTAAACAATATTATTACGTATGATGTATGTTTAGCAGAATTAATCTCCAAGAGATAAATGCTTCTTTAAATTATCAGTTCTTTTGAAAATTATATTTTTCGCGTTGTAGCCTTTTCTAGAGACTGGTGATACCAGATCAGGCTGCCCTGTGGCTCCCTGAGAGGAAATTCACCTACATTGACGTTTTTTTATTTTATTTTTTTTTTTTTGTAAAACTTAATTATGTTCTACAAAACCAAAAACAAAAACAACAGCCCCTCTCCCTTTCTCCCTCCCCTTTTTTATTTTTATTTTTCCTACCCTACTCCCGGTCCTGGATATGACCTTAAACTACATCCGATGGTGAGATCCGGCTTACAGACTTTGGGGAATGTGGAGCCTCCTCTTAATTACCATTGCTCCCAGGTCCACCCTGACCCGGAGTGGTAGTACCTGTTAGGGTCCAAACTATGGGTTAAATAGAAACAGATATCAAAAGGGGAAAAAAACAAAAAAGAGAAGAAAACAAGACCAGATTCGGCATTAAATAACCCAAAAAGGGTTGATATGCCGTAAAACAAAACTACCAACCCATACCTTTTCTAGAGATGTGTTTACTGGTTGTGGTTTTCACGGCATATCAACCCGGTTCAGGTTATTTCCTGCAAAACCCAGTTGGTGTGGTCATAGTTCTTAACTTTAAACACGTATCCATTGTGTGATTTCCTATTTGTTTTAGTACGGTACTCTCTAATATTAAATTCACTTATTTTCATTCAAGTTCTTAATACTTTTAAATATTTAATAGATACTATTTTGTGAGCAATCTATTTTGCGGATGGATATTTTGTAAATAAATAGTTTGCTACAAATAAGTTATATTTAATCAATACAGGAGCCTTTGACAGGTTCTACAACTGTATATCAGAATGATCCTGAACGTAATGTCAACTTAGGAATGACGCCTCACTTCCTAAAGTTTCAATTTGTGGTCTTTTATGAGTGTTGGTCCAACGCGTGGACAGCGCCAGTGCGACGATTGGCTCGTCTGCTACTTCTAATAGATTTATGTGTTCAGAATACAAGCATGCTGAGGAAAACCAAGTCACAACTCGAAGAGAATATAGAATTAAAAAATACATTTATTGTTCGTGAACCAACTGGGTTCGATATTAAGTTGTGACTATTAAGAATGTATTTAAGAAAGTCTTTGAATAATGTGTTCGTAAGTAGAGAGGAGAAGTCTTAGATAGCAAATGGTCCGTTCGTGTGTGAGCGCACATGGAGGCAAAGTGTCCATTAAGAATGTGTATAAGAAAGTATTTAAATGGTTTTGTTATGAAATTGAGTTCCTGAGAATATGTTCAACAAAGTCTGTGTAGAAAGATGTGTACATATCCGTATGTGTGTGTGAGTAGAGAAAGGTCGTACGTACTAAAATAGTCTGCTTGTGTGTGAGTGGACATTTGCGCAGATGTTAATCAAAGCAGGCCCACCACACTGAGTGACGTGTTGCTGTTGAGGTCAGTTGTGTGGAAGAAAATGATTTTTTATTGATTGTACTCAATGCATGTCTTTCATCCTCCCTTACATCTGATCGAAAAGGAAGAATAACACACTAGTCGATAAGTCCCGGGCTTACTAAAAAAAACTTCAATTTTGGGGCAAAATTCGACTTTATTTATCAACATAGTCTTCTTTTATGATAGATTGATTTAAACGATTCTCTGACAATTCAATATCTTTTATGTGGAACCACTAATCTCTGGCTTCAAAATACGCCTCGATTTCCGATATCACTTTTTGATTGGAACACAATCTCTTTCCCTGTAGCGTTCTTTCAGGTCTGCGAACAAACAGTAGTCGCTGGGGTTAGATCTGGAGAATAAGGTGGATGTGGAAGCAATTCGAAGTGCAATTCATGTAGATTTGTCATCGTTGCGATCGACTTGTGACACGGTGAAAGCGCACTTATATTTCACTTGTGGCCGTTTTACCTTGCAATTTCCTCCTTCAAACACACTATTATAATATTTGCTATTGATGGTTTTTCCTTTCTGAACCAAATACTTTGTAAATTCCCAAATACGGAGGCGTAAACCTTGCTTACTGATGTTTACTATTTGATCCCTTTAAACGAGGTTCCTATGCTGCTATCCACTTAGGTGACTGCCGATTTGACTATGTAATGAAGTGGTGGATCCGTGTTTTAACTTTTTGTCACATTGATGCATAATCTCCTTAATGTTGCGTTGACCTGTTGTTGTATTAGATCGAATATGAGCAAATGCGGCACCCACTTTGAACGCAGCTTTATCATTAGCAAATGTTAATAGAAAATTGTGTACACTGCTTTCTGGTATCTTCAACTTATCTTCTATCTCACGCAACTTTATTTTATCATCGGACAAAACGAGTTTGTGGACTTTTTCAAATGTTTTCCGAGGCAACTGCGGATCTTGGGCGACCTGAGTGTTCAGTAACACGTGTGTCAGTATCACAGCTTTAAAACTTATCATACTACCTCTTAACCGTTGTTTCTAGTCGATCAATATTCGAATAATACTTATCAAGCAATTATTTTGCTTAAACAGTATGTTTCCCATCAGAAAGCAATACTTCGTGAAAACACAGCATATAGAATGTTTCATTGTTTTGTAAAATTTGCAAGAGTAGCTTTACTTTAATAACTGTAATTTGTAAACTAATAATCCGATTTGGCTGAAATTCTTACACGTATTATTTGAAGATTAATAGTTTATAAAAATAATGTGAAGTTTTTATTAGTGTCGTCATCTATATGTCAGGACCAGGACTTATTGAAAAACATGTTATATTACTTGTAAAATGTCATCCGTTGTGTCACCCATTGAGTTCAGATTTCATTGTTTCAATCAGAAATAATAAAGTTCGGAAAGCTAATTAAATAGAAACAAAAAATCTAGAATTAGTCTATTTCTACTCAGTATATATATTCCCCTCTCTCAGTATGGGTATTGCCATTAATAACTACGATTCTGTTGGTATTTCATTTTGTTTATAATAAACTTTTCCAATCTTTCTTCTGTGTGACGGGACGGATGTAGGTTTATATAACAATATA
>OY744516.1:159512836-159532836 GCA_963556195.1 Sepiola atlantica | reverse complement strand
AGTTTTGCATCACTTAAGAATATTTAAATCAAGATTTTTACAGCTTTGTTCAAATTACATTTCGTGAGTTTGATTCAAGACGATATCAAAAATGTAAAGCTTGAGCTAAACTGGTTTGGGAAAGAAATTTAAATTAACGAAATCTAACTTTCTATAAACGTATATATATATATATATATATATATAATGTATTTTTATGTAACTATTTTTATTGGTGATTGCAGCATTCGTTGATTTTTGCTTACTATTATTTCGATTGTCTCACTTACTAAGTGATTAAGATGCAGAAAATTGCATTATTAGTCGCCCTTAACTTTATAGGATGCATTTTTCGTTAATATATATTTTTTTATTTATTTTATACGTACATAATTACTTTTATGTACGCATTAAATAAATAATACATATATATATATATATATATATATATATATATATATATATATATATATATATATATATATATTTATATGTGTATTTATATATGTATTATGTGTTATTCAACTATAAACTGGAATGTGTATTCATCTTTTATTATATTTCGAATAAAGTAAAGACCGTTTCTTTACACGTGTCTTTTCCATCCTGTTTTACTTGAAGCCAACAAACATGTCTGCCTAATTGCTGAATCTTATTTTTAACCTGTCAGTTTTAATTTTGTTTTGTTCTTAGTAAGTTTATAATAGGTCCATTTACAGTTTGCTTGAAGATACAAACATAAAAATAAATTCCTGTGATAGCACCTCCCGCTCTGGAATCTTTTGCGTTCCACGCCACAAAAAAAACACGACCAAAAATGTCTACGATATTCAACTCCAAGAAATGTTGTAACACTGCCAATACCGGGTACTTCGATAATATTTAGTTTTGCGTCTGCGAGTAGTCCTTTAGTTTATTTTGATTTGCTTTTTAACATATAGACATGGTTTTCACTGTGGCAAAAACGGCTCCTTGAAAAAGGGCCTGGGAAGTAAAATAATCGTTGCACTCCCATTTGAGTATTGAGACGATCAATAATTTTAATCTGTCTAAAACAAGGCGAGGTAGGTGAAAAAATATTATAGTTGGTCTAGGAATAAGTTGTGAGTAGGTATCTTGTAAGGTTTTATTATTACAGTATTACAGTGGAAAATTGATTGTGCCACTCGTGAACCAAATTTCCCAATTTTTTCCAGTCAATAAAGGTGATTTACTACAATTTTGTGATCGCAATTCATCTGGTTCGCAATCTTGTGTCGTATGAAGACAATTTTTGTAAGAAGTGCTTTAATCGCTTCACATCAAGCTCAACTGATCAACCGAAACGCTCCCTATTTATCAGTTGAAAATGTATTTCATGAAGCGCGAAAACCAACATCATTGAGATATCTCCATACACGTCACGAAGCTCCCAAACGTCTCTAGCGGTGTTAATTCCCTGATTACATGCAAAAACAAAAGGTGTCGAAAATGAGATATTTTGTTTACTTGATATATAATTTTAATGGTCTAAAATGGTACAAAACTAATTAAATTAAAAAATAATAATAAATATACGTTAATATTAGAACAATAATAAGAAATGTTGTAATTAAAATTTTGTAATTAAAAAACACGCGCACAATAACCCAATATTTCAGTGCCCAAAATGTTTAAATGCGTCTCTTCAATTGTCAATGTGTGAGATGCTGGAGGCAAAAAATGGCGAATTGGTCGAAGGCGACAATATAGGAATAACAAAAGGCGAGGGGG
This sequence comes from Sepiola atlantica, assembly GCA_963556195.1. NCBI lineage: Eukaryota > Metazoa > Mollusca > Cephalopoda > Sepiida > Sepiolidae > Sepiola > Sepiola atlantica. Next base: position 159,531,105 of record OY744516.1, on the reverse strand, counting down.
AGGAGATGGTGAATAAGCGGAAGATAAAAATCTGACGTCATTTTCCCCGAAGTGCATTGTGGTCCTTTATTATTATGAGCCTTCGAACCGAACAGACGGAAAACGTAATCGTTCGCTCGAGCCATATGCGGGTGTGAAAGTACGAGTCATAAATAGAGTCTCGTATCTTAGTCTATCACTATCTCCATCTCTTAGCCAAGTGAATAATTAAATATATACATCTCTCTCTCTCTCTTTATATATATATATATATATATATATATATATATATATATATATATATATATATATATATATATATATATATATTATATATAGAATGAAGTAATAAAATAAGGTGTCAATCAAATGTTATTAGAATTAAAGGTTCAAGCAACGTATCTTAAAGTCCTTAGCTCATGAGTTTTCAAAGATAATTCTTCTCCTCAGATGACCATTACAGCAGTTATACCACTACAGGTAATAAAATTAAACTTTGAAAATATATATAAAAATATATTCAAAAATACATGAAAATATATAACATCAAATATATCAACCCAAAAACATACTTTTTGTTATATTTATACAATCCATCCAGGTCATACAATTTGAAAAACATGACCAGGAAAGACATCCAGAGGGTTGACTGAAGATTAATCCAGGGGATGAGTACCAGTCCTGAGACGAGAAATTGAAAGAACTGACAAAGTAATCCAGTCGCGAGATGCGTCAGCAATCGATGAAGTGAAAACTATCCAATGTTTATGTTTATTATTACAACGATAAATAAATCAAATCAAATAACATAGAAAGTTCAATTGACGCTTATATGTTTTGTTGGATTGTTTTATATATATATATATATATATATATATATATATATATATATATATATATATATATATATATATATATATATATGGTTCGTGTAAATGATGTTTGAATATGTTCCTCACGCGAATAAAAATCTCTATCCGAAAAAGAAAATTGATATCCTGTGATGTGATAAAGACTGACGCCCCACGTGGGTTGCAGCTACGTGTGTGTATAAAGGGATTATACATATTTCCGAACCAGTCAAACTTCAACAAATGTATGTATTCACTTTGTTATAAACAAGATACTTTTCAATAAACGAGCTAAATACGCGCCCAAATGAACTGTGTTAGATACATCATTTTTTTTTAATATTTGATTGTGTGTAAATAAATTGGTCAACTTAATTCAACAGATTATTATTAAGTCAAAGACTTTACTAATGCTGAATTTACGCAGAAAAGAAGTGGGTCTGGACGACAGAAGGCCAAGAGGTATTTGAAAATTAAAGAATATCCTCATATGAGAATTATTTTTGACGCATTACAATCCAGATATCAAAATCACTGTGGCTAGTGACGCCGTATTACATAAAATCGAAGACGGATTGCTAAAATATTTCGCCTATGCGTCTCGTACGTAACGTAATTGCAGAAAAAATAATACTCACAAATTGAGAAGGAAGCATTGGAAATTATTTTTGCCTTCACCAAATTGAATCACTGGAAGACATTTTTTTGTGAAAACTGACCAAAAAATTATTTAACAGTTTTGTTTACTCTTTTGGATTATTAACAAGATTTAATTATGTATAGCTTCGCTTTCCTAATACGACGCGATCAGAATAAATAATGCTACAAATCTGATATAAACAAATGTTTTCTAATAATAGCTATCTTAAGATTACAATAAAAAAAACCTACGCTTTTTATTTATACATATAATTCTCGGCATTTTATAACTAAATTTGTTTAAATTATTGTATTCTTTAAATTTAAATCAATTTGTTTTACTAAGTTACATATACGAATGAATTAGCAAAAAGCGGACTTATTTTTGTACAATTATTTACACTTGTTTGCATGAATTAAACATTTAGTATCGTTCAAATTCATCGAGTTATATATTTAATACGATCGGCTGTTTTTTATCTGATTACTAATTTCAGCGCGGGAATAGGAGTAAAAAGCCTCCACAGTAAAAACTTTATCCTTTTACAATTACACCTTAGATAAATACTGAATAAATCTAATTCGAGTAACATGTTCCATATTACATCATATGTTATATCATGTCATATCAAACACTAATACGACTAGCGATTAAACGGCAAATAAAAAACAAAATCTGGGATCTACCCTATGAAAGTCGACTCATGAAACTTAACTTTTTCTCTCTTGAGCGCCGACGATTACGGGATGATCTCATTTTTGCTTACAATCCCTTCAATGATCATTACAATATACCTTAGGGCATATTATTCACTCCTGCACCAGAAAGAGGTCCACACAGACACCAAAAAATACTATTTCACCGCCGATTTCGATTGAACCTGGACTTGAAATAGTCTCCCAAAAGAGGTAATGAATTTGGACACGTGCTGGGCTACAGTATCCTCTTATGTGTATATTTCTTCCACCCTTTCCCTACATGGCAACTGAAATATATTTCTTTTACTTTTTGCCAAATTAATTGAGTTAATTTGAATTGAATTGAATTGAATTTCAAACTTAATTGTGACAGACCAGAGGAAAATGCTATTCAAAGCTTAAGTGTGACAGAGCAAAGAGCATTTTATTTCAAACTTAAGCGTGACAGACGATAAATCTATTTCAAACTTAAGCGTGACAGACGATAAATCTATTTCAAAGTTAAGAAGGACCAACAGACACATCATCTTGTTGAGATGATACAACATGTATTTCTATAGGATATTTAGTTGTTAGAATTTTTCTTGATTGAAACCTTGTAAAATCCAGGATTCCCACGTGTCTTTCCGAAGTCTACAGCTGTGACGAATTAATGAATCCATAAGGGGGAACAAGAAGAAGAGGGGAGCTAATCAGTCATGTTTGCGTATATTTATATTAATAATATAAAAATAGTAATTTTCCATTCTCTGTGACAAACGAAAAATGATTGAAAACACACGGCGTGTGTTTACATTTCCGCATCGTTGACCCCATTAAAAGAAAACGGGTACCAGAGCGAGTTCACCAAGGATAAAAGGGAGAAGGGAGCCCTAGGAATGGGGGCTTGGGGAGGGCGAAATAAAGGAAAAGACAGTTAAGAAATTCTCCGCCCACTCTAAGAGGCTGTTTCTATCCAGCTTCACCTTCCCAACGACCACGCCTCAAAACGGGCCAGAAAACGTTGTGGGATCTGCAAAGCAAACATTAGGGATCCCATCTCGACGAGAAAGAAAATAGATAGGTCTTCATGTTTTATGGGTGCATTCATTTCGTGCCGAATGGAACAACGAAAAATCTGACGTTACAATGGGATGTTCTACCCTCATCAGAGAGGTTATATTTTACCCAGTGTATCCTTGCTTGTGTGCCTGTCTGATAGCAACTTCACGTCTATTACCAATGGAGATTTGGTATATGTTTTTCTAAAGCCTAAACTATACTATTGCTATATTATTATTTCAGACTTATGTACTGTATTTCAATATTCGATTTAGGGTAGATAAGATAGTAACTGTTCTGTTATTATGAGATCATCTTATCAGGTATTAACCTCAGTTGGGCAGTAGTGAAGTATAGTTTCTGTTGTCATGATACCATTCTACCAGGCAGTACTTCCTGCTTGCTGGGGGGGGGGGCACTTTAGTATCTGTTTTGTTTCCATGACACAATCCTCCCAGGCCTTACATTCTCTTGTGCCGTTCAGTTTAAAATACATACTTTCAGGTATGAACCTGGCCGGAGACACATGGGTGCACACATACTTTAGTTCAATAATGTAATTGATTACTACTGTAAGTATGCCACGACGTTATATAAAAGAACCTCCAGTCACCTTTTTAATTACACTCTCAATCACCGGTTAAGCAACATTTAGCCTGGTCAGTACTTAGATGAGTAAGATAATCCAGTCTCATCGCGGCTAACCCGATATAAATTACATATTACTTACACAGAAATAAAAAAGACAACACAAATAAACAAACTAATGCCGATTAGAACATAACCTTTATAGCGGGTGTTACTGCAAAAGTTATTCTTTTGATTTATATATATATATATATATATATGCATATATATATATATATGTGGAATTAGTTCCTAGACTGAAGATTGCCTTAGCATGAAACATCGCTTTCTCTAGGTATTTAAATATTTAATATTTATTTATAAAAATATTATTGTTTATCAGCCCCCTCCCACGGAGGCTGAGCACTTTTCGAGGAGCTTTAATAACAAGCAGTACAAATAGTTATATGCATGGTCCGACGTTTCGTAGATCACTCTTATCTGTTTGGTAAGTAGTCACCGAATTCCGCTATTTACAGTTAAAGTTCTTCTCTATTTACTAACTAGTTGACAATGGCCTGCGGGTAAGGTCTTCGACTACGAATCAATGGTGATTTGTGTTCGGGGTTCGCGCCCGCCGACCGTTGGGAATTAGTTCCTAGACTGAAGCTTGCGTTAGCATGAAACATCGATGTCTCTAGGTATTTAAATATTTAATATTTATTTATAAAAATATTATTGTGTATATATATATATATATATTTGAAAAAAATATATTTAGTCTTCCTTTCACGTTATTATATGTGAAGCAATACCATTAAGTACCAGTACGAAGATGAAATTTTTATATACACTAAATACTTTTATATTAGGTATACTAGTTATAGATGGTGTAGCAGAAATACCTCCCATATTTGAAACGTTAACAAAACGACGTAGAAATAGAATTTGTTAAAAGTTCATGTTACTGTTGTTTAAACAAAGGGTTACATATTTATTAAATTACATCATCTAAATAGTAACCTTTATTCGATAAAGAGACGATTTCTGAAGTTTTCCATCATTGGAAGAGTCATCAGAGGAATATTTTGAAGGACCGCATCACAACATGACATGTCATTTTCCCAGTGGCATTCGTTCAGTTTCTCAGCAATCATTAATTTGTATGGATAGAAATTCAGATCACTGTGTAGAATTCTTCTGATTGTTCGATCAGAATATCCTAAGGATAAGGCACATTTGCTATCGGAACGTGTAGGAGACTGAGCAACAGGAAGTCTCACAGCCTAGACACTGTCTGGGGTTCAAGCGTTTCAAGGTTCAAATGGCTTTATTTGAAATAATAAACCCGTGGCTCTGAAGTTTCCACCCAGTAGCAATATTTTTTTTATAGTTATCGCTCCAGACAAAGCATGCAGGCACTTGATGAAAGGAGCTAAAAATACTACTTCAAGGTCAAAAATTAGAAAAATAACTCATGGAATGCGATGACTACAGGACAAAATAAAGGAAGCGACAGTGACGAGGCTGCCAAAAGTATTGGTTTTATATCCGAAACAGCATAACTCATGGAATGCGAGGACTACAGGACAAAATAAAGGAAGCGACAGTGACGAGGCTGCCAAAAGTATTGGTTTTATATCCGAAACAGCATAATTCTAACTAACATGTAATTAGTTCGAAAAAATTATATGCGTTGCAATTACAGATGCACCATTCTTCAAAAACGTTTCTACAGCAAAACACGATGTGTACCAATCGAATAAATATTGCTACATGAAAGTATCTGAAATCATTAGCGAAATGGAAACATCATTGGCACTTGAATTAGTTTATTAGCAACACATAGGTGGTATTTGAAAATGGAAGAGGTATTTCTGCCGCACCATATATATATATATATATATATATATATATATATATATATATATATATATAGAACATGAATTAAAACATTACAATTGTTCCAAGAATTAAAACATCAAGTCCAGTATGGCGTACGATCCTTTCCAAAACATTTTGGAAATACTTTATTTTATTTTGTAAATTAATAAAGCTAATCCAAAACGTCTCTTCATTAGCGCCTTTAGCAACACGTCTTACAGATAAGCCTTCCAAATCTGAATATGTTATATGTTATCAATGTATATAAAATATGTTTTCGTTTTTTTAGTGCAATGTCGTTCCCATAAAGTTAACAAAGATTGTGTAAGTGTATGAATATAAAAATTATACTTATGGGTATGGAAATAGAACATTGCAATTATATGCTTATGTCAAAATAGCAACTTGTACACTAATATGAACTAATAAACTCCCTATATTCGTTATAATAGAAGGTATATAATTGATAATGTATAAACGCCTATTAAGCATTTAATAATTTGTCAAGGCCTACTAAAAAAAGGGCCGTTTTGTATTTCTGTTCAATGTCTTGAAGACAAAGCACTCGATTATGTCTATGAAAATGAATTATTGAAATCGAAAATCGACAATACTAGTCAATATGTATTGCAATTTGCTATTTACTATCATTATGCAAATTAGAAGCTCCATTTATGCTGGTGATATTTTCAATAAATGGGTATCTAGATGGGTTACGTACTTACGGAGTCAGTCCCGAGTATTGGCAGGAACCCCGTACAGGTCCCGGAAATAGACAAAGCCGTTTACGATTTTAAATCCGTGAATAAATTTAAACAAAATAGACGATACTAAGAAGGCGAAGGGTTAGGTTAGGCTAAAGTTCGGGTTAAAATTAGGATTTTAAAAACTTGACGCCCTTTCAAAAAAAACTCTTAAAAAAACCTAAAGAGTAAACTGTTTCAGCCATTTCCTGGACTTACTCTGTATCCTTTGTAAATATTGGAGACTGAATACGTCAGTACTGAATTCCTTTAAGCATTTCTACACTTAAGTTGTGGGATTTTGTTGCTGGTTGGCTAGGTCATTATATTTTAAACGCACAAGCGAAATGGCAGTACTTTAAAAACAACCATAGAGATGGAACACTGCGACGATTGAGAATAACTGGAGCTTTGCAGACAGTACAGGACCGATTAGTTTATCATTTCTGGGTACTCTGTATAGGAAGGAGAGGCTTGTGATTGTTGCACCAGCCCAAATGTGACAACAATGTTCCATGCACTGGCGAATGGTGGATGTTGATTTTATACATCAATGAGCATGCAGTGTCGAGAAACATCTTTACTGGGAGTGTGGTCTTTTTAACAATAGACATCAAGGTTTCCGGCAAGGTCACAAAATGTAAACCCATGTGCTTTTCGATCGTTAGGCTATACCTTAAAAAACGTTTCTAGACATCATCCTGTAATTCTTGAAGAGTTGAATGAAAGGACACAAGACGAAATTAACGAACTTCTACCCAGAATTATACGGACATCAACGAAAACTCCAGGAAACAATTCCATCAATGTATTGTCAACATTGACCGCCATTTTCTTATTAAATCTATATATCTACGTAAACAAAAACTATAGTACCTCTACTTTATAGAAATATGTAACGTCTTCATAGATAGATTTCTGTCTTTATCTGTATGCATTCAAAATATGTGAGATATATATATGCCTAAACCTTGTCCTATTTACTTGCCACACTACGAGTACGTTATCATACACAAAGTGGGGTTTTAATGTGGTAAAACTCCAGATCTTCCAAGTGGGGCATTCTGGATTGGAACATATTAAAATTGCCTAAGGTTAGAAGGAGTTTTTCTTTCACTAATCGAAGACAAAGAAGACTATGTATAGCGTAGTATGAGAACATATACTAACTCTGTTCTTTGCCAAAAAGAAAAGGATGCCCAATCCCGTCTTTAGGGTTTATTGAAAAAAGATATTTAAACATATCACATGGACACACGTATCAAATATACAGCCTTCGTGAGTCGGTGTGTGCGTACGTGTGTGGGTAATTGTAAGTTGTGTGCCAATACACATACATGCTTATATGTGTGCATGTTTACATTTCTGTGCGTGTGGTAAGTACAAGTGTTCCAAGACCGGAACGAGGCAATTCTAACATCAGGTCGTAAAAGTTCTGCTGCTCGGACTGCTTCGATAAAAACGCTCCCCTCTCATTGCTATTCCCGCCTCTCGGCTTCTCAGTGCAAACATCCGGGTAAAGCAAGCAAAACCAGTAAAAGTGAGAGTGAGCGGGGCGTAGAAGTGTTAAATAAATTGGTTGTCTTAGTTTTCATCCTTTATTCATCAGTTCTCGACTTGTATCAACATCAACTATTTTTATGTTGTATCTCCAAATAAAGCAAGTAGCATTTGGATTATGGTAATTAAAATAGAACCTCAGATATCACCGATTTGTTCTTGCGGAAAATACTGACGTATAATTTTTATTAGTGAGTAAAGATTGTACTCCTAAATACGAAATCGTGATAGTCCGACCAGATCAGATGTGGTGTTAGAAAGAGAGAGAGAGAGAGAGAGAGAGAGAGAGAGGGAGAAGGAAAGGGAGAGGGGGTATTTTAAATATTAAGTTACAGTAAAGTACCGTGCGAGTTCTTCAGAATTCTTTTGGTTATTCCTTGATCCCTTTGTTCTAGCGCGTTAGACTCGTTCGTCCAGTGTTCTCAATACATCGCTGTTCAAGTACCTAATTATGAAATATCTTCCTATTCCAGTAGCTTATGTCCAATAACTGCAGTATTGTTAACGTTTCTTCCTGCTGACTCATTTACTTCTACCTATAGTCATGGTCTTTTCAAGACGCAGGTCAATAGAAATCTCGTGTGTTTGCGTTAATCATATTTCGTTATTGTTAACTCCATACATCAAGTGGCTGCATGCCTTATCTAGAGTGAGTTTCATAAAAACATCGTGTATACAAGTGAAAACATAAGACTCTCAAAGCCATGACCACCTAGATAAAGAAGGATAATTAAACATATGACTGCGTACCAACATTGCCCCTTGTATGATCTTTTTAGTCTCTGAATTACTGATTTAATGTAACTGATTATTTAAAACATACATTTCTCTAAACTGACGCGTGATTCGTTCGGTAAACGAAGGCTTCATATTTTTTTAGATTTTAATGGAATTAAGATGAATAAAATGTAGTTAAGCTGATTAAAATATAGTAGAGATGAATAAAATACAGTTAAGATTAAAAGAATGTAGATAATATGATAAGAAAGTAGTTTATGTGAAGAAAGTATAGTTAAAATGAAAGAAAATAATAAAAGATGATGAGGATGATTAAAATATAGTAAAAATAGAAAAAAAATATGTGTTAATCAATGACAGATGGTTAAGTTAAAGAAAATCTAGTTATAATATATGAATATAGTTAAAATGAAGAAAATAATAAAAGATTATTAAGACGATTAAGATATAGTTAAGATAAAAAGAAATATGTTTAAATCAATGAAAATGGTTAAGCTAAAGAAAATCTAGTTATAATGTATCAATATAATTTAAATGAAGATATATAGTTACGATAAATGAGATATGGTTACGATTAATAAAATATGAAAAAAACGCTTCATCAGGTCCTTTTGACGAGCAATTAGATAATTTGAATCCAATCTCTCTGGGCGACTTTAGGGTCAGGTTAGTATATTTCGCAGTCCGAACTAGTTGAAAGGTGAGTGTCTGGTTAATTGATTTGATTGATCGTTTAGTAATTGATTGTAAATTGTTTTAGTTCTTACTGACAAAAAAGGGTGCATTTCACCTTCAATCAGAAAGACATGATAAATCTCCGTTGACTGTGGACTATAAAATAAAGACGAGAATATTGTCTGGTTAACAACCGCAAAGAACAATAGCATTTTTTTATTAATAAATTAAGTTTTATATTTTTTGTGGGAGGTTGGCAGCGACTTTAAATATAACTTAATTTGAGCGCTGATGCAAATATTATGTGTGTAAAAATGAGATAATTTTAATGTGTCGTCTTTCTTTCGAAGCTCGGTCATTTTTTCCTATGTCTATTTACTTGCTTCCCAACGACATAAGACATAATATAGTTTTTAATGTAGGGGAAAATCCAGGTTCACAAAAAAGAGAACTCTGGATTGCAACTAAAATAAAAATGACCTCCGTCTAATATTACCCTTTCACTGACCGAGGACAGAAAAGATTAAATGTAGTATCAGAACAGATACCACACTTTAAAATATTTATTTGCACAAAATATAAAAATTCACATTTTGAACAAATAAGGCACCAGGCTATATAAAGTGTACGGAAATGGGGGTTGTTGTTCATCCCTGGTCACAGATAATAAGCAAAATGTCTATCCTACTCTTAACTAGAATCATTAGCCAGAACTCTGAGACCGGAAGATTGGGAAGTTGGGTGAAGCGCTTTTCGACATGATCCTGAAATCCCTCGCAGATCTCTCGAGTCGATCCCAAGGTACGTCTATCTGGGTGCTTAACCTTTCCAATGTACACATCGGAGGCACGCAATAAAACTTCCTTACGCTCATCCGCGTCAGAATCCACGGCTTCATTGGAAACTTACCTAAGTCTAGTCCTAACAACTTGGGCCTTGTAACGCTCACTAATATCGCATTGGAAGTCATGATTAGCTAGTTCTATACTTACAGTATCCTCCAGCCACAGCCCGAGTTAGTTTCTCTTCTAAATGCTTCTTCTCATTTGCCGGGTTAGTTTCACAAGTAAGGAGAGTATATCTCCCCAGTGATTCTCATATGCTAAAAATAGGTCAAAGCACCTGACAATCCTAACCGAAACAATATGCGTATCCTTGGTCGCAGCTACATCAACTCCCAGAGACAAGAGATCTCTCTGGACGGGAACTGTCCAGTTTGAACATCTCATACTCATCCTATTCAAACTAGCTAAGCACAGAGTCATGTACTTACCCTAAGTAGTGGTGCACTCGGTTCCGAAGTCTGACGGCGAAAAGACGCCGACGCTATGCGCCATGCTCAATGTGGTATTTTGGCCGCTGAGCACAATGCCGTTAATATCCAGGGTAAAAGTTAAGTTTAGCGTTCTATATATTGACAGATGCAACACAATTGAGACCCATAACTTGCATTCTGTGAAAAGTCCATTCTGGTAAAAGCCCATCAATGTTGTTACTAAGTTTTTTTTTCGGATTGACACCTTCCGTGTTTTCGAGTATCTGCCAGACAGAGTTATTGCGACCGACCAGAGGTGTTACAAATGTTGTTATGATGGGAGAAATCGGAGAAATTAGCCGTGCCCTCAACGTCTTTTCAACCTGTCTGATGGAATTCTGATAGGGGTTTCAAGTTTTTCCTCTGACGGTAGGACAAGTCCTTTCCGACAGAAAGGGGGTCAATATCACAAATGTCATTCACCAATTTAAACGAGTGGTGTTTTTCCTTTTATTTCGCGAGGAGACATGGATTAGCTCCTTTTTGTCGCCGTCTCGACTTGATATCGTTTAAAGAATTCAGAGCGTGGTGGTGTGTGTGCGTCTTAGTAATTAAAGTGTGGGGGCATGTGCTGTTGCATGTGTTGATCTGGTGGCTGGTGGCTGGTGCTTGCAGAGTGGGGGCAGGTGTTTTTTCGGGGTTGTTGTTCTGAAGGTGGGAGTTGCTGTGCTTGTGTAGGTTTTGGAGGTGTCGGGGATAGTGTGTGTTCTATTAGATACTCAACCAGCTTTTCCTCTCCCTTTCTCCATATACTTTTTTTCTTGTTTATTTGCGTTTTCTGAGTCGGGGCGAACAAGTTAGTGTGAGTCTCCTTCTCGCTGGACTCTTTCTCCTCATGAGAGAAGTTTTTTCTATTCCTTTCCGGACCCTATCGGTTTTGTAGCGTGGGAACAATCTGTTGTTTCTACGGTTGCTGCTACTACTGAGTCTGCGGTTCTTGCTGTGATTGTTGCTGATGGGCGGGTGGTGAGACCGTGATGGAACCAGTTGCGTTTTTCTGTCATCTGCTCACAAATTTCTCCATTTCCCATCTGCTCTTCCGAAGGGCTCTGCTAGCGTAAGGTTTGTGTTGACATAGAAAGTGGAACTGGCATCAAGCTAGGGACCGGGGCTGCCGGTTGTGCTGGTTGGTTGGGCATTGTCTTTTTAGTGCTGCTTTTTGCCCTGTAACTTTGCTTCTGACAAAACCAATAGTGCGCACGACGCCGTTCCATAACAATCGTCAAATTCCAGCCTCTGTGTGTCAGGACTGCTGGAATAGTGTAGAAGCCTTCCCGCTTCAGCCTCATGGCGACAGCGCAGTATTCCGTTTTTATACTCTATATCGGAAATGTTCAATATGTCTTCTTACTTTGGCGGGTGTGTACCCAGGTTCGTCTATGGTGTTCGGTGTATCTCAGGCTCTGAACGATAAAACTAGACACCGGTTAAGTTTTAAGAACGTTTTTTTTTAAACACAAAATAGATTATACGTTTTGGGTTTGCTTGGAGAGAGAGAGAGAGAGAGAGAGAGAGAGAGAGAGAGAGAGAGAGATTTAATAAATTACCAGGGAATCTATTCAGGACATGTTCGCCACTTTGCGATGGCCGCGATCGCTAGGCAAACGGACGCGCTTTTTTACGTTCTAATCTATTCGTCGTGAGGAACAGAAAAGTGTAGAAACAATCCCGAACAGAACTGACATTACTTCCGATTTCCCTGCTACTGTTACCACTTTTAAGGACGTATACCCACCTTTTAAGGCGCTCTTTCTCTGCCCCTCACCATCTAACACCATAAATTGGCTGAAGTACACTCCTATATAATCCACGCACAGCTCAGTTGGGACGTTGTAAACGTGGGTCCGGATTCTACTCCTGCTCTGCTATTCGGGCTGTAGTTTCATTGTCCCGCTCATTATTTATTTAGGGAGAATCGGGCGGTGTCAACCTTTGAAGGGAGCAGAATGTCCCACATGGTGAAGCTCTTATGGCAGATATAGGTTTCCGGAATATTCAGCTTCTTCAGAAGTTCCAACATGCTCTTTTTTTAGTCCTAGGAGGCGATTTTCCTTAAAGTCCCTGGTGACGAAGGACAACACTGTGTCTTCAATCGACTCCCCGAAACCAGGCAAAGGTTGCAGTACATTTCCCTCGATTTACTGTTTATACTGTTCTTTATCGTCCTGTAGGGGTATTCTTTTTTCATTGTTTTTTCCCAAATGCAGACTCTCTCGCTGATGCATCTTTGCCCCCCCCCGCCTTGTGCATAATGGTTGAACCGAGGGTGCCTTCGTCCCTGGAAGTGGACTTCTCTTTTGGGGAGCATAGAGGGTGTTGGAAGTGGAGGTAATTTCCACATTTGATGAAACCGCCTTTTTTATTTTCTGTTTCCCCGCTGGAGAAGCCTTGCTTGCTGGTGACAGCGGCATTCCATCTGGATGATTGTAAGAGCCTCCGTCGCAAGAGGCACCACCACATTGGGTGATACCGTCTCTTTTTCTTTTGCTGGTCTCTCGCTGGAGAAGCTCCGATTTCTGGTAGCAGAGTCACTTTTCGCCGGATTACTCTCCATCACAGTGGACACCACCACGTTGGGTGATGCCGCCTCTTTTTCTGCTCCATCGCTGAGAGAGCCGCCCTTTGCGGAGCATTCTCTTTTACTCCCTAGTGGGGCAGTATCTCTTGTTTGGTTGAAATCCGGACAGAATGTCCCGATTTTTTCTTTATCTCCCCCCCCCCCCGCTTGGAGGAGTCCATTTTCGAGGAAGCAGCCCCTTTTGTGTCCACTCTCGAAATAGAGGGATATATCATGATATACCTCCGAATCGATGGTGATGGTGGTCAGATCATGTATCCCCTCCTCTTTCATATATCTGCCAGTTAAAATAAATAAGGGGAATGTGTAATGTTCCCCGTTTAAACTGGTGTGGAGACAGGAAAAATCCAGAAGCAAGTTTTGGCGCGAAAAGAAGGCGCCAAAACTAGCAAGAAATTGATTTTAACTGATAAAGAGAGGGGGCGTAAGCGTGGAGAGAGAAAGTATGCTGTCCCCTTTATCGCTCATAAGGCTTACAGTATAGCGCTATTGATAAGGGTCCTCAATCCACTCTTCTCTCCTATAGTGTACGTCCATTGACATAGAGGTGAATCGGTCAGTAATCCTATTCCAAATAAAACAATTCATCTTTTCTTAGAGTTTAATTCACATTTTATAAATTTCTGTAAGACAGTTAAATCCAAAAATATAATTTCAGACATTCGCCCAACGTGTGAAAACCAGATTCCATTGCATTCAAGTTAGAAAAACACACGGTTTCGTCTCCAAATTGTTTTTTTTTGTATGAGAACAAGTGTTTATTTAAACAATTAACTACAGCCAGCACAATATCCGATCAAACCTCCTGATATTTGCATATTGGTTTTTAAAAGAAGCATTTTATAAATTAAGTATTATTTGTTGATATTTATTTAATAAATATATTAGAATAATTTAAACATATGAATTTTCATCCGCACTAATAGATCAGACAACAACCTATTTGATATTTTCTTCTAATTCGCCTTTTAACACTTTTTCTATGAGCTGTAAAATACATGTCTGCGCTACATTCCACAAGTCAGTAAAGTATTTACACTATAGTTAACATTGAAAATTACGTAGGTTCTTTTTTCAGAGTCGTAACTAATACAATCAAGTTTTAAGGCACGATGAAAATTTTGTCAATGTATGGCCACGTTGAAAGATTCAATAAGAGTTATTGGGTTAGTAGATGTAGAAAAAAAAGGTAACAGGGTCAATTGGCAGGGGTCAGTCAATGAGAACATAATAGAAAGTGATAAGGATGGGCTCGCGAATAATGATAAAGACCTACCCAAAGTCAGGTTTGTTACTAAAGTTGCTTGCACATATGCCAGCATGTGAAACGAACGTTAAACCTAAGATGATGATTATGATGATGGCGATAGTTTTAAATTATGATCATGATGATTATTATTTCCAAGGGCGAGGGAAAGTTATTCAAATATTGGCTTGAGGCGACGAAATGCTGACAACAACATACACTCACCAGTTATAAAACAAGTGAAACCATATGAAATAAACTCTTTTGTTTGTCCAAATAATATTTTCCCACAGTTTAAATTACTCATTTCCCTACGTCAATTAACTCAGAATCAAAATTTACCAGTTATTTTATCTTTATTATATTAACAATATCAAAGAATTTCTGGCCATAACACATGAAACGAATGTTTACATTTAACAAGTAAATTACATCTTTTTGTTTTAATGGCCAACGCATAAACCCTGATAACAGCTGCAGTAGACCGAAGGGCTTGTTTACTTTTGTAACACATGGACGACCCCTTATCCAATAAAACGAAGCTACCTACGCGTTGGTGCGCCTACAAATGTATTTGTCAATGTAAATAGAAAATAAATTTGGGAATGTTGGGCGGTTTATGGCGAGATGAATGTGTCTGCAGTCTGCCCTGTCGACAATCTAAAAGACAGCGAATGAAGATGGTTATTATCATTACGGTGGGCTCACAGTTGTCTTCTTTGGAGGGCGTTTAGTTGAATTTTTTTTTGAATTTTTGTTAGACGTCATAAAATTGAGAAACAGTTCATTAGTAGATTTAGTTTACCATAGATAAGGATCATGACAGACATAGGCAGGTAAACGTACACTAGTAGAATACACTTCCCAGGACGGGTATAACCAATACATATAGCATTACTTTCAAATGTTAATCTTTTCTACGGTTTCGGATTAGCGTAAAGTTTACTAAAAATGAATAATGTGCCCACGTTACTCACCATGTTACCGAGAATACATATTACATAAATAATAATGATAAGTAAATAGTTTAGGATTTTACCAAGCACATACATATTATTGATGCTCATGTGCGCGCATCAATCCTTTTACAAATGTACTACTTAATATAACTCGATATTTTGACGCCAAGCAATACTTTTCTCTATTAAATGCTTTTGGATCTAACTTATTTGAAATGGTAAAGTTTAAAAATGAATAATGTGCACATATTACTCATCGGACTGCTGAGAATATATATTCCAAAATTTATAATGATCCGTTCACTAGTTTAGGAGATTACCATGTACACACAAACACGCATATATATATATATATATATATATATATGTATGTATTTTACTATTTGTATACATTGTTTGAACACTTGATGAGTTAATAAACTTGTAAACTATAGAAAGTGCATGCACTTCATCATTTTATTGTACATATATATATATATATATATATACTGAATTTTATATAGAGAGAAATAAAATTCATAGCATTATGTTATTTATATTATTCAACCTACTGTTTTCATCTTGAATGTTATTCTTACATCGGCATATATAACCTCCGACCTTATTCTGATGCTTCTTGTTGAATTAGAGAATCTTTATGTTTAAATGAGCAAGTTAAAGGCTTAAGTAATTTGTTATTGTATTTTTAGTTAGTATTAAACTTTCAACATCCAGAACACTGTCACTTAGAATGGATTACACTTAACACCTTCATCCGTTACGCGACTTTTCTATGTAGGATGAGAACCATCTATTCAATTGAATTAAATAAAGGATTCCGTTTTGAATCTCGTATAGATTCTACAGTTTGATATAAGATACCCCGAGTTTTACTCTCCGCACCTGAAGAAGGTCGGATGATACATCAGGCGAAATGGTGAGCATATCTCAGCAACACCGCTTTAAAATTAGAAAGTAGCATCCAGTGGAAACTCAAGACAACGAACGCGTTTCTTGAGCTACATGGAGCTACAAGATTTTCATTTAATCACGGGCTACCAAGCAAGTTAATATTTTATTAACTTAATAGCCGTTGACTTTAGAGCTGGTTTTATCCGAACTTTTAAGAAATCCGTTTTGTTTTTCTTCCGATGGGTCACTAGCTACAATCTTCACAGTCAAACCTGATAGGAGAATCGATTTGGTCGCCGATAACCCGACTAATAAATAGGTAATACTGAATTACATTATATAAACAGCACTCACCAAGTGACATGATACACGACACATATATATATATATATATATATATATATATATATATATATATATATATATATATATATATATATATATATACACAGAGACACGTACAAATTGATATCATTTTGATTAATCAGGGAGTCATGATAATTGGATAAGTTGAACATACGTTGTATTGCTGAGCTGCTGCACATGATAGACCCCTGCCAATTGTTGTAATAGTAAGGAGGTCGTGATGATTGGTACATTATAATAGACACTAATAGATTTAATAAGTGAAAATTGGCCAATCAATAAATCGAACAGAGTTGTTAAATACGCTACCAAACTGAAGAGGCGTCATCAGGAAATGACTCTTTCTTGACATATTTCTGCCATCTGTCTCTTATGTTGCGTCACCATCTTTGGCATCTTCTAACGCCCCCGTACGCTTTTACATCCCATCGATGCGACGTGTATTTACACGCTTCCTCTTTAATATTGCTCATTCGACAATCAGCTTTTCGATTCTACAGGGCGGACAATCTTGAGCATCTGAAACATCTAATTTTCAGAAAAGTCTTCAATAGTTTACAAAGCAACGTCATTGCAAACCTTATACAGAGTAGAACATAAGGACACCCCTCGTTTAGATTGGATATAAAAAAGAACGTATCTATAAAATAAAGCTAATTATTGTAAAATAAGCATAAACATCTCCCCCGTTTTAAATGGCTATAAAAGAAAACTAGTTATATTTATGTAAAGTACGTAAAATAAGTACATTACATTAGTTGCTATTACTGTTGATGTCAGTAGCATTGGTACCACTAACGAGAGAGAGGGGGTGAGAAGAGAAAAGACTGGGAGCAAATATTGCCTTTTTCTGATACCTTGTGTTTTACGTAGAGATATTCGGTATCATACACATGAATAAAAATTATGGGATAGAACATAAATAATTCCAGAAATATGAAAATGATACCCAGACATAATTCAAACCTGGGCCCACGAATAAGATCCACTTTAAGCTATTGTCGTCGTTATAATTTGACTACTGAGAATGGTATGCTTATCGAAAGTTAGGCGAGTACGTTCGTTGATTTGTTGATTATGTTTACCATATCTTCTTATATAGTAACAGCGTATATGGTAAGTGAAAGCAACAACCATGTCTACCTATGTTTCTCGGCAAAGGTTCGTATCCATCCTTAGTCGCATGTTTCTCTTCGTGGATTTGTCCATCTTCCAACTTTGTAGAGAAGTAGTATTCCTTTGTATACTCTGGCATTTTTTTTCATCAAAATACGGGTATCTTTCTAAAAATAACGGTTTTGTTCTAATAGGTTTTAAAAGTAAATTCGATAAATGGCGACCCTTGCAAGCAATTCATTAATGGAGTCATCCAAACAGTTGTTCAATGTCTCCCGTATGTTAATATGATTTTAAAATCTATTTTGTTGTTATTCTGGAAAGTATGTTTTACGTTTATATATTTATATGCATAGTATTAACTCCTTAATTAATTCACGGGGCATTATAGATTAGAAAAAAACAGCTGATATGCGTAAAGG
>OY744516.1:159505336-159510336 GCA_963556195.1 Sepiola atlantica | reverse complement strand
GATGATGATAGCAGAGAAGCGGCAATGTTACATATAATGGCACAACCAATGCGGCCAATCACAATCACTCAAGACGAGGTCAAGAAGCAGCTCTTGTCCTTGGATGTGAATAAGGGGCAAGGTCCGGATAGACTATATCCATCAATTTTCCGGCATGTTGCACCTGAACTATCTGAACTCTTAGCAGCCCTTTTCAACATTTCACTGACTACCGGAGGTTTTCCTGCTGATTGGTGGGTGGCCACAATCTGCCTATCTTTAAAAAAGGTGACAAAGAAGACCCAATGATTTACAGACCAGCGAGCCTCACCTCTATCGTCTCAAAATATTTGGAAGTTCTACTCATACGATCAATATTGGCTCATCTTACATCTACTGCTACCATCTTTCCATATCAACATGGTTTCATTCCAAAACGTTCATGTCTCACAAATTTACTTATGATGGAAGAATGGAATACCAGTATAATACTGACATTGTCATTTCGGTCTTTGCCAAGGTTTTTGATTATGTCAATCACCGCTAACTTTTATATAAACTCAAAACCTACGGTCAACATGAACCGGTTATGAAGTAGATCAGATCTTTTCATGGTGGTCGTGCATACAAGGTTCAGATAAATGTCAGTTTGCTATCTGAAATGGATGCTTGCAGTGGTATTCCTCAAGGTTCTGTGCTGGGTCCTATCCTTTTCCTATTTAATATAAACGACATGCTGGAAGTGATTCGTAGTAACATACTCCGATTTTCAGATGGCGTCAAATTAGTAGCTCGTAAAAGCGAAATTGATGATCTCATCTAGCCTTCAACGTGCATGGAAATGGTCCATTGAATTGGACTTATATCTTAATGTCAATAAATGCTACCATATTGTAGTGAGAGCTCCTTCTGACTCGGCTCTTACTCTCAGTAGTGACAGAGCTCTGCTCAATGTGGCGAACGAAACAAAAGATTTAGTGTTTCTGGTCGACTTGTCCTTCAAGCCATCGAAACATTGCATTCAGTCTGCAAACAAAGCAATCAGCACTCTATTTCTCATTCAACGTTCTTTCTGCCAACTCACTCCTGACATATTTCTACCACTTCATGTCTCTCGTGTCAGACCACTGTTAGAGTACGGTGTCCAGGCCCTTGCTCCATACATAATGCGTGATATTCAGCATCTAGAAAGAGTTCGAAGACTAACTACTCGAATAATGCAGGGTGTATGGGATCTGCCCAATGAAAGCCGAATCAAGAAACTTAGTCTTTTCTCCCTTGAGCGCCGACTATTACGCGGTGATCTCATTTTGGACTACAATCTCTGCAATGGGCATTATGATATACATCAGGACCTATTATCAACTCCTGCTGCAGAAAGTGGTCTATGCTGACACTACAAGAAACTATTTCACCGCCGATTTCGATTGAACCGGAGGAGAGGCGCCTTCTTAATCAGGATCTCTGGACCGTGGGATAGTCTACCAAGAGATGTAATAAATGCGCAACAACCCATCAATTCAGGGAGAAGTTGGGCATGTGCTGGTCTACTGCATGTTCTTCTGTGTAGAGTTTTACCACTCTATTCATTACATGTCAACTGAAACATGCTTGTGTTATGTTTTGCCAAATTGATTGAATTGAATCATAGAAGAGATAAATACTACATTTTAAAATATATACACAAGTCAGATTCTTGGAATTACACTGTAACTCAGTTCAGTAATAACTTACTACCTCAGTAAAAATCCAGCTGTTCATTTATATTCTTTTAAACACACACATACACACACGTATATATATATATATATATATATATATATATACAGAGAGAGAGAGAAGGGGAGGGAGAGAGATTAATATATACAGAGAAATAGCTATATATAAAGAGACATATATATATATATATATATATATATATATATATATATATATATATATATATATATATTAGTAATTGGACGATTAAATCTTTTTTCACGACATCGATACAATTACTAATTCTGTTCTAAATTCCGGATTCCGATACAATTACCAATTCTTTTTAAACTCCTAAGTATTTTATTTGAGATTTGTTTCTTTTTTTATTTTAGAATTACCGTAAAACTTCCCCGTGATGTCCGCATATATTTTCTCAAATGTAAAACATACACTTGTGGGCGTATCTTACACGAGTAGTGCTGTCTAAATATTTTCTCAATCTTTTTCATTGTAATTGATTGAAAATACTGAGGCAACTGAAGATTTATGTTTCTTTTAAAACAAAGCTGATTTGTATTTGTTCCCCATTAGTTGACAAAATGCTATTTGAATTATTTCATAAACAAGTGAAAATAGTCGACGATTGTTATGCAAAATTTGGAGACAGTATAGGAAAACTATAGGTAACAAAGCCTCTTTCAGTATCAACTATGAGATTCTAAATAATAATGTTACTATCTAGAAAAACATTCTAAACATGTGAAGTACTTTGCAGGGATGGTTTGTTAACTATTCTGTACCTTCTCTCTTGTTCATGTTTTTACCTACTAAATCTGTATAGATTTAGTAGGTCAATACTGTCAATATTACAGATATGAAGTAGATTGATTTGTAAAAAGAACAACAAGATACAGATAACAATAATAGTAACTCTACTACTAATAATAATTGTATATTAGTAGATTAACCCCATCAGCTTAATCCCCCGGAAATAAGATTTTACTTTTTTAGATGATTACCTGTTAACACTTTAAAACCCTTGGTAGAAAGAAAAAACTAATTATTTTATTATTTAGAGTGGGAGATCAGTTTTGTGTATAAATTTTACATAAAATGATTCTCATTTCCGTGACATTCTAACTTTTTAGTGATGTTCATTAAATATTTTTACCACTAACTTTAAGTTCGACTAGCAAGGTTTCTAAACTATGCATAATCGTTTAAAAAGTAGATTTTGCCTCCCCCGCCAAATAAACGTACAGAATCTATCTCCCAGAGCAAAATAACAATTTTTGTCAACTGCTCTAAAATGCTAGAATGTTTCGAAAATTGGAACTTATTTTACGTGAAATCTATATGTGAAACTGATACCCCACTCTAAATTCTGAAATAATTATTTGTTCTTCCATTTTGCACGGTGTTCACATGTAATCGCCTAAAACGTAGAATATCATGTTTATTTGGAAGGATCATTAGGATGAGGGTAATAATCTGCAATAATAATAATAATATTTATAAGTTCTTATATAGTAAAATAAATTATTTTTACAAAGATACATTAAAATATTAGTGTGAATATTAAACAAAAAATTAATAAAAGACATGTTAGCAAGTATTTTTTTTTCATAAAACACATTTGAAATGACTTTAAAATAGTTTTAAAATATACTTACATTTTAATATTGGAAAATGTTCACTGTATTTCACGTGTCTTGTCAGTAGAAGAGAAATGTACCAACTAAACTGCCAAATGGTTATAACCAAGAATCATTTGTATTACTAATCTTTCATTTTATTGCCTTCTATTGCAATCCCTATTTACCTTATTTAGAAACTGTTTTACAACCAGACATGAAAGATCAAAATGAACAAAAGTGTTCTATCCTTTGAAAACGTCTAAAGTTGTTTGGGTGTTTTCACACTTTGTGGTCACCGCTTGTAAGATTTGCCAATGCTGGCTAGGAGCAGGACAAAAACAAACAAACAGACAAAAACCCAACAGCATTAAATAAATGAATTTTTTAAAAGTAAAAAACACTTATTTATTTATTACTTTTATTAAATTATAAAAGATGTTGACAGTATTTTTCATGACAAAAATGTGTTATTTGATTTCAGATTTTTTGCCGGTACGTAATAAATCAACTGCGTTCTTTTAAAGGTTACAGCGAATTAATGCAGTTTTTTGTTTACTAATCAAGTAAAATAAATTTACATCGTATTTTTATGATATTTTGATCTATAGATTTCAAATAAAATATTCATCATTAGTACCAACGATGACAAATTAAGTTTATGAAAACTATTAAATTAATTAGGCTAAAATTTTTCCGATTCCGATGACCTTTAATTCTGATTAATCGTTCCAACATGAAAAAATTGTTTTGGGCCAATTTTCAAACGGCATTTCCTTTAAAATAATTTATGTCGCTAAAAGTTATAATTACTAAAACGATATGTATAGAGAGAGATAGAAAGATATATAGTGCATTCTTATTATAATTTTAGTTTTCCTCGAAAGCATTAGTTAATAATGCCTAAAAAATTAAGTGATATCTTTTCAAAATAAAGGGTGATCTTCGGACACTTTGAGACTGACATCCCTAATGCAAAATGGAAATTGCCGTCTCCATTATAGTAAGTTATGGGTATCTACTTCCTGGAGTCTGTCTTTTGTGCTACAGTTAAACTTCCGTTTACTTTAAAGTTCCGTTTCTTATTCATTTTATTTATATTTCTTTGAAATTCGCAATACAATTGTTAAGCAGTCGATGTCTCATCAGCTTTAAAAAAGAAAAAAAAGTACATTTCCTCCTTTCCTTACAGCAATTACTTCCGGTTGAGTGCGGAGTACTTTCGATGCCGAACAACAACCCATCCATCAAAAAGGAAATAAATTTCGCGTCCACCTTTTAATAGTCCGTTCCTTAACAACCGTAACATTATAAACTGCTTTCAACTATTTTTATTTGACAACATCAATAAACGAGCGCACTCAGTGAGTGCAAACCTCCCGCTCCCGTTGACTTATTGGATCAACTTTCATTCGAACGTTTTTTTTCAATATGTTCGCATAATTGGCAATGATTTGCAAATACTGTGTGAATACATTATCGCTTTTCTTTACTATACTAGTGTACACCCTCCGTCATAAATGACGATAAAAAACTGTTTCGTTAGTTTTTGCACTAATATACATATTTAATCACATAATTACTTCAATAATTTAATTTGTCAACGTCTCTATGCTTTCTCTTTAACACGTGTGTTATTTTAACTTATTTCTTTTACAAAAGAGTTACGATAAAACAGGTTTCATT
>OY744516.1:159492836-159500336 GCA_963556195.1 Sepiola atlantica | reverse complement strand
TTAGATGGCTCCGTAATTAGGGCCGTACAAGAAGTAGATAAGGAGTGGCAAAGTAAGGGTAAAATTTAACTGTTTCAAAGCTGCGGACGATGGAAAGTATTTGGTGGCTAAGGACCATTTTGAAAGATTTTGTTTGCCACCTAGGTTGGACGACAACATAGAGGAAGGAGTCATGGGAGCGTCTGGTAGTAAGTCTTGTACTCAGTACTCTTTTTCTAGCAAGACGGCGGACACTACCAATACATGCTTACGAAAATTAGATTCCAGTGCTAGGCTGTTGCTTAGACAAGTTTCATATAGCTCCCTAATTTCGTCATGTTTGCATGGTTCGGGTTCCGTGGCTGATAAAAGAGAAGCCTTGCAGGCAATGTCTCAATCTGACGGAGGTAAACTCTCACTTGGTGGTTCCTCATTTCAAAATGGAGACGTTCAGGTCCATACGTCAAGCGTTCAAGGTAGGAGATTGGGCAGTAAAAGATGCCTACTTTCATGTTCCAATTCATCTGGATCACAAGCAGTTTCCAATGTTTCATTTTCTGGGAACTCATTACCAATTCAGGGCAAAGCCTTTCGGTTTAGCGGTGGCTCCCAGGGTGTTTACTAAGATCATGGCGGCTCTGGGCAGTTTTCTAAGATGTCGTCAAATACATATTTTCATGTATCTGAACGATTGGCTGGTCAGATATCAGAACAGACACGTTCTCAACAAACAATTGGAAGTAATACAAGATCTCCTGCATGCAAAAATTGGGATTATTAATAAACATCCAGAAGTCTTGTCTGCAGCCGACACAAGAGATAGTCTTCCTGGGCGGTCTCTTCAATCTAAAAACGGGGAAGATTTTTCCATCAGAAGAGAGATTTTAACTCTTTTTGAACTAATAAAATCAATTTTGGACTCGAATTTCATCGAAGCCCACGTGTTTCTCAGACTGTTGGGATTGATGACGGCATGCATCGATCAGATTCCTCTAGCTCGTTTGCATATGAGACCGATCCAATTTTATCTGCAGGTGTGGTGGTTACCACAGAGAGACGATATGAGGAAGAGAATTCCCGTCGATAATTCTTTAAAGGAAGATCTGGTATGGTGGACAAGGAAGAAAAAAATTTCAAGTGAGTTCAGTTTCGCCTCGCAGAACCTGTGGTTTTATGGACCGACGCGTCAGAAGAAGGCTGGAGTGCTCACTTAGACGACCATCATGTGGCAGGAGTTTGGGACAAAGACCAGAATAAAAACCACATAAATTTTTTGGGGAAGGAGTTGAAAGCTGTCCATTTAGCACTCATCCAGCTGCTACCTCAAGTCAGTGGGAGGAGAGTCTTTCTCAGGTGCGACAATTCCACGGCGGTGGCCTACATCAACAAGGAGGGTGGCACAAGGTCCCTTCCGCTTTGTCAACTGACTTGGGAGGTGTTCCAATGGGCAGAGAAGTACGATAATTCCCTCGGGGTTGCGCACATTCCAGGGAAGAAGAATGTTTTGGCAGATCGGCTTTCAAGGGGAATGACAGGAGCTCGCCTAACCGAGTGGAGTTTGGACAAAGAGATAGTGAGCCTGTTGTTTCAAAGGTTCGGTCAACCAAACATGGATCTCTTTGCTACGCCAGAGAACAGGAAATTGAAGGTGTTTTGCTCCCTCTTTCCAGTGGAGCAGGCTTATGCTTCAGATGCTCTAAGCATCGATTGGTCAGAGATGTATGATTATACATTCCCTCCCCCGATACTGATTCATCGGGTCCTTCGGAAAGTGTTTCAAGAAAGTTGTGTCATTTTGTTGATAGCTCCTTATGCTCCTCGTCAGTCTTGGTATCCCAATCTTCTAGAGCTTCAAATAGACCTTCCGAGAGTGTTACCGGTAATGTCACAAATGCTGTCACAGAAATTCGGCAGGGTGATACATTCAGATCCGGCAAGTTTGAAGCTAGTAGCATGGAAGATATCCAACATAGTCTCACTAAGGAATCGCTTTCTGAAAAGTCTTGAGAGTACATCAAAGAAAGTAAAAGACAATCTACCAGGAGACTATATGAAGCAAGGCAACGAATTTATAGAGGCTGATGTGTTGAACGGAATATCAATCCATATTCAACCTCTGTAAAAGAGGTGGCAGACTTCTTTGTCTATTTACATGAAAACACGGGATGCAAAGCGACTACTATTACTGGTTACAGAACGGCTTTAGCTGTAATTCACAATGGTTGGGAGAAGAGTTCTATAAATACGGAGAAGCTTTTGTCGGACATGATTAGAGGAATTTTAAATTCTAGTCCTTCTGTTATGCCTCTTCTCCCTAAGTGGGACTTGCCTTTTGTTCTGGAAGCTCTTACCTGTCATCCTTTCGAGCCTTTGGATGAGGTAGAGTTAAAATATTTATTATGGAAAACAGTTTTTTCTGGTTGCCTTAGCTTCGGCTGCTAGAGTTTGTAAGCTTAGCGCATTATCTACCAATGAATCAAGCTTTTGACAAGAGAATGCCCGCATTAGATTGTTACCTGATTTGAAATTTCTGGCCAAATTCAGCGTCTGAAGAAAGTTTGGTCGCCTTGGTTTATTCCAGACTTTGAGATGTTTACTGAGAACTCTAGGGATCTTCTGCTTTATCCTTGTCGTTGCTTAAAGACTTATATTAGTTGTACAAGTCAGTTCAAGCAAAATACGGACGCTCTCTTTATTACTTATCTTAAGAACCACCATAAACCGGCGTCGATAAGCTCTATTTCTTGATGGATAGTGTCTACCATCAGACAGGCGTATGGAGCTGCAGATCAATCAAGTTTGAAAGGGATCAGAGCTCATGATACTAGGTGCTTAGCCGCATATTGGGCTTTGTTTAATGGGGCCTCACTGAAAGATATTCTTCAGGCTGTTCATTGGTCTTCGGAGAACACATTTGATTCCTTCTACTTGAGAGATGTGACGTGGGGCGAAGGAAATTTTTCCAGAGCATCCATTTTAAAGACAACGAGAAGTGCGGATAATTGAGTGAGTATGTTCTTCATTTTCCTCTTTCCGCCGCCCTTTGGTCTCGGATACACATTCTAAATTGCTTGCTATCGTTATTACAGATAAGTAGAGAAATCGATATAAACTGTGAGTGTTTAAAGGTAAACCCCCTGTTTATGAGATTTCGATACTTACCTGTATACTCCCTCCCTCCTCCCCTCTTTTAAGTTGAGGTTGTTTAAGTTGCTAAGAGTGCCTCGTATGAAAGTGATTTTATTGAAGAGGTCGACGCTTTTATAGGGAGCAAGGGAGATAATTTGAATTCGGCGTGGTAATATGCAATTTTGGGAATTTTGCTATCGTTATTACAGGTAAGTATCGAAATCTCATAAACAGGGGCTTTACCTTTAAAACCCCACAATTTCAATTACTGTTTGTGGCGATTTTTCGCAGCCGCGTTGGCATATGCGTTAGGCTCGTAATTCTAGGCTGAATTTACGAACTACGTTCGATCCCATGCGATCCCCTGAAATCGCAACTCCTGAACTGATGAGTGTAGAAAACCTAACACAATATCGTCTGTAGGTATGAAAATACTTTAATATTAATATATATATATATATATATATATATATATATATATATATATATATATATATATGTGTGTATATAGAGAGAATAATTAAACGATGACAATTTCGGAACAAAATAATGTTTACGCATATTTCTAAATAATTCAACTGCACTCCCGGGTAATCGAAGTAGTTATAATTTACTCTAGCTTCATCAAAAGTACCAAACCTCTAAAGTATTCCATGAAATTCATCCGGGGTTCGAATTGTTCGACTGGCGGTACGGTTACATAATTTACATACTGATGAGTGTCTATAGATAATCAAAATATTTTAAAAAATAATAATCATATATATATATATATATATATATATATATATTATAATTTTTTAAAGTGTGCGTATTTCGTCCGTAGAGGAGGTACATAATTAATGGCATGAACGTAAGAAGAAAAATAAGAAAATGCAAAAGATAAAGAATACAGAAAGAACGAGGAAAGAGTGGGAAGAGATGGGGAGAGAGAAGCAGATATATAGAGTCTATTATGGCATCGCAAGTCTTATGATGTCATAACAAACCTTTTTTATTTTGACTTCGATACATATCCTTCTCATAACATTCATCTCACTACTTATCTGGACATTCGCCCTTGATTCACGCGATTCGTCATTCCTCCCACTATATTAAATATCCATGCACGAAGGAAAAGTGTGCACGGTGAAAAGCAAACAAGATAACATCGTCCAAGTTTTAGCTCTATACAGATGTGTTTGTTTAAAAAAATTTCCAGACATTCCATAGAGATACGGAAAGTGATCTCATATTCCAGCCGACAATTAAAAAACAGTTAATTTTTCTATATGCCTTTCAAAACCCTAGCTTTGAATAAGATAGGGAAGATAATCTAATAATTTGAGAACATTAAATTCACCTAAAAAAATACGTAATATTGGTCAATATGGCACTTAAACGTAGCACATATGACCGCAGTTTATCCAGAAAACACATACAATCGTTGCCAACACTCGTAAAGTTATTAGTAGTTTACACACTTTTACGGGACTGCTTTCCTGCAAATTAAAACAGGGTCGTCTTCAAATCTGTTATGAATTGTCGCGACAAGTAATTTTAGCTTAGTCTATCACAGCGATCTTACCCAATCCTCTACTACAGCACTTAGTCTCTCAACTGACAATAATTCCATCTTAGTAATCCTAATACTCGAGTCGCTTTGGACCTGTATAAGTGGTGATCCATTCGTAAAAAAGAATAGATAATAAATAAAATCAAACCTAATCGATTTTCATCGAAAAATATCGGAGTATTTAAGAGTGTATGCTTATTGAAGTAACGACGCGAAAAATATGAAAATAAGTTATTAATTGTCATTTTGGCATAAACATAAACAGTTACTGTGATATGGGGCAGATTTAGAGGGGTACCTGGGTGGGAAGTTGTACCGCAAGATATTTGTTCACATTAGATATAAATAACTGCATATTGGTACAGTCGGGGATCAAGCGTTTCAAACGTAAAAGCTATCAGAATAGAAAATCGTCTGGCATGTAGGGACCCCTAAAATGAAGGGGTGGAATATTGCTACTAGTTGGGTGGGTCCGAGGCAATTTATTTTGAAGAAGTACTAGTGTAGTAAGTTCATCAGTAAAACAATCATAGGAACGCAACACTGCGGGGATGTGATAGTAGATGGAGCTTGACTGGCAGTGCGAGATTTATTAGTTTAAAATTTGTGCACCCAATTTTTGTCTAGTGGTCGGTGAACTATAATAATTGTTTTTCTCATTTGGAAATATTCTGCTTACCTTAAATTTTAACAGAATCATTTAAATTTTATGGAAACGTATTACAAGGGGCTGAACTTATTGAAATATATTTGTTTAGAATACTTTAATTTGAATAACCTGAAAAACGCCGGTCTTATTTCAATGAACTAAGGAATTTTGAAAAATTTTCTGGCATCATGCTACTCTCCAGAAGATACTTGACTCCTCACGCAGTCCTCTACCTGGATAAGAGTTAAGTACGCCCAAAGATGAAGTGCCATATCTGTGGATGTGCCGCTCAGAGCACTCAATCTTTTTCTGGACAGAGTACAAATCGACTTCGCAATCTAGCGATGAATAATCTCATGTACTAACGAGTCATCGTGTATCAAGGTCTAAAGACAACTCGAGGATAAGGGTTAATGTGTTCGTCACGTGGACGGTAAGACAACACCGTGAGGGTTGGTGATGATGGTTGAAATTAGTCAAAATAGGATTATGTATGAGGACGACTCAACAAAAATTTGTTTATATTGGACTTGAACACGGCCATGTTGTAATCAGCTGGGAAACAGTGTCATGGTATGATGTCCCACAAACGGGTAATTCTTGGAAATAAACTTTGTTCATGGTAATTTTGATTAGTTTTAGGTACACAGAGAAAGAAAGGACAATTATTTACAGTGGTTGTAGAGGGACAAGCATTTGTTGTAAATGTTTTACAGGGCGGTAGATTGTCGCTTAGTTTCGAACCTACCAGAAACATTACGATAAAGTAAAGAGAGACTAGCAACCTCTCTTCCATATAACCACTTCCTGACGAAAAGCGTAGAGACTCGAGAGAGATATGGGGGTTATATATTTTTTTACAAGAAACCGACATCAAAGATCAAGAGGAAGAGAGAAATGGGGCTTATAATTAACGAGATAACCCGTAGAGAAAGGGTTAAGCATGTACGTGTATAGGTCGTTTGTTTATTTGCCATATGCAGTTGTGGAGCTAATCCAGACCAGATATACTTTGAAATATCCTGAAATATTGGTGTACGTAAGCGTGTGCGTATGTGTTTGCTTATGTGAGCATGGGCGCATGCATATGTGAGTATCTCGCTGTCCATGTGTGGATTAAATTAATCGGATCATTTCAGTCAAATCATTTCGGTTGATTACCTCCCTTGGCCATTTTAAGTACGTTTTCTTTTTTTCACTGAAATCAACCTCGTAAATAATGTTCATTACGTTTATGCAGCGTCTCATTGAATTTCAATTATTTTCATCGTAGCTTTTTTTTTTTGCTTTTGCTTTTTTTAGTGACTCCAACTGAATTTTCAGAGATGTAAATATTTAATACCTACCTCCAAATATTTGAAAGATATCACAATTTTCTCATGGCAAAGATTTAGTTGCTATCCATCAAAAAGCAAATTGGTCGACTGCAGTCACGATCGAACCGACTACTCCAGAGGAAGATGCTAGCATGTGTAAACACCATATCGATGTATAAATAATTTAACGCAATTATCGCTATTTATATAAAGTTAATTATGTGTAAATGTTTATATGTTTGGATGTACAGGATTCACTCCTAAACTCAGTGATCGATTATCATGAATTATAAAACACAGTTGCTGAGCATAATAAGCAATAATATGTGCTATAGTTATTTTAATTTTGTTTCATGCTGATGAGGTAAAAAAAGGGGGCGAGAGCTTATTAGAAAAATGCAGAAACTTCCTATGTTTGTGAATTTTTAATCATAGGTACAGGACATCAATGGATAAATATTTCTAAAATGTCAGTTTCTTTCGAGTAAAACGGTCTTTAAAGGGGGGGCATAATATGGATACAACAGCCCTTATTCTTTCTTCTAATGTGTGGTTTTGTCTTTATTTTTCTATATTTGTCTGTCTTTTCAAACTCACTCTTTTCTGATTCAACAATTTAAATCGAGGTGTATGGGTAAACCAACAGGTCACATTTTTGTTAACAACATACCATATATATATATATATATATATATATATATATATATATATATATATATATATATATATATATATTTCATTATTTTTCGTGGAGTACAAAATTTTATTATCGCAAGCATGAAGAAAGGACGGATTTTATCGTCATGATTAAATGTTAATCAAGAAGAAATATATATATTGCTATGCAAGCATTGTTTAAAATAGCATAGTGT
>OY744516.1:159452836-159487836 GCA_963556195.1 Sepiola atlantica | reverse complement strand
TTCGTGTTATTGACTAACAGTTGTCTGAATTGCGAATGGGGAAGTTATGTTCTTTTAAATGCTGGCAGATTGAACTTGAGTCTGTAAGATGTAAGGTGAGTCTTCAGGAAAGAGTAGTACAAGTGTGGCCGATGTTGCAGTTGATATAGAAAATAACTTTTGTTATTAATGTTTAGTTCATATAGTGAATGTGTGTACAGAGTTTGTTTGAAAAATGTTTTATAGTTCTTCAATTTGGTAATAGAGGTTGTGAATTTTATAGTAAATGATGAATCAAATTCTTTTATTAGTGTAAACAGAAGATATATGCCTGTTTAAATGACTTTTACGTCTAGTTGAAAGGTAAGATACAACTGGTTACTGGAGAATATGTAGATATGGTCTGAATTGTTTTGCTGTGTGTTCGTTTTATCTAGGTTTCTAATCGTTAATTTTGTTTGTCCGTCTACCAGGAAATTAGAGAATTGGTTATTAATTAAGACTTGTGAAATGTTTTTTAAGAGATCATTTTGACCCGGTTTATAGGATGATTAAAGATTACTATTTTATAGCGGTATAGACATTCGATTTTGTAGTTCAACAGGCATAATCAATGGCGGTAGTTTTTTTTTTATATGTAGAGGTTATAAGTTCATTTTTGTTGGAGTCGATAAGTACATAGAGAAAATAACTGTTGTTATTAATGTTTAGTTCATAAGTAAATCTGTGTACAGAGTTGGTTTGTAAGATGTTTGGTAGTTCTATAATTTCATTTTTATTGTCTGCTAGAATATAGATATTGTCCAGGCACCTTACCTAAATAGAAAGGTTAGTGATCGTATTTAATAGTTTGTTCTCAAGACTAGACATATAAACATTACTGACTGTTGGTCCAAGTTCAGGACTCATGACGACGCCATTAATCTGTGTGTAAATGTTTCCCTTATAGTCGTAGGAGGGGACTTCGATTTTGCAGATTTATAATAACTGCTTGTAAATTCTAGTGTTGATTTTTAGATAAGAGAGGGATGAATTATTGTATATGTTATCAATTATAATGTCGATTTTTTCATAAGCTGGGATATTAGTGAATAGATTATCGACGTCCTGTGAAGCAGTAATTTTATATATATATATATATATATATATATATATATATATATATATATATATATATATGTATGCATATATAAATATATATATATATATGTATATATGGGTATATATATGTATATATGTATATATATATATGTATATATATATACATGTGTGTATATATATAGATGTATATATGTAACTATATATATAAGGTAGATGTGTATATGTAAGTATATATGAATGAAACTAGCTATCGGGACAGTAGCATAAATTCGCTTTGAAGCGAGCTGACAACAGAAGATATTGTTGTTCGGAAGAAACAACTTACCTTGTTGACTTTTATATATATATATATATATATATATATATATATATATATATATATATTAGTTTTACGGAGCCCTCCAAAAAGGAGCACGCTCCGTTTTGCTGGAGCGAAAGAGAGGATGGATCATTTTATATTCAGCGGAAGTGGAGCGGGAGCAATCTCATTTGGGGGTTAAATAACGTGGTTTTATCACTCCGCTCTAAAATTATTTGATTTCTTTTAAACATCAGTGTTTTATTCAGCAATAAAAAGAAAAAGAAAGAAAGTCTCAGCTAAACTCTGAGTTATTTTTTAAAATTATATATCTGGTAAATGTATATGAGATAGGGGAGAGGAAGGGAGAGAGGAAGAAAGAACGAGAAAGTTACACATGAAAACAGAGCATTTGAACTTCTCAGATGTTCACATCGACATGTTACATTTTTGATGGGACAGTTTTCTTAAGGCAAAAGGCAATTTGGCAACACATGTCTTCAAATGGGTCTATAGATGTTTGTTAAGTTATTTTCTTACAGATTTGGACAGTTTTTTTGTATTTATGACAAGGATGTTTGTTGCTGATTGAATCAATAAGCCAATTTTTCTTTTAATTCGTGTTTTTAAATAAATAATTTTGGATTCAATTGTACTATAGGGGCCGTTAGATTCTGTCGTCCATTTCGCTCGATATTCACCCAAATGTTCGATAAAATCAATTTTAAGGGGGCGGGGGAATTGTATCATTTCTCTTTACAAAAAATCTTTTTTTTTTTTAGCATATATCAAATTGAACTTTTATGTCACATTTTTACCCGTCGTCTTTTCAGCGACATTTTGTTATTCTTTAATTCACGACTAGTATATTTTAACCTTTTTATGTTTGCTTTTAAATTCGTTAAATTTCGTTAAAAAGTTGCTTTTGTAAATAGAATCTTCAAAGATTTTTTTGTGTGTAATAAAATACTAAACAAGTAAAAATATATTTAGTCGAAGAAAAAAATATATTTAGTCCAAAACAAAAATATCTTTAGTCCAAAGAAAAAACAATAAAAACCAACATGGCCGCCAGCGATGAACACCTGGAATTACAGTTAGATTCTCAACACTTTAAAAGGTAAATGAGAATTTTATTTCAGAACCAAAAATACAATTAAAACCAACAATCAGTTACATTCGGTAACAAAATGCTCACATATATACCTGTTTAATTAGTGATTTGTGTCACGTATGATCTATATTGTTATATTTGATCGCTCTTTAAAATGTTACTATTTAATCCTGATACATATTTGATTTTTAGTCAGATTTAGGGAAGTTGAGAACTTACACAGTTAGTGTGTTTACTCTCATTAGCCTCATCGACACCCTTACCAAAATGCAATGAAACACAAATTATAAGAATCACTGTAAAATTGTGCCTCCTGTAAATTGAAATATGTTACACTGCATATTTAATTTTAAATTATTCCAACACATCCGATTGTTTTCTCAGTTTCTAATCTGTTAAAATAATTATTAAGTAACAAACACATTCGGTAAACAAAAAGTACTACACTTACAAAGGAATATTGATCGGCTATGAGTTTCCTGAATCAATCCGCCAACTCGCCTAATATCTGTAAACGGGACATACGAGGGTTATTTAGTTTTATGTTATTTTGTGATCGTAAGTTAGTTCCATATGACGTTTTATTTTTATTTTTTTACCTACAACTTCCAGACTACTTCCATACAAAAGTACTTATACGTTAGTTTACTGGAGAAAATAAGAATAAAACTGCTTATAAGGAGCGCATAGTACGTGAGCTATTTACAACACTCAGTCTAGTATAATATCGCATCTTTTCCTATTTAGAATCTAAAAGCATTTCATTCCTTCAGTTGTGCTTATCTTAGGATTACTTTTCATACTGGTAACATAAGTTGAATGAAATACTGTTTTCTTTCTAAAAAGAAGTAGTATAACCAAGCTCACGTTCAGATTTTATCTGTAAAATTACAAATCAGCTTTTTTTTCTTTTTTACAAGTTTTTTTATTTAAAGATAAATAAACCGCTAAAAATGTACAAATATTACGGATTACAGTTGTTACAATGTTTTTACATCGTAACATTTTTCGGCCGATTACACGTCATAAGGCGATACATAGAATAATAGTCATGAATATCATCAGTATGATCATTATTTATAATAATAATAATAATTATTATTATTATTATCTTTATTATTATTGTATTTTTTGTAGAAGTAGCGGTAGCAGTAGTTCAAATAGTAGTAGTACGAAAACTATAACAACAATGAGAACATATAGTCAGCCTGAGGGTCCAGTGTGCTTTTTTAACGGAAATCGCTCCAGACAAAGCATGAAGCCACGTAATGTAAGGAGCTAACAAGAAGGAAACATGATTCTCGCAAAGACAGGAGATGCCTATTGGGTTTGGTCTTAAAAAGACTGAGGCTATAAGTATGAGGAAAACAGTCAGAATGAAGAAAGTTCCACAAGCCGGCAGTTCTTGGAAAGAAGCTACTAGAAAAAGAAGCTGTATTACAACGGGGTATTAAAACAGCTAATTGATGGAGATCACTAGACATACGAGCCAAACGAGCTGGAACAAAGAAAGCAGTGACTAAATCACACAATTCTGAAGAACACATGTCATAATAGTATTTATAGAAAATGATGATACTAGCAACATCACGACTGTGAGAAAAAAGAGCGCAGAGAAGAGAAGAGGGTGTGGACCAATCAAATTATAGATACGTTTCCGCACCTTACCAAGAAATCCCAAATGCGACAAAGATTCACAAGTCCAAATATGGCAACAATACTCAATACATGGTCTGATAGTAGATTTGTAGAGATAGAGAATAAACCTCGGCGTGAGAAAATGTTTGAAGCGATGGAGAGAACAGAGTTTACGATTAGCAGAAAGAGCACTAGATCTAATGTAATGGCCCCAAGAAAGATTTGATGATAAAGAAAGTTTGGGAAGTTTCGGAGTCTATGTGTCCTCAAGATCAGAGCCATCCATGAAAATCTCAGGAAGAAATGGGACACGCTTACGATTTAACGACACGAGCTGAGTTATAACAGGATTCAACAAAACTAGACATTTTGTACCTGATTCCACAACTGAACGCAGGTCAAACTCGAGATCAGCTGCATATTTCGACTGATCCGAGATAGATATGCGAAAAGCAGCAAAAGAATAGAGAGAGGATATCATCAACATAGATGTTTATTTTCGTAATAATGTTATCTGAAAAATCATTTACATAGAGAAAAAAAGTGTTAGAACTAGAATATAACCCTGAAGAACATCAGCATTAATAGGAAAAGAGAATGAAGAAACACCATTCAAAGTTACTGGCAAGCTTCGATCAGTAAGAAAAGACTATGTATTTCTATAGATGTTATCATGAGTGAGGATAAACTTTATCTCATAGATCTTCGAAATACTATGTATGTACATGAATAAATCTATATTTTCTTACTGAAGCTGAGTAAAAATAAAATTCCTGTATATGGCAATCGCACAATATACTATTTAAAATATTCATGAGGCAATCAATGGTTTCCCTAGGGGTTTTATTGTATAGATTATGTGTTTTATGCTTGCAATAACACATGCTTCGCAGTATTTTTACAATGGCCTATAATTTTGAAAACAGGTCCTGTGTTGATGGGAAAATTTATTTCATATCATTTACACATATAGGACATAAGTCAGAAGTTATTTCATAATTTTTCCAAACACTATATATATATATATATATATATATATATATATATATATATATATATATATATATATATATATATTATGTGTACAGTATATATATATGTATATCTATTATCATACTAAAGCTGTGTTAATCAATGTTTTTGGATGGTTTTTCGTGTATATTTAATAGAATCGATAATTTACATTTAAAGTAAGCGTAGAGTGCTTACCTTCTAACCCGACGGCTCCTCTAATTTCGGCCACCAGAAGATCACCGACCATAAACAGGTAAGTAACCTCTCTAATTTCAGGTAGTACAATAACATAGATAAAACACCTGACAGCATGAACGAACAAAACGACAAACCAAAAAAGTATATAAAGAAATCGACCACAACAGAGAATAGACTGGTAATTGAATGATACTACAGAAGCAACCCCGAAGACAAAGGTCATCGAAAACGAATGAAAAATCTCTGGGGCACGTCCTACTAACTACCGTGAAACAAAACAAACAATTTCAGATCAAGCCAGACAAAGCAATAAGAGAGGATAGTTCTCGAAGCTGGAACTTATGGAAATCGAACGAACGATGAATGATGTAACAAAGTAAGAAAGCTTCTTTAAAGATAAACATGGCAAAACATAAATACTGAAACTGATAACTACAGAATACCAGAACGCACTTAGAAAGAAAACTCAGAGTTTGAAAACATCAAAATATTCTATGACGGAGGACAAAACAAAACTCCCATCCCTAAATAACAAAGAACGGAATGTTTTAAAATCAGAAACAGAAAAGGGGAACATACGCCTCAGCAGATACTATCACAAACTTAAATAAGTTTATTTTTGCGGGGGTCAAATTAGTAAGTATAAAACGTAAAGTAGAACGAAAACTACACCAAATATTGGTCTGACAAAGCCTGGTGTGGAAACCAGACTTAAACCCCAGATTAGAAAAGTTGAAAAAGAAGCTAAAGATATAAATAGGATGACAGACCACACATAACGATGGAAGACGGGAAATATAGTAGACTATATTAAATCAACAGAAATAAAAGAGAAGAATGGAAAATAATACCTGGGGAAAACAACTCTTGGAAACTCAATTATATCATAGAATGTTAATAAAATAATAAACACCTGGACAGTATCACTAATAAGATACTCTGGACCATTCATAGTCTGGGTAAATGTAGAACTGGGGCATATTGACCAAAAGACTAGGGAACTAATTACCATGTACAAGGCACTACACGCGAAGCATGATACGGACCGACGCTGAATAAAAAGTAAAGAAGGAGGAAGATGAATGACAAGTATGGAAGACTGTGTGAAAGACACAAAAAAGAATTGGAAAAATACATATCTCAGAACACAGAACAGCTGATTAGCGCAGCAAGATACAAAAAATACAGTTGACAAAAAACTGCTACATGGAATAAGAATGACAAGAGAAGAGACTCATTAAATTACTTTAACAATGTGTGACGAACTAACTAGATCGACGCTTAAATAGATCAAATCAAGTAAAAACAGTGTGGGCAATAAGTGAATGCAGCAAACACGCCACTAAAAATACAAAAACAAACACAACTGCGTGGGGTAAGCAGCACACTCAGAACTAAACAAACAACTATATTTTTAAGACGCAGACAAATGATACAGACACAAACCGTACTGGAAAACGAAAACCACAAATTCTTCTGGGACATGCAGGTACAAACAGACTAACTCACCCAAGCAAGGAGACAGCGTAGCATAATAGTTAACAATGAGAAAAACTGCAAAATTGTAGATTTTGCCACCCCAGCAGACCACAGAGTGAATATCAAAGTAAATAGACGGGACTTGTCAGAGAACTAAAAAGAAATATGGAACATAAAGAAAGTCAATATAATACAAATAACTGTACGAGCACTAGGAACAGTCCCGAAAAAAAATAGAAACGGTCTAGGACAAGTTGACATCAAAGAGAATACTGAGGCAACAAACGGCACGGATATGAAACAACTCACATAAGCTACGAACACTAACCAGCGACATGGAAATTGCAACAGCAATAAAACAATAACATAGAAAGAAACGCTTCGTACATCCAAGGGAACTGAAACTGCAAGACATCTTATAAACTGACACGCCCCCAAAGAAAAATAAACACACTGCGATGGCACCAGCCTTGCTTAATACAACACAAAATAGTAATGAAGTGTCAAGGAGGATGGAAAGAGCTAGAGGAGAGCGCACTAACCAGATCTCTGCTGGACAGCTGCGGAGAGTACTGGGTCTTTGGGAAGGCATATTATAACCCAAACCGCAGTGAAGGGCAATGGGCGTTGCCAGCGAGAAATGAATTGTAAGCTGCTGTTGCGATAATGACATCATTTGGAATGGCTATCAAAAGAGATGAGAATACTGTAACTGTTCGACGTCTTCTTGTCACTCAGACCCCAGGTAAAAACATCCGGTTATTGTCACTGAGTAATCATTTAAAATTATCTGTGTCAAAACTTTTACTTTGATAATATATTGTCCGCCTATACACTCGGGATTCACTTTTGTAATCAAATTCAACGTGAACTGATCATCCAATTAATTAAGCGCTGAACTCTCACTAAGCAATATATATCGCATGTGCTACTAAAAAAAGAAGAATTTTTATAAGAAAGTACTTTTTTTCACACATTTTCAGCGTCCCAAATTACGTTTAACGTATTTTATTTACCACTTTAATATTAAAAAATAAAAAACATAGGGTTACTTATTTTAGAGGTAATTTAATTTGTCGTATTAGAACTCTATACTCTTTACTTGTTTTAATCTCTTGTTTCTACTTCAAATTGCATGAAGAAGTACGGTTTTAGGCAAATCTCTCAAGTACTTTCGGACAAATATATAGTTGATTTAATGAGTAAGAAATAAATTACACTGCATATCTAATATATGTGCCCTTTGGATGAAAGAGTTTACCTTTTTAATCAATCCATTTCAAGAACTTATAATTATTGCCCACGCTCTCATAGACATGTTATTTTTTAAACATTTTTATAAATTATTAGTCAAGAAAAAACTAGGATACAGAAAATTAATGAACAAAATATTTGATTCTTAATATTAAAATGGAATTTTGATTTTTAATTTATTTTAAGATTATTATTTTTTACCGTGATTCCAATAGGTAGATATATTGATAAATTATTTCTCGTATCTCCAATATGTCATCTACCGAATAATGTATAATCCAATATGTGATCTACCGAGTTCTTTACAATCTAAAACGCTTATATTAACTTTACACTTACATTAACCTAAACTCTAACTAATTACTCCTAACTCTCAATTTAGGGTTAAGTATTTAGGGCTAGTGTTAGTTATTAAGGGTTAGGGTAAGGCTTAATGGATAGATTACACCTGTAAGAATATAGTGATCAACTGAATACTCTTCAAAGTAATTGACAGTTTCACACCATTTCCAATCTCCTAACCATTATTAGATGAGTACACGGACGTAAATCTGCCAGTTACAAAAATATATTCTACACAGAGTTGAATATATTCATAACTCCACCTCTCCCCTACAATCCATAAATGAGATCACTTATTTTAGAAGTAATGTTATTTGTCACTCTCAGAAGGGTTCTATTTTCGCTATGTACAATATTGGATTTCCTTGTGCCATATTTGGCTGATTCAAATGTCAAATCTGTTAAAAGTCAAGTTTGTTGACCAACAAACGATCGATTTTAAAGAATGTGAATACATCAGGAGACGATCTCCTAAATCGATTCTATCAATAGATATACAGAATAATTATTAGACTATAGTCAACATGATTTGTAAAAAATGAGATAAGAAGCCTAGCAATTACACAACGCCATAATGTGAAAAACAAGAGGACGAATCAAGCCTATGACCTTAATATCCTTCCAGCTCCTATTTTATGACATTTGACTGAAGGAGTCAAGTTTCGAAATCGTAAGCATACTAGCAATAATATGTCCATTCTGATCATATATGTTTGCTAGTGTATTTGAAAAACGAACATATACTACACTGCTCATCGAACGAGGGAGTAATTCCCGGCGAAAATATCATGACGAACTTACATATACTATACTAACCGCGCAAAGGAGGAATTTATACTTAGGAGGATAGTCTCCTGACAACAGAATATACTACCATATCCCAAAGGAAGATGCAAAGATGGGGGTTGTTCACCGAACAATAGAACATATACTACACTAACTCCACCAAAAAAAGATAATGGTTCAAAGGATGTGATGATAACAGAACAGATACTACACTAAAGCCTTCTAAAAAGAAGGTCGAAATGCCTGGGAGAATGGTATCATGATAACAGAAGATATACCACACTACTCGCTCCTTAAAAATAAAGGTCATTCCTGTGATGATCATATAAACGATATTACACTACCCCAATAAAATAAGAGTAGGGGGTAAGGCCTGGAAGGATGATATTATGACTACAGAATAGATACTATTCAACCCACGGCCAATAAAATAGGAGTTAATGTCTGGGATGATGGTCTCATTCAAAAAGAGTATAATTGTCTAGAAATAGTATAATAAACTGAACTGATTATTATAAGATAGTAATAGTATAGATATCACTTCAGTAATAGAATGAATAGTATAGTTCCAGCTTCATACAGGCAGATACCAAATTTCCATTAATACTAGATATGATAGCACGTAGCAAACACAGTTTGTTTCCTCGTTGCCGACATACTTGGTATTGACTAATTTAAAAATCTCTACAATGTTGTATTGCTTTTGTTTGCTTTTCATTTTTATTTTCCTGTATATATTTGTATTTAAATTAAGTCTCTTTGCTTGTTTTAATCGCTTGCTTCTACTTGAAAGTGCATGAAGAAGAACTGCATTTGGAAAATCTCTCAAGTACTTTCCGAAAAAAACAACGGAGTTGATTTAATGGGTTAGAAAGAAACTACACTGCATAGCAATATGTGATGTACCGAATAGTGTGATCTACCAAATACTTTCTAATTCAATGGGTGGTCTACCGATTCGTTTCTAATCCAATATGTAATCTACAGAGTTGTTTGCATACTAATATGTGATATACTCATTAACCACTTACCATAACTAACCCTAACCCTAACCTTAACCTGAACTCTTAAGTTATTGGAAGAGCACCTAAATTTGTCAATGGGTACCGCCTAGTTGACGTTGTATTTTTGTTTTTAATATTTATCTAATTGTAATATTACATTTTTTAAATATGTATACACAAAATCCACAGAAAACTAAGTAACCAGTTACGTGAATATGGAGTAAATAAATATACGACGCAAACATTAAAGCAAAAAACACTAAAGCACAATACTGATTTTGAAAATGTCATGTCTACTTAACTTTTAAGGGGGGTGTACTTTTTTTTAATTTTCGGATTACCGTAAACACGCGTGTAATGTGTGCAAATATTTTCGCCAAAGTAAAATTACACATGTGGGAGAGCGTATACTACACGAACAGATATTTCTAAATATGTATTCTTAATTTGTTTCCCCGTAATTGATTGAAAATATTAAAGCAACTGAAGATATATGTGTATTTAAAAACAAAGCCGATTTGCAGTAATTCGTCGTAAGTCGACAAATACGATTTAAACTTTTTTCATAAACAAATGAATATAGTCGAGTATGGCCTTTTCTTGTCATTTCTTCAAGAACGGAGTAACTTATTTTTAAATTGAAAATAATGCAAACTAAAAAGAAAGAAGATAACAGGGATAGAAACATCTTCTTTTTTTCTCATTTTTTCGTAAATCACAAAGTTTACTGCTTTGATGTTCATTGATAACACACAACTTATAGAGGTTGGTGGGTGTCCACATTAAGGTGTGATACCTTGTAAGAAAATATTGAAATGTATGTCTCACAAAATAAAACTGAACTGTTAATTTCTGGATTAATGAAAATGTAACAGTTAGTTCAAACAGTTAAATTATACTAAATACGACTAAAATGAAAACCACTTGATTTCCCTAACAATTCTAAAATGTTTAGGGTTTTAATTTTACATGGATAGACGTTTTTTGTAACCAATTATATGCTGAAAATCACCTGCGCCCATTACACAGGTGCGCACATTACATTTTTTTACAGTACGCTATATTCAACAACAACTTTTCATGATTATAATTTTTCTAAAACTTATCTATTTATTTTAGAAGGATCAAGACTGGGTAGAGTTCACTATGTTACTATAACATACATTGGCCATCTATACGTGAGAATGTCACCTCATAACGACGAGAGTATAATTTCCGTCAAACTTCCATAACGAACTGACCTCTCCTCATCATCTAAATATTATATAAGTAAGTTTTTCAATTTTTTTATAAGCTAAACATTTGTGATGTCTGGAAAATTCGAATCATGCAAATAATTTACAGTGAAACTGTAAATACAATTCTTATTTCATTCTAATTTTATGTTACAAATAAATACAGAAGTAACATACGTGTACGAAATTTGTAAGAAATAATAAGAATACACACAACCAATCGCCGTAAAACTGTACTAGTAATGTCTTTGTAATTATGGGTAAGTGGTGAAAGTATCGACAACAGACAGATGTTCGCGCGCCATTCTCTCTAGAAATACGCTGTTCGTTTTAAGATGAAACACACTATAGATGCTCGAACCGTAGGAATCGTAAAACGAGGGGCATTCCATTGAGTCTCATTTTTTCACTAATGTCACATTAGTTGGTGTTAAACAGATAAACAAGACTCTTCGAAGGGAAGTTATTTGTCTGAAACTATTTCCTCCTTGATGTAGTAATTGTTTAGTATTCAAAAAAAGGACAATGATGGTTTTGTTTATGTCGTTTTCAAGGTTGAAATCTGCTA
The DNA here is from genome assembly GCA_963556195.1 of Sepiola atlantica. NCBI lineage: Eukaryota > Metazoa > Mollusca > Cephalopoda > Sepiida > Sepiolidae > Sepiola > Sepiola atlantica. The sequence continues at coordinate 159,475,826 of OY744516.1, read as the reverse complement.
GTAATTTGAAAGTAAATCTGTATAAAACTCATGTACACTAAAATTCAAGATGGATGTTCAAATCTGTCTGCGGAAATCTTCTATATAAAGGCGAAATGTTTGTGTCTATGTTTGTATGTGTGTATGTTTAGAAAAGATACTCGACAGAGATTACATAAAGTTTACATTTTCTGAATCCTCAGAATTAGGATACATATTTATCCGTTACAGGTCAACTGGGCCGCCTTTTGTAAGGGGGTGTTACGTTTTCCACTAAAGTCAACGTTATCATATAGTAATTTAGAAATAAATCCATGTCCTTATGTAGTAATTTTGCTGACTCATTCTTGCGCACATGCCGACTTTTACTTCCAGACATTAAGTCATGTGTAATCAAAATTAAGCAACGCCTATACAGACCAGTACTAAAGTGGTGAAGATTGTGAGAGGGCCAGGTTTTTATCCTTCTTTTTTCACAATAATGTAACGACTCAGTGTCGGCATTCGCCGCTAGGGGCACATCAGGCGATTGTCGCAAATTTATACAAATGTTTTAGAGATAGAGATTCTTCTTCTCCTGCTCTTTCACAATCGCCACCACTACAACCACTGCAATACCAACAACCACTGCCACCGCCATTTCTCTTTCTTCTTCACCACCACCACCACAACCACTACAACCAACACTACCAACACTACCGCCACCACTACTTATCTTTCTCCTTCACCAGCGCAACCCCACCGCCATTACAACCATCACCACCACTATCACCACCGCCACCACTACTTTCCTTTCTCATTCACAAACTTCACCACAGCCGCCACTGCCACCACCTCTTCTCTTTCACTACCATCACCGCCAACACCACTTCTTCTTCACCACCGCCATCGAACAACCACCACTAGTGCTACTGTCACCGCCACCACCACTTCTATGTCTCCTTTACCCTCACCCCTAATACCACAACTGCCACCACCAGTTATCCTTCTCTTTCATCACCACTACTACAACACCGCTGCCAACACAACTTTTCTGTCTCTTTTACCCCCACCATCAGCATTTAACTTTCTCTTTCATCACCACCGCCACCACTTAGAATGTTCGGACACTTTCCGGTTGCGATGAGTCTAAGAATCCTGAGCGACGTAATGTTATAGCTGCAAAAGAAACTAGGCAGGAACAGGATCGACATTGCTGCACTGGCAGAAGTTCGATTAAGTGATGAGGATCAATTAACAGAGATGAGGGCTGGTTATACGTACTTTTGGAGAGGTAGAACGGAGAGAGAAAGCGAATAGGTGGAGTGGGCTTTTTTGTTCGCACAGAGTCAGTCAATAGAATTGAGCAACCTCATGGCTTTAATGGTAGAATTATGCCCCTTGGTGTACCATTGAGCTGCAACCGCTTATGGGTGTCATTTCTGTTTATGCTCCAACTCTTAGCAGTGACGAAGGGGATATCATATCCTTCTACCAAGATCTCAGGAGGGTACTAACCTCGATCCCAAAAGATGACAAAAGTTTTCTTCTAGGAGACTTCAACGCTAGAGTAGATACATATCAGGAAACATGGACTGCATTAGGTAAATATGGAGTGGGGAGCGTGAATTGCAATGGTATTCACTTGCTCCAGTTCTGCACTAAATTTAGTCTCGTCACCTGCAACACTTTCTCGCATAAGGAGGCTACCCATAAGGCAACTTGCATCCACCCACGGTCAAATAATGAGCACATCCGCAATAATATTATTACCCGAAGGCGAGACCTACAAGATGTGTGCACTGTAAGGGTTATGCGGGGTGCAGAGTGTGGTTCAGACCACGAGTTTGTGCGTGGTAAACTGAAACTCCATGTCCTGCGTAAATCTCGTTCTCGGTGAGTATACGTTCCCAACCGCATTGATGTATCGAGACTGCAGAACATGAATACATGTAGCGATCTTCAAAACACGCTCAATAATATAGAGTGTGATGGTACATGGAACCATTTTAGGACTGACTGTGGTATACAAGGCCAGCGTCTTGGTCTTATGAAGCGGAATCATCATGACTGGTTCGATGACAATGAATACCAGATTAACAAGCTTCTGGAAGAGGAAAACAGGCTATACCAGCGATACCTCAGTAAACCCGAAAAAGACCGTGACTATCTACAGCAATATTTCTGGAATGTAAAATCGGCACTTCAGCGCAATATTCGTAAAATGAAGAACCAATGGGGGCTGGATATTTTTGAGAAAACACAGAAGGCATATGATAGGAAAGATATAAAAACCATGTACCACTTGGTTAGGCATGTTTTCGGGTAACAATCCTCTATCTTTGGTGCAACTCAGGTCCAAGTTGACGGCCACTCCCCAGTCTGCCAGATTTTGTTGCAGATTTGTGTTAGGATATCGGTTACTGTTGTTCCTCCCTGCTTAATCATTTCGGCTGGGATGTTGTCTACTGCTGCTGCTTTTCCCGTTTTCAACGATTTAATAGCATGAACTACTTCTTCCCGTAGGATTGGGTGGTCATCGCTGTTCGTTGACTCCTGACTGGTTAGAACACTGATATCTCCGTTGTTCTGGTGGTTGTACAGATCTGAGCAGTATTCTGTCCACCTGTTTAGGATGCATTGATTTTCTGTTAGGCATCGGCCTTCTTTGTCGTGGATAGTGTTGGCTCTTGATGGTTTCTGCTTCATCAGGTCTTTCACTATTTGGAAAGCCTTCTTGCTATTGTTGTTGTTTAGGTTCTCTTCGACTGAAATGCATTGTTTGTCTATCCAGTCTTCCTTTGCCTCTCTCATTCTTTTTCGGATTTGCGTGTTGATCTTTCTGTACGCTATCACTCCTTCTTTAGAGTTCTTGGTTTTCTTGAGCTCTCTCCTAGAGTCGCACATATCGAGGATTTCGTCTGTGACCCATGGTTGAGTTTTCCGGCGCTGTTTCCCCAAGACTTCGTTCGCTGTTTCGGTCATCACTTTGTTGAATTTGGTGGTCAGTGCTTGCGTATCTTCTTCAAGTTTGAGGAGAGCAGCAAATTTACCGCCAATTGTTGCCTGAAAGGTTTCGAGTATGTCGGGATCTTTCAGTCTGTCTAAATTGAACTTCAATCTAGTATTCTTTGGCTTATTGAGCTTCTTTAGTCGTACCCTGAAGCTTAGTATCACCAGGTCATGATCACGTTCCATATCCGCTCCTGGAAATGTTCTTGACCTTGCTCTGTTGATTTCCGATCTAAACCGTTTCTGTACCATGATATAATCAAGCTGGTGATGTGATCCGTTGGGGGCATGCCACGTCCATCGTCTTGAAGCCTTGTGCTCACCAAGAGTGTTTGCCAGCACCATGTCGTTGTAGCTAGCGAACTCCAGTAGGCGCAAACCGCGCTCGTTGGTTGTTGCGTTGCAGGAGGGGCCGCAGTAGTTTTGCCAATCTTCGAGTGCATATGGGGTATAGAGGCCATGAGGAGAGGTAGTACCTTTGGCGTTCGTTATGCTGCTCCCTCGCTGTATGGGTGGACGGGTGTAACTGGTCCTCACTCATCCCTAAATCTCTCACGTGCTGGCTCCAAGGGACTTCGACCGGGGCTAGCAGTCTGGAGAGAGATGGGCGCCGCTAGACTACATTTGCCCAAGACACACTACATGAAAATAAAATGAACATAATACAAAAATCCATACCGGCTCGGCCGTCACGCATCAAGGCGATGGTGAAAAGTGTGCTACTGATGCAACAACGAGAACAACGAAAATAAGAGGAAGAGACAATGTCAGTATAGCCACACGGAATGTCAGAACGCTTGCCCAAACAGGAAAACTGCAAGAACTTATAAATGGGCTGAAAGGTTACACATGGCATGTTGTCGGACTATGCGAAGTCAGATGGAAGAATATCGGTGAACACCTTACAGGTGATCACCACATGCTGTACTACAGCGGTGAAGTGGATAAGCACATGAACGGAGTAGGCTTTCTCGTCAATAAAGTCGTCAAAGACTCAGTACTCGGGTGCCATCCAATATCCAGCAGGCTCATCGCCATTCGCCTTAGAGCAACGCCATTCAACATCACAATAGTACAAGCCTACGCACCGACAACTAAGTACAGCGACGACCAGGTAGCGGAATTCTACGCTAAACTACAGGAAACCATCGACAAGGTGGATAAGAATGACATTCTCATCATTCAGGGAGACTGGAACACCAAAGTTGGTGCAGATGCACTCGAAGAAGAAGATTGGCTTATGCTACGTGCCTTTTAAACCATAGACTGATTTTGACACGTCCCATTGCATGTGTCTTCCTTCCCCACTTCTCACTCAATCTTAAACGACCTAATTTATTTCTATCTATCTCTATATCTATATATCTATCTATCTATCTTTTTATTCATCTATCTACTTTTTTATTTTTTTATTATTTCTCTCTCTTTTCACTTTATTTTATTTTATTTTATTTTATATTTTATATTTTATTTTTATATATTATCTTTTATATTTATTATTTTATATTAATATTTTGTTTTTATTGCCATGATTATTATTTATTATTTATTATTTATTATTTATTATTTTTTATTTTTTATTTTTTATTTTTTACTTTATACTTTTTGATTTTGATTTTTTTGATTTTGATTCTTAACGGTCCCAACCACAGGACTTTCCAAATTTAAATTTTAAATTTCTTTTCTTTTTTCTCCATTTCATTCTTTCCAAATATGATCTGAGGTTAAGATCGGATTCTTACTCTGCCTGATGAGATCTCAGTTTATAATAGATGTTGATCGATAACATCGACATGACAGTGTTGCAGATTTTGTACATGTCTGTGTAAATAAATATAAACATATAGAAAAGCCCTATTTGATATTGAGCACTTTTTATGAACCCGCTTGAAATTCTTTGGATTACTACTCTGTGGATGTTTTACTTGGATTATATATATATATATATATATATATATATATATATATATATATATATATATATATATATATACGATTTGAATCAGTTTTCAAAACGAATGAATGCTAACAAACATCTAGGCCTAAGGTTTTCAAATGTAGGCTATATTTACTTTTATTCAAAGGAGTTGAATCCGTTCTTGAAAATTGAAATACCTCTGACTTTTATGAAAGTTCAATCATAGGTTTTAGACATCAATTAATAAATATTACCCGAATATCAGGGTGTTGTTTGTTGGGTATTTTAAATGGTTTAAGGGGCATAATCCAAATATATCAGATGTGTATTGAATTTGATCCATAGTCATTATACACGAATTAGTCAATATGATTTGATGTTCAATTTCTTATTTGGACCCATTAAGCTTATGACATTTTTTAAATTAAATTTTTTTAATTAAATTCATTTAATGCATTATGATCAAATTAGAATAATGATTCTAGGCATAAGGTTTAGTATCATATCTTGAATTGAATCACAGTAAGATGACATGGAAGTTGTGGATACCTATCTTGTTTGTAGAATACATTTTACCTGTATAAAAAGTGTCTGATCAGATGCATCGACATTCCTCGTTGAGTGTGTCTCAAGTGATTAGCTATAAACCCATCCTTCCGCTGAAGAGAGGTGATAATGCTTCGGATACTGTACATGGATCCATCTATACGTTGATTTGTCACGTTTCCGTTTGAAATAGGATTTTCATCGCTAAATAAGCAGATTTATTGGGCATATCATAAGTCAAATTCCTTGACTTTTCGCTAGAAACAAAGTGTAGCATCTGTTCTGACACTACACGCCATCGTTTCTTTCTTCAGTCAGTCTAGGGGAAATCCTTCTACACTGAGACACTTTAAAATGTTTGTCTCAATCAGAAACGATCCTGTTTTAAGAGTGCTGGATTTTCTTTACATTAAAAACCGACTTTGTGTCTTAGAATGTTACGTAGGGAGGGAAGTAAATAGGGATTAGATGTATCTTAAGAATCTATTCTTGTAGGATTTAAAATGCAATCGTTCACGCGGCGTAGATGTTGTCTCTAACATATTGTCTTAAAAACTAAGATCATCTTTAGCAAAATCATATGTTGTTTTCATACGAAGCCCCTTTAAAATACCATAAATACGATAAAGTAAAACCAAATAAAACAATTTGTTAAAACTGTGAAATGGAAATCGTCTCTGTTAGATATTGAGTAACAGATGAGAAGACATTAATGGCGAGGATGGCGGGAATGGCGGAAGTTGCAACGCCATGACAAGTGAGATTCGATGTTCGCTCGATCGGTTTTAAATGAGAGCGTTTAACATTTGGCCGTGTCAAGGGCAGCGAGAGGTCACCGTGTAAAGTGTAATGACTGAGAGAAAGACAATGCAATACGAGGAATGAATGAAAAAAGAGTGTAAATTGAGCGGAGGAATGCTATAGAAGATAGAATAAAGAAAGAGGTGAGGAAATTGAAAAACAGAGAAGAAATTGAGTAATTGACAGTGCTTTTCAAGAATGATTGAAATACAATTCAAAGAGTATACGACAGCAAATTAGAAAGTTTGTTTTTAATAATATTCGGAAAACAGAAGAGAGCTCGTAAGAAAAATGGATAGGAAGTAGAAAAGAAAGGTAAGAACAAAGAAAGAAAGTATCATTTAAAGAGAGAAGGAAGTTAGAAAAGAAATAATGACGAAAAACGGGTTTCAATGATAAATAATAAAACTTAGGAAATCGTGAAAACGAGTGCGGATCAAATAAAGAAAGGATGAATGAATGGTTTTAAAAATAAAGTAGACGGGGAATCTATAGGCAAAAAACATGTCTTCATCTTTTCTGTATTCGATCAGTTAAGGTAAGATCCTTCTAGGATGAAGATTTAAAAAAGAATTTCGAATCCAGAGTGACGCTTTTTGGAGAGCTTGAATTCCCCGACATTAAAAATCGACCTTTTGTATAAATCTGCCTTCGAGTGGAGGCAATAAAATAAGGACTAGGAAAACAAAATAAATAAATAACAAAAACGGAAAACAAGGGTCGTGTCGAGTATGAAGAGCGGCAAAATAAAAGAAGGAAAGTAATAGACAAACGCAAAAAGGGTTAGAATAAAAATGGAAAAGAGAAGAGATAAGACAGACAGCTAAAATACAAAATATTGGATTAAAAGAAAGAAGGAAAGAAAGAATGGAACACACGATTAGTGAACAAGCAATGGGGTGTAGAATAAGTGCCACATTACAGAATAGAAAAAATAGAAGGGAAGAAAAACAGAAGGAATAAAAAGAAATAAACAAACGAAAGGATCGGTGATGGAAAATAAGACGTTAGGATGAACAAAATAAAATGCAAAGAAACATAAGATAAGATGTAAAGATGAATGGCTAAAGAACGAATAAGGGAAATATTAAGAGAATAAAGAAATGAGACTGGGAAAAAGGAAAGGAAGAACCGTTTTCAAATGATTGAGAGTAAGACAATGAGAATAAGAAGAAAAGAGAGATAAAGAGAGTGAATATTTTAACAGCGAATAACATCCGACTATTAATGATTAATTTCCATGTTGTTATGGTTACTAAGAGGTCAGCCAATCATTAGTATTGGAATTTATCAATCAAAATTTCAAATAAAAACGTCGATATTTCTTGAATCTGCATATAGACTTCTCTTATCTCTCTCTCTCTATATAGATATATATATATATAATTTTTATTTAATACGCACATAAAAGTAATCCATGGACACGTGTTTCTAGCTCACAGCCGTCATCAGCATGGCTAACTTACAAAGAGATCGAACCCTCGATGTTAATGTCTATAGTCCAGCATTTTACCACTGTCCCAAGACGCTCTGCGTAGAAATACGTGCGATTTTTATCACCCAAATATACGATGTATTTATATGTAATTATTTTTATAGGTGATTGCAGCGTTAGATTTATTAGCTTACTTATTATTTCAATTATTTCATTTCCTAAGTGATTAAGATGCAGAAAACTGCACTAATAGTCGCCCTCAACTTATAGGACGTATTTTTTTACGCTAATATATATATAATATACCGCACATAAAAGTAATCCATGGACACGTGTTTCTGGCTCACAGCCGTCATCAGCATGGCTAACTTACACAGAGATAGAACAATTGAAATAATAAGTAAGCTAATAACATCTAACGCTGCAATCACCTATAAAAATAATTACATAGCAATACATTATATATATATGTAATTTTAATTGTAATTTTAGATATGAGAGAGATAGTCACTCACAGAGAGTCGTTTTAGTTGTTTACAACTCATCAGTTAGGATTAGACCCATCCGCACACCGCCGAGAATCGAAATTATATACAAGGAGGCGACGTCTGATATATTTCCTCTGCACAAACGCGCAGGTCTTATTTGTAGTAGGATAGATAAAGCACCGAAAGCGATCACTATCTGTTTACATATATATATATATATATATATATATATATATATATATATATATATATATATATATATATATATATATATACAGGGTGTTTAAAATGTCTTGGGAACATAACGATTTTTAATAACTCAAAAACTATTAGGAGTTGAAAAATGAAATTGGTACCGTTGGAAAGGTTAAAGTTTCATGTTTTGTGGGGAATCTTCAAAGTTGCTCAATATGACCACCATTCGTCACACGGCAGACATCTAGTCGATAGTCCATTTCCTGCCAAACGCGTTCCAGCATCTTGACGTCAATGGTTCCCACAACTGCCGTTACTCGAGCCTTTAGTTCGTCAATATCTATTGGAAGGGGCGGCACATAGACTTGTTGCTTGACAAAGCCCCAAAGGAAAAAGTCACACGGGGTAAGATCTGGAGACCTAGGAGGCCAGGGCATGAGAACGTCATCACCTCGCCCAGATCTCCCAATCCATCTACCAGGCAGCCTTGTGTTAAGAAACTGCCTTACTCTAAGACTCCAGTGTGGTGGTGCACCATCTTGTTGAAAAATGAAGTCATCAGATTCTGCTTGTTCCAACTGAGCCATTAACCAGTCTTCCAGCATGTTGAGATAGGATTCACCAGTGATAGTTGCCTCTTCAAAGAAGAACGGTCCATAGACACCTTTCTTGGAAATTGCACAAAACACGTTCACTTTTGGTGAATTTCGCTCGTGCTCAAGAAGTTCATGAGGATTCTCAGTACCCCATATGCGAGTGTTATGCTTGTTAACTTTGCCATTCAGATGGAAGGTCGCCTCATCACTAAAAACAAGCCGGTCATCAAAGCCGTTATCTTCCAACTTCTCTTGCATTGCAATCCAAAAGTCACGGCGAAGTGGCTTATCAGTGTCCTTCAACTTTTGGACCAACTTGAGCTTGTAAGGTACCATTTGCAGTCGTTTCCTTAAGACACGCCAGACAGTTGCTGGAGCAAGCTGAAGTTCCCTGCTGGCTCTTCTCACTGATTTACGGGGGCTCCGCTGAAAGGCTGTCCGAACTTGCTCAACTGCATCTTCTGAAGTTGAAGGGCGACCTGTTCGCTTACTTGGGCACAAACACCCATCTTTCACAAATTTAGCATGCCATCTGACAATGGATTTCCTTTCAGGGGCTTCTTTTTTAAATTTCCTGCGAAATGCACGCTGAACACATGTCCACGATTCAGTCTTTGCAAATTGGAGGACGCAAAATGCCTTGACTTGTTTAGAGAACGCCATTACTGCACTTGGAAAGATAACACGAAAATCATTAGTATGACCAAAAACTTGATTAAGCAAGCTTTAAAATGGCACCAGTTTCATTTTTCTACCTGGAATAGTTCATGAGATATACGCATTTGTAATGTTCCCTTTTGAAACACCCTGTATATATATATATATATATATATATATATATATATATATATATATATATATATATATATATATATTAGCGAACACGTATGTGCAAAATATATATATATATTTATTTTTGGGTACAAAAAGATTAGTACAACATTAGTACTGTCGGTTTCAAGCTTAGAAGGACTGAACAATACGGCTCTTTCAACTTATGTTCTCACCTGTTATGGAAATGTGAATTCACGTATCACTCTCGTTTGGATACGTTATTTGCTTCAGAGTGGTATGTATATTTGTTTAAAATTAGTGTTAGGGAGGTGTGATTCTATAAAGTTTAATAAGGTTTGAAAAGGGGGGGATAAATGTAACAGTTGAGATTTAAAATTTGGAAAAATCAAAAATATATAAACGTTTAAAATATCTCTAAACATGTACTGTGATTCAATGTTTATTAGGAGCGTATATTTGGCCGTTAATTGTTCGAGGTTTAATTATGTGTCTTCTAGAAAATACTAAAGAGAGAATATGGCTTTAAGGATTACGAAGGATTAAAAAGGTAAACAAACACATTAAATTTTAAACTAACGCCTGGATTAAAAGACTTTAAATTAATCTAAAGAGTATTTTAATTAAAATTTAATCCGATTCTGGTCTTTTCGGCTGTCATACAGTCTAAAGGGGTAATTCCCCAATGTTCTTTATGATTCTGTATTCGGGATTTAACATTATTAATTAAGGTATAGTGAAGGCTTATGAGAGTAATAATATTGGTATACTGATTGATTCTGATTTAGAGGTAAGAACAAGGATTAGGTCTTGTAATCAGAACTCTAAGCCTGAGCGAATCAAAACATAAGCAACACTGACTATAAGCAGGCAATCTGTCTATGAGAACGATAGAAACCCAACTGCCCCGTCTGCTCATCTTGCTGGAATATATATATATATATATATATATATATATATATATATATATATATATATATATATATATATATATATATATATGAAATATGTTTCGAGGTACAAAATTTATAAAGTGTTTTAAATAAAAGCGGAATGTTGTTTTCTCTGTAAATGTGGTCTCGAAAGCTCTTTCGCGGAACATCTCATCAGAAGAAATCCTTGGAATACAACAAGATATGAACAAAATTATTTGGTTGTATTCCAATATATATATATATATATATATATATATATATATATATATATATATATATATATATATATATATATATTCCGACCGCATTTGTTGTTGTAGAATCACTTTTAACTGCTCGCTGTACGCGCTGGCTGATTTGGCTTTTATAGATTGAAATCCCTCTTAATTATCGTGTGGATTCTCGCCGGTAGTGATTTGTAAAAACCGGGCTGAAGCCGTGCGACTGACGTGAATTAACATCCCTACACTCAAGATTGCGTAAGCATGAAACAGCGATGTCTGTAGGTAAAAATAATTAATATTTACTTAAAAAATATGATATAATATATATATATATATATATATATATATATATATATATATATATATATATATATATATTTGTTTTTAAATTCCTGAAACAGTTTTTCATGGTAAACAACTGATGATCCCTTAAAATAGTGTTAGAAACAAACTAATATAATAACTGTAAAAAAATAAATTGACTTACATGAGTGATTTTCCACTGAAAGACTTGGGACTATAAGTTTTTTTTTGTTTTTTTTTAATATTGTTTTAATTGTTGAGAAACTTCCGAGACTATATATATATACTAATTGGGCCACACTAGACATTATCAGCTGTTTACTTATGGACATTAAAAACTGACTGACGATGAGGTCCACAATTTGCTATGAATATTACTTTTTGAAAATCTCAGATCGGCCACAACATGTAACCTCATATTCAAGAAGACTTTATTATTTCCAAATTCAGCTAATGTCCTTGGTAGTCTATCCTCTCTTACTTAATATTTCTCTTACTGCATGCCCGTCGTCTGTATGCACCCACTGAACATGATGCTTTGCGTATGATTAGATTACCAACGTACATAAGATTTCAGACGAGATCCTCTTCATTATGGAGATCAGCTCTTACGACGTTTATTAGAAGCAAAAAAACTCTGTTGGCTCAGTGTTTCTTCTTAATTAGTAGGCGCCAGAAGTGATAAGTTACATACATATTAAGTTTTGTCAGTATTTACCTTTAGAATAATAAATGTTGACACGATATGACACAGTCAGTGTAAGAAGGGTGCATGTTTTAGCTAAAGAATACCATTTCGAAATGTCGGATTGTATTCCAGTATGCACTAATACTATTATTAAAAGGCGTGTACACACGGTTTCCCTGAGTTATGAATAAAACAACATATTTTGTGCATAAGCTTTTACAATGATGCGTTTTGAATAAGTGTCTCATTTTAGTATTAAATAATTGTAACAATTGAGAGGAAAATGAAACCTTGCAAACTTCAAAGCAGATTAGATGTTTTGTGTGTCAGTCGACTATGTTCTAGAGAAAAAGGTACGTGTGTTCACTATTGCAGATTTTTCTAGTTTAAATATTTTGCATGCGTCAGCAACTCATGTGCATGTGTAGAGACGAACTGTATTTAAAATGACAGGCTCAAAGCAAACAGGGAATCGAGTTTATACTCAGAGAAAGCGTTTCCTTTGAGAATTTTTATTACGGTGTTGTTTAAACACTTCTGATGTTAGAACTGTAATTTTAAACATCATTATAGGATAAAAACAGACGAACTAAACAATCGCTCAATGAGATAAATACATCGCCTTCATAGGTAATTTCCAAAACCGTCCACGATCTCTGCAGAAGTGATCAAGCCAAAAACATGTTAACAGAAATATAAATTAATATTTTGGTCGTGCATTCATTAAAGTGCCAAATAAATCCTCGCTCTCAGGGAAACGAATGGTTCTAATTGGTCTCTTTGCGCGTCTTAAAAGCTCTGTGGAAATCTCAATATGAACCAAGAGGCGTGTCTACAAATCTGTCTTCCGATCGACCCCCTCTCTATGGCCCCAAAGCATGGTCAATAAAAGTGGTCGACCAGCGGTGCTTCGAAGTATTTGACAATGATTCGTCCGTCGTATTTTGCGTTGCCCGCGGCTCAACTATGTCCGAACTGCTGCTCTTTGTACCGGTGGACAGCTGAAGATCTAGGTAATAATCAGCAATAAACCTTATATTTCATGTCCACAAATGGTCTACCTACAACAGGGGAACCGCAATTGGTCTCATCTGATCCTTCTAATGATCGTCGTGCATGATCCGCCAATGTTCAGGATGTGGTGAAAGCCAGGGAAGAAACCGGCTCAACCTGACCAGAATAAATGGCGTTGCAACAACAACAATAATGTGTCTCTATACAATGAAAGTTATTCTAAGTGTATAAATAATGGTTCTCGTAGGATCATTGAAGTTAAGCAACGTTGAGTCTTCTCAGTGCTTAAATTGATGATCATTTTAGAATACCAGGTGCCGTAATCTATTGTGTGGAATAGACTGTAAGACACTAATACGACTTGGGAATCATCTAATTACTCCCTTGAATGTATAGTGGGTGTGCAATGCATGCAAACAAAAAGTATGTGATTGGAGAAATATCTGAATCTTGATTTGACCATCTAGAGCAATAGAAGCATAGCTCTTAAAGATCAGGTGTCAGGCAAAGATTACGAGTCAATTGAAATCAGACAGACGTTATGTTGACTTAAGCTGATAGACCTCCTTGTCAGTGAGTATTTATGTCCAATGATTTAATAGCCGATAATTCTCAGTAGACTTGCTGTTTGGTCTATCTCGAATGACACGATAATTATATAAAATTCAGCAATACACGCAAAAAGGTATTGTTGACTTCCGTTAGTCTGAAAGACAGATAGGTACTTGGGCGCTAAGCTGACGGACTGTGTGTGTTTGGTTGGAAGATATGATTTTGATTCTGTCGGGCTCAGGGTGCAGTCGGTATTTTAAGTGGACTGTTTTCTTTTTGTTTTGGACACTGATAGAAGTGACTGTCGTTCTGATTACAAGTCTGTCGTTTAATAGAGAATTCAAGTGTTATTTTAAACGTTTCAAAATAAAACACTGTTACTTGTTCTAAAACTCAGAGTTGTAATTCTATTTGGACGTAAAATCAATTTGTTAAAGTAGTGACTGGGACTACATGATTGACACTACGACCAGTGTTAAAATTAAGCATTGGATGCAGAAGGAGACTACGAGCAGACGATTACAATCTGTGGAGTAAGCGCACACAAACAAAAGTTCAAATTTATCCGATCTATATTTTTATTGTGTATTAAAGGACGACTAGTCAAAGTTACATAACGTGTGGGAATATAAGGAGCCGTTATGTTGGAACTGACAATTAGCTTTGACTGAACATTTGGAAACATATGGATCTATTTCATCTAGCCCTTGCCATGAATGACACAGTATGATAGAAAAAACATCCAAACCTTGTTAGCGCCACAACTCAAGGATAAATAAAACGCCGAAATAACAGCAAACCTTCTTCGCTGATCCGCGCATTATTTCTCTTTCGTCTTGGATTAATTGTTGCAAGTAAATTTAAGTAATAAAATGTCTCTGCAAACCTCTTTGTGGACATTACTGAACGCTACAGGGCAATAAAGGGCGTCTTTGTGACGTTCGGTAATAGCAACATTCTACATTAGCTTTATCTTGTGCCCTATCTTGTTGTTGTGGGGAGGCCGTCAAATAGAGTAGTGCGGTTGGGAATCGCGCAACCTTTTCATTTGCTATGAATTTGTCATCGCACAGGCACTTTTTATGAGTTATTAGCCAGACGTCAGTAAATTAGTGAAGACGTTTTTTTTTACTTCTGTCCATCCCAAAGAAGACATATTGTCACGAAAGCAGAAAGGCGCTATTGTGATAGGGGCCAGATTTATAGGGGTAACCTGGGTGGAGAGTTTTGCAGCAATATGTTTGTTCACAATACGTTTAAACTTCGTCATGTGTGTACGGTTGGTGAAATAGTACCGTGTACTATTATATTGTGCATGTCTGAACAAGTGTAGACATTTCAATTTGAGGAAAAAAGTTGCTCTTAATAGAAAACTAATTCTCGAGTTAATCATTTGATTAAAACGCATTACGACAAGAAATAGGATTTCCATTCAGATGTGCAACTGAAAAGCTTTCTCATGAAAAAAATGAATTGCCTTTCGCAGGTTAAAACGTGACAAGATACATGCCAATCAAAAGAATTGATAGGTAAAACACAACTATTGCTCAAGATAACTATTTAATTAAACGTATCGTTACAAGTTTCTGTATCAAACGTTGTCAGCTAGAACATGGGTCGATTGGTGAAAATAATCTTAGATTACCCCATCGCCGCATCTGCCTGGTGTGTAGAACATAAATACGTGAAAACACAAGTTCACACTGGAATGAGAGCACTAATGCGTATCAACCACGTGTGACAGGGGTGCTTTTAAAAGACAGGTTTAATAGAATTCGCCAGTAGCGTTTAAGCACTCGAAGGAATAAGATCATTCAGCAATAAAGAATAGTATTGAAACCGGTTTGTTAGAGCAATATAAATCACGCAACCAAGTTCCAGTGGTAAGCACATTGTCCTGATAACAATATTGTAAACCGTGTTGTAGAAAAGCAGTCTACTATATGATACAGATCTTGTCGAAAACACATTATTAAATTCAATTCGGTGTCACC
This sequence comes from Sepiola atlantica, assembly GCA_963556195.1. Classification (NCBI taxonomy): domain Eukaryota; kingdom Metazoa; phylum Mollusca; class Cephalopoda; order Sepiida; family Sepiolidae; genus Sepiola; species Sepiola atlantica. Next base: position 159,460,375 of record OY744516.1, on the reverse strand, counting down.
TGAAAAAAGTATACAATATTACCAAGTTCTAGATGTGAGCACGTTATTTTTATTAACGGAGAACGTTTGTTTCCTTTTTGTCTTTTTTATTCCTTCTGTTCCCTAATAAGTTCTAGCAAGTTAAATACTTCACTGATTCAAATAGATGCAACGAGGTACTATGAAATCAGCTATGCCGAATTTATATCAGACGGCATCTCTTGTGGCCGTTTACGTGTTAATTGTGTTATTGTATTTACTTGCCTCCCCACAAGGACAGAGTAAGACACAACGTCGTTTTTTTTATTGTGGAGAAAATCATGTTCCCCTAACGGGACAACTGAGATTGAGACAAAAGTAAAAATTGCCTCAGTGTAGAAGAATTCATCCTACACCGATCGAGAACAAGACAGATACTACACTTCGATCCCAGCCGTTGTTATCGTCTATGTTGATCACAACAGCATATTTGAATGCGTTGTTACCTTTAGCGAGTTTGTTTGTCACTATTTTTGTTTGTTTGTGTACAGCCTAGCGTCCACATCGCTTGACGAATCATCAGCAATCTTGGTAAAAATATCTCATGTTCTAACTTTGAATTAATTTAATTTTTGGATATCTACGTCAAGGTTACAGCAAAGGAGAAAGTCATACCTTTTGTCGATAACTTCGGTTCCATTAATCGTAGACTAGCTACGTGGCCCATGGTGTAGCCAATGAAGTCCCGCATGAATATGACCTTGACCTTATCCTTTAACTTTGGCATTAAAAAGGTCGGTAACAGTCAAAACTTTGTACGGAATATTCACTTCGGATTTCCCCGAATTTGATGTATGTAACTTATGTTCTCAGATTATAATTGAAAATGTCAGCCTGATCAGATAAATAGTTTTTGAGTTATTACAGTTTTTTTCTGGAATAACTTTGGAAATGCTTTATACAATATGGAGAAGTAAGACCCAGATATGACTTCGGCATTTCCTTGTCAGGTGAATAGATCCATTAGTATGACTGATTTTTGTTCTTGTTGCATATTATTTGCTTGTGATTGTCTGGGGAATTTCATCTGGTATATGGGCATCTTCCCCACTCCCTGCACTAAACGCGTCGCTATTATTTCTTTTTTATTCGTATTTGTAAACTGGTTTGAGAGGAATGGATGAAATATTGAGAATTAATAATATTAATTTGTTCAATCATGCAAACTATTATTACTGTCCGAGTTTGTTGGTTGCATCATGACAAGAACAATTCGATTACATTTTCCCATTGAGGCGGCCCGAGGACTGTCCAACACGTGCTTATAGACGACTATTGATTGACACAAACTGCCGAGCTTTAGAGCTGACTATGTAAAAATGCCCCCTCTCTCTCTCTCTCTCTCTCTCTCTCTCTCTCTATCTATCTATCTACTTATCTCTTTCTCTCTCCGTCTTTCTCTCCATCTCTCCCTTTCTTTCTTCTATCATGTGACTTTGCTCGACACGTCAGAAACTTCGGTATCTCTCAGTCCCTTTCACCGTCTAACAAATTATTATTAGTATTATTTTTTATTATTTGTACTCCCTAGGAATTGTCACAAAACTTATCGTCAGTGATTGCTCACTGATAATAACCTGTGGTGTTCCGCGGAGTCTTAGTGACAACAAGTTTCCACATATTTCCAGTACTCTTCACCTCGTTTCGATAACCATTGCAAATGATGTTGCGGTACCCTAACAGCCACTTACCATTGATTCCTCGGTTGTAACGATCATTGGTTTCTTCTGGGATTTGGGTGGCAATAAGCATCACCAAGGTCAGAGTACTCCCCCCACTCTTCCAGTGGAATTCTTGTTAGTGCTCTCCAACTTCGGTCTTTCCATCCTACTTGACCCTTCACGACTATCTTGTGTGGTATCTGACAAGTCTGGTGCCATCACTTTTTTGTTTTGGAAGCGAGAGGCAATTTATGAAATCACTTATTATTATTATATTATTATTTAGAAGAAGAAAATTAAGAATAAGAATAAGTCTTATTCTTAATTTTCTTCTTCTTCTTCTTCTTCTTACTATTATTATTATTTGTACTCACTAGGAGTTCTCACACAGATCATCGTCAGTGATTGCTCATTGAAAACAACCAGTGGTATTTCCTGGAGTCTGAGTGACAACAAGTCTCCCCAGACTTCCAGTGTTCTTCACCTCTTTTCGATAACGATGCGGTATCGCAACAGTCTCTTATCATTGATTTCTCGCCGGTAAAGACAATTGGTCTTCTCTGGGATTTGGGTGGCAACAAGCCTCCCCAAGATCTCAGCACTCTCTGAAATTTTCCAGTGGAGGTCTGGCTTGTGCTGTCCCTCCTCGGTCTTCTCATCCTCCTCGACCCTCTACAAATATGTTGTCTGGTGTCAGCCTAGGCCGGCATCATTTAAAAAAAAAAAATTTTTAATTAATTTTTAAATTTTTTCCCTTCAATTCATTTTTTTTTTTTTCCTTTCCTTTTCTCTTCCCTTCTGGTAAAAAAAAGAATTTTTAAAATTCTTTTTAATTTTTTGGGGGTGGGTGGGTGAGGGAGAGGGAGAAGCTTATAGTGTTTCTTGTAATTTCTGTTTCTAGGTTCATTTTTGTGTAGTGATAGCTGAGGCCGGTGTAATTTTTTTTTTTGGGGGGGGGGGGGGAGATTATGAAGTGCTGTTTCTTGCAGTTTCTGTTCCTTGGTTCTTGTTGTGGTGTTCTTCGTGTGGTTTTGTTTTCTCCGTTGTAAATTCCTTGTGACTGGTTAGCCTTTGTAGCTTATTTGTGTTAGTTTCCGCATTCGAGGATTTTCCTTAAGATTGCAGCTGTTTTGATCATTGCCGTCCTTTGTATGGTTTCGATAGTCCCTTTGATTCCAATTTCTCCAAATCTTTTCTCCATGTTTTTGGGGATTGTTCCTAGTGCTCCTGCGATTATTGGTATTATTCTAACTTTCTTCATGCTCCATATTCCTTTCAGTTCTCTGGCTAGTTCTGTGTATTTACTTCGTTTTTCCGTGTCTTTGATCTTCACTGTGGTCTGCTGGAACGGCGAAGTCTACGATTTTACAAGATTTTTCCTTTATGTCTATTATAATAACATCAGGTCTCCTTGCTTGTATGAGTTTATCTGTTTGTATATCCATATCCCAAAGGATTTTGTGTTTTTCGTTTTCCAGTACTGTTTCTGGTTTATGTTTGTACCATTTGTCTGCATATTCGAAATTCAATTGTTTGCACAGTTCCCTGTGTATTACTTTCCCAACACAATCATGTCTGTTCTTGTATTCTTTTTGAGCAAGTTTGCTACATTCACTTATTATATGATTTACTGTTTCGTCTCTTTGTCCACACAGTCTGCATTTATTGTTTTCCTGGGTTTTATCTATTTTAGCTTTAATGTAGTTTGTCCTAATCGCATTGTTCTGCGCAGCCATCAGTAAAGATTCCGTTTCTCTGTTCAAGTTTCCTTTTCTTAGCCATGTCCAGCTATTTACGTTAGTATCTTCTCTTGTGAGTCTTATGAAGCGTCCATGTACTTGTTTTTCTTCCCATATTTCTTTTCTTGTCTGTTTGTGTCCAGTTTCGATGCTTCCTGCGTTGTTCGTTGAGACGGTATCTCTTGTTGTGGTGATCAGCTTTTCTGTGTTCTGGTTTATGTATTTCTCCAGCTTTTTTTAGTGTCGTCCACACAGTCTTCTATACTTACCAGTCCTCTTCCCCCTTCGTTTCTCTTCACGTAGAGTCTGTCTGTATCGTCTTTTGGATGTAGTGCATTGTGCATAGTCATTAATTTTCTAGTCCTCTGATCAAGGTGCCTGAGTTCCTCTTTAGTCCAGTTTATGAATGGTCCAGAATATCTTATTAGTGATACTTCCCAGGTATTTATTCCTTTGATTAGGTTTCTGCTATATAATTTTGTTTCTAAGAGCTTTCTTGTTCTTCTCAGGTATTCTTTTCCAATCTTCTCTTTCATTTCTGTTTATTTGATTGTGTCTGCTTCTTCTTCTTATTATTATTATTATTATTATTATTATTATTTACTCACTAGGAGTTATCACACTGGTCATCGTCAGTGGTCACCCACTGCCGACAACCTGTGGTATTCCCTGGAGTCTGAGTGACAACAAGTCTCCTCAGGCCTCCAGTATGCTCCACCTCTTTTCGTTCATCACCGCTGATGACCTTGCGGTAATCGCAACAGCCACCTACCAACGATTTCCCACTGATAAGGGCCATTGGTCCCCTCTGGGGCCCGAGTGGCAACAAGCCTTCCCAAGGTCCCAGAGCTGTCCGCGCTCTTCCAGTGGAGGTCTGGTTTTGCGCTTTCCCTCCTCGACCCTCTGTCCATAATTTTCGTGGCGTCAGCCTATGCTTGCGCCTCTCTCGTTCGGTTGTATTTTCCCCGGTTCTGTTGTTTTGTGCTTCCATGTGTTTGTTCTCCATTCGTTGCTTATGTTGGTTGGTTTCCGCATTCGAGGACATTTCTCAGGATTGTAGCTGTTTTGATCATTACTGTCCTTTGTATGGTCTCAGTTATCCCTTTGATTCCTATTTCTCCTAGTCTTTTCTCCATGTTTTTGGGGACTGTTCCTAGTGCTCCTATGATTATTGGTGTTATACTGACTTTCTTCATGTTCCATATTCCTTTCAATTCTCTGGCAAGTTCAGTATATTTGCTTCTCTTTTCCGTCTCTTTGATCTTCACTCTGTGGTCTGCTGGAACGGCAAAGTCCACGATTTTGCAGGATTTTTCTTTCTTGTTGATTATTATCATATCCGGTCTCCTTGCTGTTATGGGTTTGTCTGTTTGTACATTCATATCCCATATGATTTTGTGTTTTTCGTTTTCTAGTACAGTTTCTGGTTTGTGTTTGTACCGTTTTCTTGCATATTCGAAATTCAGTTGTTTACACATTTCCCGGTGTACTTCTTTCCCCATGCTGTCATGTCTGTTCTTGTATTCCCTTTGTGCTAGCTTGCTGCATTCACTTATTATATGATTTATCGTTTCGTCTCTTTGTCCACACAATCTGCATTTGCTGTTTTCCTGGGTTTTATCTATCTTTGCTTTAATAAAGTTTGTCCTAATCGCATTGTTCTGTGCGGCCGTCAGTAGAGATTCCGTTTCTCTGTTCAGGTTTCCTTTTCTTAGCCATGCCCAGCTGTTTTCATTGGCTTCATCGCTTGTGAGTCTTATAAAGCGTCCATGTAGTTGTTTTTCTTCCCACTTTTCCTTTTTTGTCTTTTTGTTTCTGGGTTCAGTGCTTCCGGGGTTGTTTGTTGGGCTGGTGTCTCTTGCTGTGGAGATCAGTCTTTCCGTGTTCTGGGTTACATATTTCTCCAGCTCTTTTTTGGTGTCTTCCACACAGTCTTCTATACTTACCAGTCCTCTACCTCCTTCATTTCTTTTCACGTAGAGTCTGTCCGTGTCGTCTTTTGGGTGCAGTGCATTGTGCATAGTCATTAGTTTTCTAGTTCTTTGGTCAAGGTGCCTGAGTTCTTCTTTGGTCCAGCCTATGAATGGTCCAGAGTATCTTATTAGTGATACAGCCCATGTGTTTATCCCTTTTACTAGATTTCTGCTATATAGTTTAGTTTCTAAGAGTTTCCTTGTTCTTCGTAGATATTCTTTTCCAATCTTCTCTTTCATTTCTGTATATTTGATTGTGTCTGCTTCCAGAACTCCCAGGTATTTGTAACACCCTTGTTCTCCTAGCGCCCTCATCTCCTCTTGGTTGGGGAGTTCTATACCTTCTGTCTTTTCCAGTTTTTCTTCTTTTGATCTCTAGCAGTGCACATTTTTCTATTCCAAACTCCATTTGGATATCCTGGCTGAATATCCTGGTTGTGTTTATCAGCTTTTCCAGTTCTGTTTTGTTTTTTGCAAACAGTTTAAGGTCATCCATGTACATCAGGTGGTTTATTCTTTGTTCTGTATCCGTAAACCTGTATCCGGCATCACACTTTCTGAGTATGTAGTTGAGTGGCATCATGGCTATTATAAACAGTAGTGGTGATAGAGAGTCTCCTTGAAAAATGCCTCTCTGTATTTTTATCTCAGACAGGTATTGTCCTCCGGCTGTCAGTTTTAGTCTCCATGTTTCCATTGCTTTCTGGATGAGATTAATAATCCTGTCTGGTATCTTGTATATTTTTAAGCATTCAATTATCCATGTTTGGGGGATTCTGTCGTAGGCTTTCTTGTAGTCAATCCATGCCATGGTTATGTTCTTTTGTCTTCTCTTCACCTCCTTCAGAGTCTTTTGATCAATGTATAGTAGATCATGTGCACCTCTTTGTCCTTTCCGGCATCCTTTTTGTTCCTCGGGGATCAGTCCACGTTTGTCCAGGGATTGGTAGATTTGTTCTCTCAGTTGTGCTGTGAGAATTTTCCACATTATTGGTAGACATGTTATCGGTCTGTAGTTGCTGGGGGTCGTTCCCTTTTTGGGGTCTTTTTGTATTAGTGTTGTTCTTCCTTCCGTCATCCATTCTGGTATGTCTGTTTTGCGGATACATCCGCTCAGTTTCTGCGCTATTCTTTCATGCAGGGTCGTGAATTTTTTAAACCAGTATGCATTATTATTATTATTATTATTATTATTATTATTATTATTATTATTATTATTATTATTATTGCGTTTGATTTTCACCGTCTTTCTCCTTAGTACTACTATAATTAAATATTGCCATGGATATGGCATTTTTGTTGCTGTAATTATTCTCGTTGTTTCTCGTTTTCTTTGTTTTATTTTTCTCACCTGTCTTCCTTTTAACTACTGTACCGTTCTTTATTTTAGTATCCTTTTATTTTGTTTGCTTTTATTTCTTATCTTATTATTTCTTTTCCTATTCCATTCTTATTATAGTTCTTCTTTGGGAGCTTTTGCATGTGATCGTATTCTTTCCTAACCACCTTATTCTTCGTGTTGCTGTTCTTTTTCTTGTGTGCGTTCTCCTTCGTTTTCTTCATATTCCTCTTTTTTCTTTCCTCTCCCCTTCTTCCAATTCTCTTTTGTTTTGTCGTCCTTCCCCTCTTCATCCTTTTACTTCTTTTCTTTCCTACTCTTTCCGTCTCCTTCTTTGTATTCTTCTACTCCATTCTATCTTTTAGTGACCTTTATAAACTAATTATTCCAGGGGACAATATTGCCGTTTTCTCGTAATTACAAAACAATAATTAAAAGGTGAAAACAAAGAAAATACAGCGCATCATTTAATCTTGTAAACTTGACGATAGCCTAATGGGCAAATGTTGATCTCATTTAATCTAATTAGTCTTTCTGCCGGTCTAAAATAAATCACAATCTTCGTATTTCTCTGCTACGTTTTTGTGCTCACATTCAGCACAAATGTATCACTTATCGTGCTTTCCAGCACATTTTGTTTTGCATTCCGGATTCAAAAATGTCTTCCGTTTCTCTCATATTTTTCACGATAACTTTCACTTTTTGTTTCTTTCCTCAACAAACCGCAATTTGATAGGTTTAATCAATCATTGTAATGGCGGCTCGTTCCTTTAAATTTTATGTTGCAGCTGATTTTCCCAAAGAGTCGG
>OY744516.1:159422836-159447836 GCA_963556195.1 Sepiola atlantica | reverse complement strand
TATTTTGAAGGTATATTAGCCCAAACATGATACCAGTTATACACAAGTAAGTGCATACAATTTGCTATGTTTTGGTTTGCAATAGAGAAAGTGTAACACATTTTTGTTTATTCAATTGCGTTTTTGATGTTATTTAGAACTTCAAGAATACTTATCCCAAGACAGAACAGTTTTGCACCACTTTTATGTTCTCACATGAATGTAGCCATTTTCCAATAAAAAACAGACACCGTCGTGTATACGCTCAGGAACATTGCTATCGTTCCCGACTGGTTACTCCGGCACGAGTAGATATGACATCCTCACACTTGTTATTGACCGTGTAGACGATCCTTCGTCTTTGTTAGCTAGACAACACGCTGGTATTTGTCTAGTATACAAGTATAAGTTTCTGCAGTTCGAGAAGACAGGCACATCTATGATTTAAAAAAACACAAGATGCTGAAATCAACAGACAACTCGAACAATTCAAAAACTAAATAAAGTTCTTGGTTTGCGGTTTAAATAATATAATATTTTTCGTATATACAGAGAATTCATTTTTTGTTAGGTTAATGTGTAGTGTCTGTGTTTTCTGGGATTATCATTAAATTTGGGACTTCTTCGATTAAACGACTTTTCAAGCCGAGCTGAGAAAAAAGTATCCACTTGATTGCAGAAAGGGCGAGTTGCAAAGCCATACTCTAACTGACTCTTTTCTGATTGAAACTGACTGTATCTGATTGTTCAATTCGCTTCACAAACCACTTTATATACGCAAACAGGGTCACTCGACGTTGCCCGGACGAATCTTTATGTTGTGACAATTACGGATTTTGATTGGTCGCCGGTTACTTTAGCTCATCCCTTGGGGAATGTCCAGCCACGCAATCGACTCGGTTTAGTTTTTACTAGAATTCCCTCTTGCACACAACATGTCTTGTCTGGAGTTATTTCTATTAAAAAAAACGATAATAAACCTTGTGTGTGAAATCCTTATTCCCATTTTGATCAAAATCAATTTCATGACTTTGATTTTAGAGAATGTCTGAAATTTAAGCATAAGGAGTATTAAGAAGAAATTGAAATTCAAGGAAGTGTGCTTAATTAAATGCACATCTAATATATATAAATTTACAAATATGAGGCTTTTCTCATAGTATGCATCATAAAATTCCTTTACACAAAAAACGAAATGTACAGAATAGTTATTAAATTAAACTACATATAGCTAGCATTACCATCCCTTAAACACAGCAACTGTGACTCTAAATCTATAAGGATCATTTAGTTGGTTTGGGAATGAATCCTTTATACACAAATATATATAACCATATAAACATCCCTAACTTTATATAGATAGGAAAATACTTGCTTTCAGAATTATGATATAAAAATCACTCGTACAGTTTTGTTTGTCTGTTTGCATTATGTGGATATTTAATATCGTAATACAATGTAATATCTCCTTCAGCTGCAGTCGATGTGATGACTTACCCGACGGTCGTATGATAGAAAGAACTTGGGGATTGAATACTACCAATAGCAGGATCTTTGATTTTAGTGGGGTACTGTGAGACTGATTTTCTTAGTTTTTCTGTGGCCGTGTTTGTAAGTAGTCGCCAATAATTAACACATGAAGTTATATGTACCCAAAATAGGTATTGTTTATTCATTATAGTATCAGGTATATCACAGCGTAGCGAGAGATTGCTGATTATTTTAAGACTAGCTCGTAACAAGTTAGTTTCGATTTGCTTCTGAATTTATATAGAACATACATTCTTATTATTTTTATTAAAATATATCTTAGTTATTTTTTCCAATTTAGTCTCTACACCTATTCGTTTGATATATAGTAAAACACAATGTTAGACGTAAGGGGGATCGTATACACAGAACACATATTTTAGATTTAGGTGTCTAATTAGGGGATTTCTTTAACATTTATCTAGTTGCGAACTGTGTCGATCCTGCATTTGTCTTTCATCTTCCAAATGATTGTTGACTAAGTCGTTCCATGGTTGTATTTATCCAGGTGGAACGACGTCTTATACATTTCGTAACATTTTTGGAAAAATACATGCTATGCTATGCTACATGCTGTAGATTTTGTTTGTGTACCCATGGAATGTTATTGCGGCTTTTTGTAAAGTGCATCTTGTTTGAAGGCATTAGTGAATTAGTATGAATCACGACTTTTTTTTTAATTGACTTGATTCTTTTGTTGGCATTGGTGTTCATCGATTTTTTAGGTACTTACTGTAAGGCCTACGTGAAGGTTGCCAACATCCAGAAGTAAAAGTGGTGCTATGGAACAGAGTGAATCTGAACTTGGCACACGTAGAGCGTAAGCAATTACACTTCCCAGGCAGTCAGTATTATCATTACAAGCTGGATGCGTAATGCTGCTTGCATTAATAGCGATTGTTGTATTATAATGTTTATGATTCGACTTGATAAAAATCTCGTATGTAAAAATAGTTTTGCTTTTGATTGTTTTACTATTGAAAATGTTGCGAAAAGCATGAGACGATTATTTGCAATAACGAAATATTCCGTTCTTAAATGTGTTTCCTTTTTGAAATTAAAAATATATTTTTCTACCAAACAATTAAAAATAATAGAACAACCCTGGATGGTGTTCTGAACAAATTTTACGAAATGAAAAAAAAGCCATATCTTCTCTAATAATTGATGCATTCTCAAAGTTAAAGTATATCTCATACAGGATGATTCGCCGAAGAAAATCAATTCGTAGAATGCACATCGTGCTTCCACCATGGCCTCCACGCGAGGCCTGGATCTGGAGCAAGCGGCTTTCAAAGTGTCCTTCGAGAGACGCCTGAGCACCAGTTTGATTATGGCAATCAACTCTCCTTGGCGTTTTTGATGGTACGGTTTGTGTCCTTCTGAATTGCGCCTCTACATTGAATACTCTATGGGTATGCAATCAGGCGAGTTTAGTGGCCAGATCCTCGGATTTGTGAAGTCGTGTAAATGATCAGTCAGCCGCTGCTTGGCTTTCCTGAAGATGTAACACGAAGGTAACCCCTGCTGCTACAGGTTTGGCCTTTCCGCAACAACTATATTTACCCAGTGCTTGAAAACATATGACAGCAAATCAATATAGCTATTTAAATTGAGTCCCTTTTCGAAAATGTGGGGCGGTATGACGTAGCCTGACCTGGAAGCACACCGGGACTTCGTGGGGACTGTAAGCTAGCCACCTGTTGTTCTGTGAGTTATGTAACTGGCCATGAAAAGAACCAGAGTATCCCTGGCTCAACTCCGTATTTGGCTTCGTTATGACGCTTTTTTTTTGTTTTCGTAAGGCGTTTTTCTGGTTATTCGCGGTAAGGATTTTGCTATTGTGACTTTTGTATAAGGATTAGCGAAGATCCTTGTCCAACGATGGCAAATCATCATACTGCAAATTACTCTCTTCTCATAGTATGGTGCTTTCCAATCGTCCATTGTGTTTGCTCTCAAACCAACCACTAGTACACACTTGAATATATACTTTGAAATGAAAGAATATGAAAGAATTATCGAATTAGTATTCATAAAAAGATATTAATCAAATTTACAACGGTAAAAATCCGGATTTTTGTTACGAATAAAAACATATATTAATAGTCAATTTTAATGTGTTACTTAAAAATCGTGTTGTCTTAAAATAAATGTCGGAATTTCTAGAAGTATTCGTTGGTTTAACATAAATGAATCTGTATTTTTTGAGAAATTTCAGAAATTATTGCTATTATTTTTTTAGTCAATTAAAATATATGTTCGTTTATTGTCCCTACAATCTTTAATAATTCCTGACCTCTTACCGTTCTTGTCATTTTCATATAGATTCAGCATTATACGTCGGGTGAAGTGCCTTGTCCATAATCATTAGTTTCCTTGTTTTCTGATCCAAGTTAATGAATTACCTGTTGTGTAGTACGAAGGGTCCAGAATATCTGATCAGGTTCTCTTCCTAAGTATGTATTCCTTTCATTTGTTTCTACTATATCATTTAGTTTTCAGGAACTTTTTTTGTTCTTTTGAAATATTTTCTTCTAATCATCTCTCTCATAACTATTGATGTCATGGCTTCTGCTTCGGGAATGCCCAAATAATTGTACCAAGTGTCTACGTCACTTTCTAAATGCTGGCTAAAGATCGTATTCGTGCACCATTTTATTTTTCAAGAATAGATTAATATCATCTATATACATGATGTTCTTTAATATGTATCATTTGTGGATGTAAATTTGTATCCGACATAACAGTCTACTGAGTATAGTGTTGACTTGTATCATAGCATTAATCAAAAGTAGTGCAGATTGAGAGTATTCCTGAATATGTTAGCTATGGTACTCAATGCTGCGTGGTGTATAGTGTCAATCCTCTGTTTGATTTCATTTACTCCTATTTTTTTCTAATTTTTTTTTCAGAAATGTTCCTCGCACTCCTACTATTATTGATATTACAGTAGTTGTCTTCATCTTCCATATTCTATTAAGTTCTTTGGCTGATTTCATGTATTTGCTTCGTTTGTATTCACCCCTTGAATTTCACTCGCTTGCTTGGATGAGTTTTCCTGTTTTTACCTCCATGTGGCAAAGAATTGTGTGTCTCTCATTTGCTAATACTATTACCAGTGTGTGTCTGTACCATTTGTCTGTATATTCAAAGTGTACAAGTTAGCAAAGTTCCTAGAAAGCTGTCGGTTTTTAGAGGGTGTTGCATTACCTTATTATGTAATCTAACATTTCGTCTCTTTGTCCATGGGGTATACATTTGCTGTTTTCTTGGGTTTTGTATATTTTGGCTTTGATATAATTCGTTCTGATTGAGATGGTTCCGTGCGTCTCTTCGTAGCGATTCTTTTTCTCTATTCACTTATCTTTTTCGTAGGAAAATCCATGTGTTTTCGTGCGTCTCTTCTTTGGTCAGTAAGAGTTTATTAGGTGTTTTGCAGTTTTAGTTTCCTTGGGTTCACGTGGTGTTTTTTTTGTTATTGTTGCAACTTCTATGTGGCTGGTTAGTGTGCGTAGTTTATGTGGGTTTTTTTTCCGCATTCAATGATGTTCCTTATGATTTCACCTGTTTTCATCATTGCCTACGTTGTATAGGCTTAGTCGTTTCTTATTTAAATTTCTCCTAGTCTTCTTTTCCAGTTATTTTCTCCAATGTTCCTAGTGCTCCTACGATTATTGCTATTAGATTGACTATATCAATATTTCATATCACTTTTTTGTTCTCTGACACTTTCCGTATATGTGCTTTGTTTGTCTGTCTCTTTGATCTTGCCTCTGTTGTCTGTTGAGATCGAAAAATCTACAATGTGTCATTTTTTTTATTATTATTAACTATTATACCGTTCGGTCTCCTTGTTTGGATGAGTTTATCTGTTTATATCTCCATATCTCAACGGATTTTCTGATTTTCGTTTCCCAGTACTTTCTCCCGTGTGTGTCTGTACTATTTGTCTGCGTGTTCAAAATAAAATGTTTGTATAGTTCGCAGTGCAGTGTCTTTTCCATGCAGTCGTGTCTGTTCTTGTATTTTTTGTACTGATTTTTCTGCATTCACTTATTATTTAATTTTCCTTTTCGTCTCTTTGTTCACAGAGTCTGCATGTACTGTTTTTCTGAGTATGATCTATTTTATCTTTAATGTTGTTAGTTCTAACAACATTGCTCTGCGCAACTGACAGTAGCGATTATGTTTCTCTATTCAAGTGTCCTTTTCTTGGTCATGTTGAGGTGTATTTCTGTGTTTCTTCTGTTGTTAGTTTTATAAATCGTCCATGTAGCTGTTTCTCTTGCTACGTTTTTGTTTGTCTTTTTGCTTCTGATTGCACTGATTTCTCTATTGTTCATTTTGTCGGTGTGTTTTTGCGGTTATCAGCCTTTCTATTTTTTTAGTTGTATATGTTTCCAGATATTTTTTGCGTGTCTTTTCCAAAGCATTCAATACTTACTAGTCTTCACCCCATTATTTATCTTTCATCTAGATACAGTCAATATCATTTTTTGGGTATATTACATTGTATATGGTCATTAGTTTTCTCGTTTTCTGGTCATTATGCCAAAATTCTTCCTTTGTCTAGCCTATTAATTGTCCAAATCATTAGTGATACTACCCAGGTGTTAATATCTTAAACAAGATGTCTACTATATAATTTCGTTTCTAAATCTTTTCGTTTCCAATGTTCTCTTTTATTTCTATATATTTGATGGTATCTGCTTCTAGAACTGCCAAATATCTATATCTATCATGTGCGCCAATATCCCTTATCTCAGTTTGGTTTAACAGTTCCATGCTCTCCTTTGTCACCAGTTTATTGTTACCATTATTATTATTATTATTATTATTATTATTATTATTATTATTATTATTATTATTATTATTATTATTATTATTATTATTATTATTATTATTATTATTATTTTGAATCACTGTGAAAATATATTCAATTAAGAGTGTTACTATTTGTAGCAGATAATTGTCAAAAACCTGTGAATAAGTATTCTTATATTCTTGTATGTTTGAATTTAATTTTTAAAATTTAAATAAATTCAAAAGGGTGGATAATTACTTTCTCGGCGATGCCATTTATAATTTTTCATTTCTAACAAACGCAAAGTTTTAAATAAATTATCATCTCTGCTGATTACTAAATGAAAGTAAATAGTGGATTTCTGTAGGTACCTATTACCGAAAAAAGTATCAGGACGGATAGATTATATAATCGAACATCTTTTGAATTAATTACACGATTAGAAAATTTTTAGTAATTAACGGATTAGGCAGAATTAAATACCGATATTTCGGGTGCAATGTTATACGTGTGTAACTCCGAGAATCCGACTTACTGTTCTGTATATGTTATATATATTTGTACTGCCATCAAGAAGTAATTCAAAAGAAGAACCACAAATTAAAGTTCCGTAGAAAGAAATATATATTAATACGAATAGCAGAGCTACTACTAATAATACACATACAGGTGAACAAACAAACAACTAAACAGTCATGTAAATATATTTAAGCGTACTGATAAAAAGGGGTCACAAAGAGATAAGCAAAGTTCAGTCTCCCATAAGCTCACGGGGATCATTGGGGGGTACGGGTGAAATCAAACCATACTGTAAAATTCCTTTTTCCGTTTACTTACTTAAGGCGCCCGAATAAATATTATAGGTGGAGTTTTCAGCGTGGGCAATTTCAATGTGTCAAGTAGTAAATCTAAAGGCAACATTTGAGATAGGGTTGTCTTTCCATCGCAATATCTTTTTCTGAGTTGATTCAGGTGTTGTAGACAGTCGCGCGCCTGGATTGTATATATATATATATATATATATATATATATATATATATATATATATATATATATAACATTTCCAATCCGCTTAAAAATAGGTTCCCTTGCCAAAGATGCCTTCCTATTTCCTACATCCGAAAAAAAGCAACAAAAAAAGAAAAAACATCTCCAGTTCGGAGATCTGTCTCAGGTATTCATTTATCAAGGACAGTTTTGATTTTCCTGGCAAATATAAACCCAGCTGGTGACTCGCCAGTTTTTAGTGTTTGGATTTGAGAGTTGTCGATAAATACACAAAGACTGTTCAACTATTTTTTTCGTCGGCATCCTTCGTGTTTTTGGTTCTTATCTTGAACATGTTTACGAAAAGACTGCTTGTCCGTCTGATCTTATGTGATATAAGAAATGGTTACATGTTTCATTGTATGAGAGTCACTGGAAGTAAATTAAATACCTATATCCTAAATTCGAAATCTTAACAGTTGTAATGTATAAATTTCAACAGCAGTAGTAGCTTTTCAACACGACACAATGATTAACGATGTTATAAAACTTTCAATGACAATTAGTGAACAACCATTAAAATGTATCGTGTAATCTCTATGCATTCAACATCGTCGTTTTTTTTACATTTCTAGATAGCAATTCTTTTGCAAAAGTACAATTATTGTATGATTTTCGAAATGTTCAATGGTTTTGTCACTTTTTGATAAAATGACTGAACTCCTCAGAGAAGACGTTTTTGTTTACATTTGTTCAGCCCAAACAAGGAATATTGAGACTGAAGCATAAAGGGCTAGTGTGATAAAAGCCAAATAATTAAGGAGGCAACTTTGGTGAGGAGTGAGGCAAAAATACTTTTTAAATTACATTCAAATGTGTGCATGTTGCAACAATCCGGGAAACAGGGAGCAGGAAGAGAATTCCCAATGCAATAGCCCGAACACAAAAAAAGCCATCATGGTAGGGAATCGTACGGAATCTAAGGGGCGTCTACAGTGAAGAGGTGGGATAATTATTTTAGTCAGGGAGAGGAGTCGGGGGTATTTTCGCTGAAGAGTACAAGGGCAAAAATTTAATCGAAGCACATTTGATGAAAGTACTTGTAAAAAAAAACGGAACACAACACTGCGGCGATGCGATCGCGGTTAGGGCGTGGCAGCAAGTGCGGGGCATATTAGTTTACAAATTCTTTTTTCTTCACCCTGTCCAAAAGGGGTTGCTACATCGACACAGATATGGTAACAATACTCTATGTACGAGCGAACTGTGGCTTTATAAGGATATATGATACTAGCAGATGTAAAAGTATTTCTAGCTCGTTGGAGGGAACCTACCTTCTTTGCAGCAGACTTAGTACCATATTCTATGTACTTATTCCAATTCGTGATACCTGAGAATGTTAGTCCAATGAGTTTGAACGTTAGACTCTCTGAAAGGGTACATTTTTCATAACAATGGGTAGCTGGAAATATTTTTAAAGTTGTTAAAGGAAAGGAACTTTGACTTGGTAGGTGTAAATGTAACCGTCTATAGAAGGGTGTAATTTTCTAAGGATTCTGCCATTTAATTTCATGTGTAGGCATTCGATTTTCCCTTATGAAGGGAATAAAGCGCGCTATCATCAGTAAATACACCCATCTAAGAATGTGTGGCATCGGGGAATGACCAACATGACACTGTTTTAACATTTTAAGAAAAGAAGCACGAATTACACAAATATTTACATACACGAAAACTTCATCACGGATGAAAAAATGAATGTTATTTTCAATAAATTGGGAAATCTTTTAGATATTTCTAAGTTATCATATATATGGATCCTTTTATTTGTATTTCATTCCGTGTTACAGACACTTCCTTGGTGTGACACAAAATATCTTAAGAAAGCAAATAAAGTATCTGAGGTTAATTTAGTTTGTGAATCGACACTTGGTGCATACCTCAATATTTTTAGGTTAATATTCTATTGTTTCAGCGTAGTTAAATAGAAAGTACCTCAACATTGTATCTTGTTGACTATGTTGGTAGAAATTATTTTGTTTGAACCATAAATAGTTAGGAGCGGTCGCAGATCTGCCCGAAGAATAACTTACATTAGATGAGTTATTTTTTAAAACTTTAATAGAACATTTTGTAGTTCTTAACGTTTGAAGCTTCAAGTATTTTCAGTTTAGTTTTAAAATGCATCCGCGCTACATCTAATGGCAAAATATTTTTTTATCTAAAACAAATGTTTAGAATTCGTTTAACGAAATCGAAAACGCATTTCCGTCGTCCTCAACTTATACAAATTAGGAATAGAAATTATAATCATTCTCAAAGCCAAAATAATTGTGCATTAGAGACGTTAGCAAAGTTAGGTATATCCTGAATGGCACAGAACCTGACGTCGATTTTAATAAGAATCAGCGACGTAAAAAAGACGCAACTTTATATAGAATGAGATATGTATTTCACTCCATTTTTGTATTTTTACTCCTGAATAGCATCATGATTATCATCAATAAATTTTAAATTATTTACTTTGTACACATTTTTTAGTTCTTTATATTATTTTTTTACTTCTGTTTTGTATTTAACATTGACCGCTAAAAATGTATTCATTGATCTGTAATTATCTATTTATTTTACAATTACAGAAATTTGTATTATTATTAACACCAATAGTATGAAAGCTATTATTATTACTTGATTTTTGTGTTCATTTATTTATGTTTGCATGCAACAATAACTAAGCTTGAGAATTTTAGATATATTATGTCTTTTAAATAAATGTTTATCGTTCATCAATTTTTTGCTAATTTTCGGATTAAATCAAATAGTATTTCGTTTTCTATCATATTTTTTGAAAATATACATATATATATACATACATATATATTAAATCAATTCAGGTCATTACTCTATTAAGTTAATTTAGATTTAAAACATATATTATTGGTTATCTGAAAACGAAATGTAAATTTGTCCTGTTTTGTAAACAACGCAAGCAGCCGATGTTGAGATGGTAATTAGTAGAAAATAGCTTCAGTTGAATAATGTTCCGAAGCGGAATAAGTGCTTTTGGAAAGACTCTGAAGGGATATATATTTTTATTGCAAAAGAACGCGGAGGATATCTTATAAATCAGATAACTGACCACCTAAAGTGTAGCTACTGTTTAAAAAAGCAATAATTTACTGTTTTCCTTAAAATGAGACTAGAGAATATATATTACTTGTTTTTCCAGTAGAAAAAAATAAAAGAGTTCGGATTTGCACGAGCAAAGGTGTTAAATTATTTATTTAACTGATGTTTTTTTAGTACCACATTTCTCCCACAATTTCTCGTTCGTATCAATTTCAATTTTTTTTCTATCCTATTTTTAGCAAGAGGCTGTGTCAGTCGGATTTTCGGTCTGTCACGCTTAAGTTTTAAATAGCATTTTATCGCTTAACGAACATATTAAATGGCCGTATCTTATTTAAGATGCGTATAAGCATCTCTGTAAGAGGCTCTGTCTGTTAATCTGTTTGTCACGCCTTCGTTTGCAATGGCATGTCCGCCTGTCATGTATCGCTTATATTTCAAATAACATTTTCATCGCTGAACGTACTGAATAGACGTATCTTTAAAATAGTAGGACTTTTTTCACTTTATTTTTCTTGTTTCGCCTTATTTGGTTTTTGTTCTAATCATCGCCAGTGACATTTTTATTACTATAGTCAATCCTGGAAAAAAATCTCAACGGAGTTTTAGAACTTTTTCACCAGATCACAAACATATTAACAATGTAATTTGAACTATGTCGTATTCATTTTTCTTGTGATTCCTTTCGTTCTTGTATTTACTCATATATATATATATATATATATATATATATATATATATATATATATATATATATATATAATTTACTAGGCACAGAGGCACACCTACCGTGAAATGCGACGGGCATTTTTGTAGACCAGAATCGTGGCCACCGAGAGTTACTACACGCCGGTTGGCTAGAACATGACGTCACTGCATGCTGTGTCAAAACAAGGACGGTCGTAATGACAATAAGAAGGCATTTCGACTTCTCTATTCACTAAATAATCCATTAAAATTCAGGAAATCAACTAATTTTAATGAAATTTTCAGTATTTATTAATTAATGATCACGGAATATCATAAATCCATTACTTTATTATAAAGCTTGGTGCAAATGTATTATTTCTTGTAAACAAAACATACCTTTACTAAAGTTATCCAAAATATCAAAACATGTTGACATACGATATTGTAAATATTTAAAACAAAACATTAGAAAACTTTAAAAATTGCATGTAAAAAAAGAAAAGAAAGGAACACGATTCGACTTATCTTGAAAGTGATCTTTATTCAATATAAATTTAAAGAAAATAATAATTCACGATCAAATACTGCAAAAAACTGAATTATGAATAACCATTATTTAAACTTCTAACCCAATCAGCCGTAAGTAATTCAGACTTTGAAATTTGTTTAAAAATTATACAAGAAAAGTTGATGGATTATTTAGTGAATGGAGAAGTCGAAATGCCTTCTTATTGTTATTACTACGGTCCTTGTTTTGACACGGAATGCAGTTATTATTAATATTTATCATCATCGTTGTTGTTATTATCATTATTATTATTTTATTTTATTTTTATTTATTTACTTTTTGTTAATATTTATTTTTTATTGTTTATTTTTTATTTTTTATTAGTTATCTTTTATTTTTATTTTTATACTATTATCACCATTATTAGTAGTTGTTGTTTTTACTATTATCATTATTATTAGTAGTAGTAGTAATATTACCATTATTATTATCGTTATTATTATTAATATAATCATTATTATTATTATTATTATTATTATTATTATTATTATTATTATTATTATTATTATTATTATCATCATTATTATTATCATTTTTATTGTTATCATTATAACTTATTTTGCTAACTTTCCATTTAAATAATTGGTGTTGTTTTCATCACGATGAACTTATCATTATTCTCTCTTTTTCATTCGTTTATTATTATTGGCAGATATTTTGTTCATTGATTACCTTTAGAAAAGAAGGAATCATCAATAGTTTTACATATACGAGCAAATATATGCTCCTCCAGTCGCATATTTTGTTTTATATAATTGCTCTTTCTTTTTCTCTTAACCTATTCCTCTCTCTCTCTCTCTCTCTTTTTTCTCTCTTTCTCTCTCTGTTTTTCTCTTTCTCTCTTTTTTGTAATAGAACTTTCTGTGCGTTCAAATAATCGGATAACGGGTAACCAAATGTTGGAATGGCCGGCGGCTGTTCTATCATATTCCATTACAATCTAATTTAATTAAATAATTCAGTTATATAGATAAAAAACAATATTTTAATTAATTTTATTTATAAGTTTTATTAAGATTATTATCGAGGAATATATTTACAACACATCTGGAAATATGGAAAAACAATCATGAGTGTATATTTGCGAATATTAATTTATTAGAAGCTTTAAAACAAATTAATTATGTGAATTTGAAAGACGCGTGATGCAGTTTTTGAATTGGTATATAGGAGCTCATAAGTTGATATAAAAAGAGAGTGATCAAAACTAATAATATACTTTCGGCTTAAGACAGACAAATGCATAATCTCCATTATAATTAGATGACATTGCCTGGCACCATAAAAACAAAACAGAAGAGATTAAAAAGTGAGTATAGCATCTTTATATTAACTCTCCTATCTTTCTATCTCTCTCAACGTCTCTCTACCCTTCTCTCTTTCCCCTTCGTCGTTGTTCAACATCTTTTTCCCCCACACTTCTTGCATATCCGCCTAGCTCATTCCTCTCTCTTGTTTTAATAATAATAACAATGTAAGTCATACACCTGAACATTCAGTTTTAAAGTTATTACTCCCAGGCAACACCAAATTTCTTTCCCACTCTTCCTAAAAAATATACTTTATTTAGTGTGATAATTAACTTTTGAAAATGAAACATAATTGTGCCTATGTAGCTCCCTTGCTACGTATTTTATACTATTTATATATTGTGTGTATTTTGTTGTAAATTCAATGACAATTCACTCTTTCTTTCAGTCGGTGTTCACGTACTCTCACAAGTACCTATTTTCGCTTACTGGTAAAGTAAATAAAAACTTCAATTGATGTTTACATGAATTTATTTTCATTTGTCCGTGCGTTTTTCGCTATTGTGTTTGCCACTTTCAAGGAATAATATTCTTATAACAATTAGTAATGACAACAATCTATATATATATATATATATATATATATATATATATATATATATAATAGTAACTCTGTCTCTATGTGTGTCCGCGTGATATTTGTGTCTTATGTTCACACAAACCGCTGGACAGTATTGCTTGAAAATGTGCATGTAGACTAGTGAGTTCTCAGTGGAGGGCATAGGCTATATAAGAAATATATCACTTCGGCGTTGGTGTCCCCGCCCCATTAAAACTGTTTTCAAATGAAATTTAAACCATAGATAAATTGCCAAAAATGATGTATATTCCCAAAATTTCAGCATATTTTAATAATATTAAAATGGTCTCCGGAGGGGCCCAACGCCCAACTGAAAACTGATTCAAATGAATATATATATATATATATATATATATATATATATATATATATATATATATATTTATATATATATATATATATATATATATATAAATATATATATATATATATATATATATATATATATATATAATCAAGAAGAACACCTATTTGTCTGTTCACGTCTGTCATTAAAAATGAAGAATACTAGGAAGTGTACTTTCAATATAATTTTATTCACACGCATAATTTGCATGTGAACATAATTGAAGTATTTTGCGTTTCTGGCTGTCCCTTACAGAAGCTAATGACGATTTTCAAACATGTTACACAATGAAACTAATCTATTTATTAGCGTTAGTTTAAGCGTATTAAAATATTTTTGAATAGCTCGGTGAGTAAGATATCTAGTTGATCGTATCAAGGTTGCTGTTACAGTAAACTCTGCCAACCATGGTGTTGCATATGATGTCATCTCACACTCTAACCTGGGAAACACCTCGTAGCTCGGCTAGTCATAATACAAATAACAATAAAATGGTTGTCAATACATTATGCCCGCATTTTAAAAGAAATAATAACTAAATAATAAAAAAAGTAAAATAATATTCAATAAATGTTGTTTATAAAAGGTGTTTTTTAATTTGATCATGAGAGTTTCGAACATATTTACACTTTTTGATATTGAATTTTGTATAATTATTGTGTTATGTAAAAACACGTGTCTCTATTTGTGAAGGTATGTTATTTATATGTCATCGAATATCACTGTAATCTGTTTAGCTAGTGGACTAGATAGTATAGTTCTTGTGACTAATGTAACTACAATGATTGTTAGTAACAACTCATTTAATAAAAGTAGAAATAGGAACGACGCATTTAACTGTTTCAGTTATATATTGTATCACATGGAAAATCAGGAAAATAACACAAGCTTATAGAAAATAATAAATACACTCATACTTTGCTTAGAAGGGAAAATAGCGATATTCACATACCCAGCACGGGGAAACCTATTAACCAAAAGAGCAGAATGTTTATATTCATGTAGACATGAAAATAAATTTCTACTAAGCCATCTAAAATACAAAAATTTGAAAGGCTTAAATAAATAAATTAAAAAATAATACAAATAATGGAATCAAAATGAAAACAATAAAAAAAAACAGTAAATAAATAATAACAAAATAAAATAATATTCTAAAGATGTAGTTGAAAAAAATTGAACCGCCAAAATAAGCTCACATATAAGTAAATCACATGGTCTAAAGAACGAATGCGAGAAACTATAAGTTGCCATTCGCTTTTGATCTCAATGTCTCCAAACTTAGATCTACATAAGTTCTATCACCAACGTGGAGCACTATTGCTTATAGACATAGCAGATAATACAAATATATTTATTAATATATATATATATGTGTGTGTGTATGTGTGTGTGTGTACTTTTGTATCTAAAGATTTGTGCACACGTGTGTATTTTATATGAAGATCAGATATTTATGCTTTAAAATATAGGTAGGTAGATTAAAACTTTGAAGTGTTAAATGGAGAAGAAAGGAATCCAAGCTAAGTGGATAATAAAAAAGAAAGCAACGGAAGGAACGGCAGGTAATAAAAATGATAGAACAAGATATAAACTAATTGAAAGAGTCAACAAGTAAAGAATGTAATTCGATACTGAGCTTGACCGGTGAAAATCATAAACATATCACATCTCCAAAATAGATTTCCTTAATGCGAAAGTTTTCCGAATTCATCTTACTTCTTAGGTCTGAAGAGGTTGACTCTCTGTTAAGAGTACAACCGCAACATGGATGCACATATGTAACCAATAATGTTTGTGTACATGAAAAATTATACTAAAGAACAGCTTTACTTGTTATTGAGCACTTTTCATAAGCACTGGAGTTTCAACCTATTAATATCTACAGAAACTAATACAATACGTGTACTATATATATATATATATATATATATATATATATATATATATATATATATATATGTGTGTGTGTGTGTGTGTGTGTGTGTTACAAATGGAGATTTTGCATCTGCCTGGCTGAAACTGAAACTAAACTATTACTATATTTTATTGTTCAGTTCAGTTTATTATAGGTTTTCAGACTAATCTATTATCTTTCAATGCTCAATTTGGCGGTGAAGGGCAGTGTAGTATCTGCATTGTTGTCATGATACCATCCTCTCAGGCATTACCTGATCCTTGAGGAAGGGAGGTTAGGATATGTTTGTTCGTCATGATATAATCCTCCCCAGGTAGTAATAATATGCAGAAGGATGGGGTATATATTGCCTAGTATGTATAATGAATTTTTAATATATTTAATTGTTGGTGTATTCTTACAGTTATAGTTTCAACGTTTTAATCTATTGATCTTTTCATATAAACGTTATCATGGAAAAATGAATTTGACGTTTTCTTTGTTTATTCACTTTCAATGCAGCAGTGATCGATATCAATCATGGCATTAGCATTAACGGAAACCTGATTGGCTAATTCGATGTATTTAATAATATTATTCTATTATGATATACTAACTGTAGATGCATTTCTGCTCATGGTTCAGCATTAGTAAAATTCGAAGTGGAAATTGCAAGTGCTCCTTTGAAATGTTTACTATTTCACGCCCCATCAAACCCATAGTTCTCACCGCATTAGATGATGTAAAAATTATAAATAATTGTCTCACATTCTATAGATCATATATTGTGAAAAAAACAAGGACTACTCGCTCGATATGATACGCCTAGTAAATTATGTTTTTCATAGTCCTAGTGGTTCTACAAAGTTTCATAGTATTGCATAAAGTACTATAGTATAACTGCTATTTTAGTATAGTCTTATTGACGTGACGGGGATGTTTCCGAAAAATACTTGTCAGTGAAAGTGACTACACGAACCTGACGGATTAGCACGTTTAAATACCGGTACTAATAGATTAACGTAGTTAAGCGACGTTTAGCTTGATAAGTATCAGATGAGTGACCATTTGGGAATACTAGGCTATGTATGTACGAAAACAATACACATCCCTAAAATAGCTGCAAAAGATAACGTCGTTACAATCATCTCGCCTGAACGTGATACACATGGTGAGTGCTTCTGAATTTTACATTCCCTAGAAAGCCGACTCAACCTTCCCAAGGCAAAGACCCGACACAATTTTAACACAGCATACCAGATCTATTGTAACTTTTACGACGCCTCGACTTCTATCAAGCTATTGCAAGTATATATAAGGGTCATTAAAATTAGATATTCTACGCCTTACTCGAAAAGAAGAAACACAACTGAATATTTTTGTTTTGGCAGCAACCGAACACATCTTTTACATTGTATCTCATTCAAATTGTTGTCGTTACATTTGTGCAAGTGGGGCATATACAAAGGTGAGAGGTGCCCGACAAATAGGGAAATGGTAAAATAAAAGGCAGAGTAATTATAAAGTGTCGATAAATAAAAGTATGATACCGAATGAATTCCATAAGGACGTTATATAGATATTTTCTGAGGGACCCATTTTCCTGTGATTAGCTAGCATGCTTATTTTAAATACACATAGACGATGAAATCGTTAAGATTTTCCATAAACCTCAACTAAAGAGAAACGAGTTCGTGTCATTCACTTGTATGCTTTCGTATAATATCATTGTCAAGGAATTTGCTAAATCAATAGGCATTACTTATGGTTCGGCCAATTGGATGAGCAAGCTTCTTGCCAGATAAGCCCAAGTATTTTGACGTCAATGCGTAAAATGAAATAGGTTTACATTTAAAGATATATTTCTTAAGAATTTATACCACGGATTCTTAAGTTAAGATTCAACTTAGAACATGAATCAAAGCAAACGCTAAAATACTCAATTTCTCTACCAGCGAAAACGTTCAGGCAAGAAGCGCCTATGATCAAGACGATTGTTTCTATTTGAGAAGCTTCTAAAGGGTAATCATGATACATTATGTGGAGAATTAAAAAGCAAATTCATAGTACTATGGATCAGAATTAAGGAAGCAATCATTTTGAAATGTAGAGAAAAGAGGATGGCAGATATAGTCCTATGCAAACATGGCTGTTAGGTTTACGTATTTATAGAAGTCGACGGTGAATTTAAATTATATCGCACCCCTTACTCATCTGCTCTGTCTGACTTCTTGGTGTTTTCTAAACTCTAATTATACTTGCATAGGTACAATGTTAGAAACAATGATGTGGTTATATGTGGTGTAAAGAAGTGTTAGGAAGACGAGAATGCTTTCTTCTTCTGTTATTAGAGTGTAAACTTGACTATTATTGTATAAAGTATATTGTTATCAAGGAAGCCATATTTCTAAAATAGTGAAACAACTTTTGTTTCTCCGACTCTTTGGGTGAGGCTTACAATATGTTTTGAATGAAACTTAGATAACCATCACCGTGGAATTTCACTAGTCGATCGCCATTTCGAGATGGTTATCTTCACTGATATCCTCGTGACTTGACAATAACAAATAAATCGAGACGTTTTATTTACTCACAATAAATACACAGATCGATTATGCGACACGCGGAAATCAATGGAGATCGATTTATTATTTTTATACGAAAAATATTACTATTTTTTTCTGGCATCTAAAATCAATCAAATCCAAATATCAACTAAACTTCACTGTTTGTTCGCGCAATATTTTCAAAAGTTGTTGGGCTTATTTAATTTGATTTTTCAGTGTTATTTCTTGGGCAGGGCATTTTTACAAAAAAACATGAACTATTTAGTTTGTTATGATACGCAGAGGGTCAATAGTATGCCGTCCTTCTCATTGTGACTGTAATTAAATTATTGTTGATAATAGAACAATCAAATGAACAAAGATCCGAAAACAATATATGCATTATTTGAATTATTTGGTTATCTGTTCTTGAATGTTATTCTTACAACGTTTCGGTGGATGTAACCTTTGAAGCTTTTCAAGTGTGCCTCATCCAACTCAAGAATATTTATGCCAACATCGTGAATCTGTACGGCTTTGCAGACGAAACTATTTAGCAAACGGAGGTAGATTATTGTCGTTCCGCCAACCATAGCCAGGAGATTTCATAAGTACTTATTTATTGTATTCTGAGGATTGAACCTTCAACTTCATAAAGAGTGTACAATATGACTGTATATTATTTAGCAGTGTGTCCGCTGTGCCACGAGTCAATGTAAAATATATTTTTAAAGAATATTTCCCCTTCTTTTATTACTTTATTTTTTAGAAGGTAATTTCTTCGTTGATTTACGTATATTCAATTTACTATACATCTTTTCTTCTATTTTTGCTTAGAATTCCTTTTCACTTGATAATTCCATCAACAAACATATACAATAATTCTTGAATTGATTTTGCTTTTTCATTAAACGACATTGAGCTTGTGAGCTATTTTATGATGCAATAGTTTGTTTGGTAGACATATACTTTGTAGGAACGTATATATTTGTTATAAAGTAATATTAAAATCAATTGCACAGTTTACAGCATATAAACACTTTCTTGGCTGTCATCACCTGGCATCGTTGAACAGTTAATTAAATGTTGTTAAAATGATACACAAGAAATAGCAAATAAATGTAAAGCCAGAAAAATAGAATTTCATGAAGTATTTTAGTAAAATGTTTGACTTGTTTTGTAAGAAATCGAAATGCATTCTAGTGCATATAAATTAATAAATAAATTATATTTTGTAAAGAAATGATTTTTTTTCGAAATAAGATTTTGTTTTCACAAAGTAATTAAACAAAATGGTTGACTTGTTTTTAAATAAACGGAAATACTTTCTTGAAGATTTAATATAATCAGTAAAGTAAGTTTGGCATATTAAATATGTTTTCTAAATAAGGTTTCTATTTCACGAATTAATTTACTGAAATGGCCAATTTCCTTTTATAAGAAACCGAAATGAAATACAGTGTATCTAATGTAGTTAATACATTATTTTTTTGTAAATAAATAATTGTTTTTAAATAGGTGTTTATATTAGGCAATAATTCATTAAAATGGCGGACGTGTTTCCCCAAAAATCAAAATATTATCATAGTTGATTTAATTTAATGAGTAAAATATTTTTGTAAATAATATCATTTTTTAAATAAATGGAAATGCATTGTAATAGATTTAATTTAATCAGTAAAATATATTTTTATAAAGAAGTTATTTTTCTAAATAAGATTGTTATTCACGAAATAATTTATAGAATAGTCCGACTTGTTTTATAAAAAACAAATGCACTATAGCGGAATAATTATCTAAATGAAACCATCAAAGTTTTCTGTTTAGCGCGAACAGGTAAACACTAATAAAAAATAATTAACCAGTTTTGATTTGAATTAACACCCATTTGATTACCAGACGAACGATGTTTCAGAAGCACCTGTAAACGCCAATTACGCTAAATTGTTTAACGTCAGTTACTGTAAAACGGCAAACGCGACAGTAATACAATGTATTACATGCATGTAATCGTGTGCCATTTTTTGTGAAATTGACTAATTATAGAGGAACGAAATGACGGAATAACGATAGGAGATAAGTTACTTAATGGTAGAGATAGCGAAGTTATTTTCTTTAAGAAGGAAAGTCGCTCTATACCGCTCAAATACAGTATATTATATTAAGTGAAATGCATGCGGAAAGCAACAGTGGGCACGGTGTTTGCATTTGTGAAGATTGAATTGGTTTAAAATGACCACAGACAGAATTGTTCGGTCAACATAAATCTGTGAATATTTTATTTCGGTAAGCAAGAATATGAAAGAAAAGTTCGGGATTGGCCGATCAAAACGCGTCTGAGCGAAAGCAAAGTGTATGTAAAGATGGGGGGGGGGGGCGTCCCTTGTTTAGGTAGAAAATGTAGATATTCTATTAGGTAGATTAAGATATGAAATAATAACTGTGCTTCCCATGTGTCTATCCGATAAAGTCATCCCGGTGACAGTGGTAGTAGATCTGAGAGTGAGAATGACTCCAACTTATTATACGTATGATTATTTTCAGAAATAATATTGGACATCACTAAATACGCAAATCGATGAAATTGAACAAAACAATATGTATAGTTTCTGAAAACACATATTAGTAATTGGTCTAAATCAATGCCGAATCAGATGTGCATATACAGTTTTTTGTTAGATAGCTTTAGCTTTCAATGGTACATTGCAAAATATCACTCGAATCTCTCTCTCTCTCTCTCTCTCTCTCTCTATATATATATATATATATATATATATATATATATATATATATATATATATATATATTGTGTATTTTGACAGTATTTTTTTTCATTTATGCTAATATTATTAAAAATAACAGAATTCGTCAAAGGCAAATTAACAAAAAGGCTGAAGAAAGAAGAGTATTTTAAAATGACGGCGAGGAAACGTGCATAGAACCAAAAACTATTCCCTGGAACAATGCGAAAAACGTTCTATGCGCGTTCCTTCGCCGTCTTTTAAAAATGATCTTCTTTCTCCAGCCATTTTGTTCATTTGCTTTTGACACCTGAGTATGATTCGACGAAGAATTGAAAACGTCCGAGAAACCTGTGAAACCTATGGGACATTTATGATTTTTTTTATTGTAATACAAAAAAGACCATCAGAAAAACTGAAAAAAATAAAAATAGGTATAATTAAACAAACGAATTCTTTTATTTTTATAATGTTTTCCTAAATATATATATATATATATATAATATTTATAAAAAATATTAAATTATGTATACCTACAAACGCTAGCGTTTTAAGCTTATTGCTCTTCTAAAAGTGAAGGAAAGTAACAATTTCAGACGGTTGGGAAGCAAGAACCCGGTTAACAGAATCTGCATGTAGTCGCAATATCCACTCAGCCACCAAAAGTTGCCACGCGATTAGGGGTAATTAATATGTACCTTGATAGAGATAGAAGATTAGTCGAGAGTGTGTTCGACGAACGTATTCGGAACTTTGCATTAGAGCTTTTTGACAGTCTGTTTTTTTAATCCTTGAGAGTGTTCAACTTGAATTTCTTTAAGTAGCTTATTATAATATTTATGAATAAATATTAAAATATTTATACTTAGAAATGCTTGTCTTTCAAGCTTATTGCACTCATCATTGCAAGAAAGTAATAATTTCAGACGATCGGGAGGCACGATCCCGGTAAACAGCGTCAGCACAGAATCTGCAACTATATATATATATATATATATATATATATATATATATATATATATATTTACTCACATAGGCCGACGTTCCAAGCTTACGCCATCACCAGTGCAGGAGATGATAATTTCAGAAGGTTGCAAGAGTCGATCCGCAAGCAAGCGTTCCACACAAACGGCCACGAGAAATTACTACGTAATGAAAGGGAATTAAGTTCTATTTTTGCTTAGACACAGACAGTAAACTAACGAGTGTGTTCGATGAACGTTGTCGGAACATGGCATATAGCTATGTGGCAACCTAGTTTTTAACTACCTGAACAGGGCTCAACTTCAATTTTCTTAAAGGGGCTTATAACAATATTTATTAAAGTAAATATGAAATTAGTGTTATCTACATACGCCGGCGTATCAAGCTTACGCTATGAAAACGAGTATAAATAAACAAGTGCATTATCCAGGTTTAGAAAATAACTGGAACACTATAGAAAAATAAACACAATAGTCTAGTGTGAGATTTGAAACGTGACAGATATCATAAAATATTGAAACTGAAGGTGAACGCTATATCAACACGGCTAGCAATAACACGAAAATATGTATTCTTTTTACACTACTTCACCTGTTTATGAGATCAAATTCGGGATACAACATTTTTTTTAAATCTTTATTATCTCTGCGCATAGATCTAAAATAGTTCGATAGTCTAAAATAAGAAGAGAAACAGAAATGTATGTTCTTTTTTAATAAATAAAGTACGATAACGGCTAGAAAATCGACTAATTGCATTATGTTTATTTATTTTTACTAGTAGTGAAAATGATCAGGTTATTATAAGTATGTTGTATGTTGTTCGGTCGATTAATAATAGAAAATATTAAACTAAAAAAGGAACGAAAAAATGTCGGAACATTTGTTTCTAATGTTAAACGTACTTTAATTTGGAATAATTGGTTTAAAACAGGTTCCAGAACGATAAAAATCGATAAGGACATCGAATCGAAGGTGCAGATTCTAGATCTACGGTTAGTTTGAGTCTTAGATCAACCGTTTAACTGTGATACCGCGACAAAATTACACACATACATACAATTTCACTTCATATATATATATATATATATATATATATATATATAGAGAGAGAGAGAGAGAGAGAGAGAGAGAGAGAGAAAGAGAGATATATTTAATTCCGAAACCAAAAACCCAGTTTTAATAAGCAATTGTCTAGAATAGCAATCTCAAGATGGGCCTATTCTTGTACCGTTTACTTTGAGTAGCATGCCAACCGCAAGATACTATGAATCAATACAAAAAAACATACTGAAATGAGGAAACGATTCTAATATATAACTTACACAACTAAAGTTATGGGCGTAGTAATGTTTTAATTGTTTGGCAGTGAACCGCCATAAGGAAGTCAAAAACTATGTGCAAATCTCGAATATCTGGATGGTTTTAATAGCATTAATAATAATAAAAGTTTACAGTGAGGTCTTTATTGACCATCAAGTATTACTTCATGATAATAGACAATCATATATATATATATATATATATATATATATATATATATATATACATATATATATATATATATATGTGTGGGTGTGTGGGTGCGGGGTGGGTGGGGGTGAGTGTGTGGGGGTGAATTAAAAAGGAACAGTGGAAGACCTAAGATTCAAGTTTCGCCCAACTTTTGTGTGGGTTTTTTTCAAGAGCGAAAAATACTAAGTGGCAACGAAAGAGAAGGTCTGTAATGTTGATAATATATATATAGTGGTAGTGTTAATAAAATTTAAATTCATTTAGAGAGGGAAGATATTCAAATATGTACGTAAGCACACATACATACATATATACATATATATATATATACACATACACGAATAGATATATAGATACACAAAAAACATATAAAATATATACATATACATATATATGTGCTCGAAATATATATACAAAATGTATATCGATTTAGTATTGGCAAAAGGAAAGGAGAAAGTAAAGTGCAAAAAGGTGATCAAAATGAAACTAATTAAAAAGCAGGGAATCAACTAGTGTCTAAATATATCTTATTTTTATGAATAATAGCTTTAGATGGGTTGGGGGAGACATAATAGAAATCCATTATTTATTTTATTGTATTTGTGGAGTGGGCTATAAAAGCTGATTCGATTTATTGACGTGTAGATTTATTATGTATAGTTTTAATTAAAGTGAGGTTATTAAAGTCAAAACGATGATCATACTCCATAACATGAGAACTTAAGGCGTTGAGCGTGTGTATTGATTTTGATTGCTATTTTGTGCTCGTTAATTATCTTGTCTAGGTGGCGCTGCGTCTCCCCAATAGGGTAGTATTATATATATATATATATATATATATATATATATATATATATATATATATATATTAATAAAATGTAAGTTCTTGAAGGCAATCTTATATATTTAGGGATATTTAGGGAAATATAAAAAAGAAATGCTTTTTGAGACCACGTTTTGAGATCCAATATTTCATTAAAATAATTTAAATGTTTTTTTTAAGGATTCCGAATCAATTTAAAGGCAATAGCTTAGTTTTGCTGTGATGACAGCTTTTCACCTTGATGTCATAGGAGCTATGTTCAGGCTTCGTCGGAGGGTAGATAGATGTGCAGGGTATATATATATATATATATATATATATATATATATATATATATATAATCCGTTTCTTGGCTAAAAATAATGAATTTCTTCACATTTGACAAATAAAATTAGCATTCTAGAAAACATAAAAGCATGTAAAATTGTAGGTGTTATCATAAATTTAGTTTTAACATTTCTAGCAGTTCTCCGCTTTTTATTAAAATATGCTAAAATATGAATGATTTGAACACGTTAGGAAAAACTGGAATTTTCAACTTTGCGCAGCGTATATTCTTTGTCTTAACG
>OY744516.1:159395336-159420336 GCA_963556195.1 Sepiola atlantica | reverse complement strand
AAAAAAACAATTACAAAACTACACAAAAAATATATCTAGTACAATATTTCTTATAATACACATACTGTTCCAAGCAAACATGATTATCCCTCTTTGGTATTTCTTTTTCTTTGTTACACACACACATATATGAATATATATATATATATATATATATATATATATATATATATATATATATATATATATAGATAGATAGATAGATAGATAGATAGATAGATAGATAGAGATATGTGAAAAAAGTAGTGAAATAATGAAAATAAAGAGAAAAAAGAATAACTGATAGAATGGCTGGTGTGAATTAAATAATTGTTCTCTTATGTGGGAATATTGCCACGTGCTTTTTGTAAGACCACTATAAGCATTTGGACGAAAGTAAACAAACATATGATGTGAACATAATGTTTTATGAACATCTAAATGCAAAAACAAACAGAGTCTAAGTTACGTTTTGATTTTGATTGTAGTGATGAAAGAAGATGAAAAAAGGAATGTAAAATTAAATATATTTTTATGGATTAAATGACTATTGGATGCATCTTGTTTTTGCAGCCGAATTGTGGCGTGTAATGCACTGATGAAGCGTTTTTTTATGAATGTTTGTTAAATATTGTATATTATAAATCTGTACATTTACAAAAATTAGCAGAACAATTGTTTGTGAATTACATGTTTTTTTAATAAACAAGAATTATATCATAGTATACATATATATATATATATATATATATATATATATATATATATATATATATATATGTATATATATGTATATATATATATATAGGCAGGAGATAAAATCCAATAAATTAATCATTATTTTTTTGTTTTACAATCGATTTATAAAGGAGGGATTTCAAAATACAAAATATAACACAAGCAGTAATGAAGGCTGTTAACCAAACAGAGGTATCTCCCTTACCACGAGACTTACGTTCGTTCTGTAACTTTAAAGAGATGGGAATAAACGAGGGTTAGCCATCTTTGATCCGATAGCTAAAACACGTGTTTTGCTTCGGTAGGTATTCAGTGCCATTATATGGTGTCAGCAGTTAGATGTTAATAAAACCGAAAGCAAAATAATAGATCATAAGGTAAGGAGTACACGTGGACGTCAGACAAACAAAAATATCCGAGCCAGAAATCGGAATCAAAACAAAGAAAAATGAACAGCAACGTGTCGATGCTAGAGCCGTTCTCATTCAACCAGTAAAGACAATGACCAAAGTGGATAATGAAATTTACTCGCTACAGAACTGTGTCCGGCGTCGAAGAGAAACCTTAAAGGGTCCAAATGGATTCCTTCATATATAGTATATGGGACAAAGCCGAGGACGTCCTAGCCACATTTAAGTTATCACAGGAAGAATCGGAAAAGTTTTACGTAGTCAAACAAAACTTACACAAGCCATGTTCAACAAGCGTTGTCAACAAGAAATTGAGTCCATTGGTGCCTTTGTTACGGACTTACATGTGTTAGCGAAGACATGCTACTTAATGGGACTTGAAGACGAGTTCATACGAGACAGAATCGTTGTGGATGCAGATATGTACACTTATACGAGACCCTTATGATGATACCTGACCTTGGTCTGGAAAGCGTAGTCAAAAGGGCGCGTCAGAAGGAAACCATGAAGTCCCAACAAAGATTATTACGGCCTACTGAAAAAAAAGAATCGAGGAACTAGTAGAAGATGCTGTCGTCCACACAGTTGGCAGAAATTACCAAAATAAAAGAAACTATGACAAAAGAGGAGAGAACTCTTCTAGGAATCGCCAAATCTTTGAACCAAAATCGTATAGACGACAGCGCAAGCAAGAAACAGGATGTTGCGGAAACAGAGAAAACCTCCTGAGACGTATATGTCCCTCCACTCTAGCAGGATGCCACAACTGTAAAATAGTCAACCATTACGCACAGTGTAGCACGGGGAATCAACTCTACGACGTACACTATGACGAGGACTACTTTTATAACAGCGACCACAAAATTACTCTTGGTCTATTGACTGTAGCTGAAATTAGACACGGCAAACCATGGAGAATTGATCTGGCAATAAATAACATGCTAGTGAAATTCAAAATCGACTCTAGAGCTGATGCCATCGCAATCCGATTCATAGAATAATGCATTTACCGGCACCGCTGCAGCAAGAGAGAAGCTACATAGTCCATAACCCCCTAAAGGTGACGGGGAAACGAAAGGCAACCATCCAAGGAAATGGAGGGCTATGAACAACACAAAATATATATGTCATACCCGATTCGGAGCAACCACTATTAGGAAGACCGGTCCTTGAAGCACTTGAAATAGTGACTGTATCCATCCTGTACATAGCATCAGATATACTGATGTGCGACCGTTTGACCTGAGGAAGGAGATGGAAGACCTGTCTCAGGGCCTCGGCATATTCGATGAAAGCTACAACATACCCCTACACGACGATGCTAAACTCTACTCCATCTCAAGAACACGTCGCATACCATTACCATTAATGAAGGAGACACAAAGAGAACTCAAGAGGATGGAAGAGATAGGGGTAATAAGCAGGACTGAAGAGCCCACAGAATTGTGGTTCCCCATAGTAGTGGCCTGAAGTTCAACGGAACAGTCAGAATATGTGTTGACTTGACAAAACTAAACACACATGTCATAAGAGAACTGCATATGTTACCGGAGTCGACTATGTGCTAGCACAATTGTATGGAGTCAAAGTCATGACCAAGTTAGACGCAAACAGTGAATAATAGCAAACCCCAGGAAAGTCCCGCAGACTTACAACTTTCATTTCTCCATTTGGCAGATGTCAAATCAATCAGCTATCATTTAGAATCACATCAGCCAGCGAGATCTTTCAAAGGCGAATGTCAGCCATACTAAAACAGCAATAAGGGGATAGACGCATGGTGGATGATATACTTTACATGGGAGGAGCCAAGGTGAGCACGACACACGATTCAACTCGACATTAAAGATGATTCGAACAGTCGGAATAACCCTAAACCCACAAAAATGTGAGATATCTAAAACGGCACTAAAGTTCTTAGCACATTGAGATAATTGGCATGATTCACTCAAGTCACCAAGGAATTAGCAAGTACCGATAACGAGCCCGCCACTCAATCTGGTGGTCATTATTATCTAACCAAATGAAGAACATAGTTGAGAACTGTGAAACATGTATCAGGCTAAGACACCAACCGGCCTAACCACTATTGACCACAAAACTTCCACCAAGACAATGGTAAACCCTAGCTTCTGACTTATTTCAGCTAAACAGCCAGCCCTACACCGTGGTCGTCGACTATTTTTTCAAAATACATTGAGTTTACTCAACTAAGTTCATTCACTTCCAGAACAATGATAGAAAGCCTGAAATCCATATTTACGAGCCATGGAGTACCAGTAGTCCTGAGAACAGACTCAGGAAGCCAGTATATGTCAAGAGAATTTCGTGATTTCGCGAAAATCTGTGGATTTCGACATCACCAATAGCTCTAGATTTTGCCAATCAATGGAGCAGTAGAAGCAGTGGAAGCAGCAGCGAAAGCAGCAGTGAAAATAATTATAATTGAGGAAAGCAAGAGGGTTATATATGTCCCTGCTAGCCCATGTAGCGACCCTAATGGACTGTGGATATTCTCCCAGCGAACTTCAAATGGGAAGAAAGATAATAACTAATGTCCCAATCCGCGCAAAGCTACTGACACTTAGGTGACCTAACTTCAAGCCTATTCGGGGGAAGGATGAGTACAAGAAGGTTCAACAACAACACACACACAACCAGATACAGAGCGAGAGAGACGATAACAGAGGATACATTCGACGCAACCGCCGACATATCGTACCGAGACCACCTACCAACAGGGAGACAGAGAAAGTGGAAAGTCCTGAAAATACCCAAACTTCAATAAATAAAAGTGAGGAAATGATGCATCAACCGAACACTCTCCCAGACCATGTAATAAGTAGGTCCGGAATATTGTAAAGACCATCTACCAGACTGAATATTTAAATAAATAAATAAAATAAAAATAATTACCTATAAGGGAAGGTGTTATAGTATGGGTCAACCAAACAGAGTTATCCTCCTTACCACGAGACTAACGTTCGCTCTGTAACCTGAACAAGATGTAGATAAACGCGGGTCAGCCATCTTGGAGTCTAAACTTAAAACACGTGCATTGCTCCGGTCACTATTCAGTACCATAGCAAAGGGATCTTGGATAAAATGTGCTTACTTGTAGCTAAATACGGGGCACATGCTCCAATAGGCTGAACTCATGGAAGTTTTGGTATTAAGACTAATGGCCTATCCCAGACTATACATATACATAATTAAAGGTGATTGTTTTTTTTAGTTATGACCCATAATAAATAATACGTTACAAATAAAAAAAATAGTGCATGTAAGCGGACCCATATGCACTATGAAAATTAAAATTATATTCCTTTTTTGATGTTGATGTTTGATGGTTTTTGAAGGGGTAAAAAACACAACGATCTATCCTTAGTAGAAATAGTTTTCTTGTTAGGGTCTGTTATAATAATAAATACATATACTTAGCGAAACAGCTGTACCTCTTTGAATTTTTAAATATGTAATAATTTATTTGTGTCCATTTAAAATTTGAAATTGATTATTCCATTTAAGACACATTACTGTACGATTCTAAACAATCGAATGGTCTCCCTTTCTCTATCTATCGAAGCAATTCTTGTAGAGAAACGAACTAGCTACTTAAGAAAATTCTCGTGAATTTAATCTGATGAATAAAATTAATACATGTAATCAATTCAATTTGATTTTTTTTCCTTTAAAAATAAAAATAAAATTTATGATATCTTGATTTGCTAGTGAATTTATTTGCTTAACTTGCATTAAAACAAGCGCTGTTTCATATTTTTTATTTGCTTTTACAGGATCTTCAGCTTTTGATTCATAATTGATAATAACTAATCATTAATAATAATTTACCAATTAATTTTTTTCTCTACTTGAGAATTTCGATCGACTTGTTATATGTATCTAGACTAGTATCGTAAGCATTAAGGTGACAACATCGATTGAAAAGCTGATTCGAATTCAAAGTGTTTTAAGGGGGCATTAAAATTGTCCACAAAAACTCACATAAAGAATACTTTATGTGAGTTTTGTTTTATATACTTCTGCTTACGAAACCTTTATAAGGACTCATTATATAACTTGACTGTGTTTTTCTCCTGTGTGTTAGTGTAATATGTTCCATTATGTGCTATACTGGTATCTGATGATTGACACGATTGGACAAAAACTATACATTTCCAAACCTGCCATGAAACACGTGTAAGAAGGATGCATATTTAATTTGGAAAAAAACTCTTTTTGTGGGTAAAATGAAACAAAAATACTCATCGATATACGTAAATAAAGTAATTGAAAGAACAAATGAAAATTATGGTTTTAGATTGATTTTCATAAGCTCATTTGAATGCAACATTAGAGTATATATATATATATATATATATATATATATATGCATATATATATATATATATATATATATACATATATATATATACATATATATATATATATATATATATATATATATATATATATATATATATATACATATATATATATATATATATATATATATATATATATATATATATACATATATATATATATATAGTCTCGGAAGTTTCTCAACCATTAAAACTATATAAAAAAAATATATAAAAAAAAAAAAAAAGATGAAAAAAAATTATAGTCTCAAGTCTTCCAGTGGAAAATCCCTCATGTAAGTCAATTTATTTTTTACAGTTATTATTTTAGTTAGTTTCTAACACTATTTTAAGGGATCATCAGTTGTTTACCATGAAAAACTGTTTCGGGAATTTAAAAACAAGACAGTATTTAATTTCATGGCTTCCCAGCAGAGTTAATCAGACCCCACTTCCCTTAAAAGACAAAAACATAAACGTTCCTTATACTAAATCTACGTTTTGTTCCATATAAATGTTTTGCTAACTTATATTAGTTATTTAAGACACAAAAAAAAAATTCTTTACCTGTGCTGTTCGTCTGTCTAATAAAATGTATCCGTTACTTACAAAAATACATATATATATACATATATACATATAAATATAAATACATATATATATATATATATATATATATATATATATATATATATATATATATATATATATATATAATAAAAATCATAGATAAATATTCTTACGTTCTGGAAAATGAAAAATCAAAATATGTACATATTTATCAACGTTTCGGCTTTTATTCACAGACTTTCTTTAAATGTTTTATGGTACTAGCACGTTTTTTTTCGTCAAATGCGCAATTCTTACAATACAGACGAAACGTTTATAAATATATAACGAATTTTGTTTTTTCCAGTTCCACATATACATGATATAAAATTATTTTTTTAAGATTTTACCTACGTACGATGTCGTTTCAAACTTATGGCTCGAATCAGCGCAGGGAAATAACAATCTCAGACGGACACAGGGCGCTAACCCGGTTCACAGAGGCAACTTGAATCCGTAAGCGTTCACCTAGTCCCATTATAACACGG
Organism: Sepiola atlantica; assembly: GCA_963556195.1. Taxonomy (NCBI): domain Eukaryota; kingdom Metazoa; phylum Mollusca; class Cephalopoda; order Sepiida; family Sepiolidae; genus Sepiola; species Sepiola atlantica. Next base: position 159,413,748 of record OY744516.1, on the reverse strand, counting down.
GAGAGTGTCACGTGATTACAGAAAAATTAAATGATATTTACATTAAAGCAGTGAGTATAAATATCTAAACATTCGATAGTATTCAACGATAAAGTCGGAGAATTGCACTGAGGCTTTTAAGTGAATGTTTATTTGAAATCCATCCGACGGTGCTCGACTTTCAATTTCACTATATTTATATATATATATATATATATATATATATATATATATATATATATATATATGCAATTATTTTAATGGTGATTGCAGCGTTCGTTGTTTGTTGGCTAACTACTATTTTGATTGTTTCACTTCCTTAGTGATTAAGATGCAGAAATTGCATTATTAGTCGCCCTTAACATTATAGGACGTCTTTCTCGTTAATATATATTTTATTAATTTTATACGTACATAAAAGTAATCCATGGACACGTGTTCCTGGCTCACAGACGTCATCAGCATCGCAAACTTAGACGAGGATCAAATTTCCGATATTGTTTAACTTCCTAAGTGATTAAGATGAAAGAAAAATGCATTGTTAATCGCCCTTAATTTTAGAAGACGTATTTTTTGTTAATATATATATAATTTTGTTTTAATAAAAAAGTAAAACAATTGAAGTTAGCTCTGCTGATGACGGCTGTGAGTCAGAAATACGTGTCGATAGATCTCATTTATGTACGTATAATATTTATATATATATATATATATATATATATATATATATATATATATATATATATGTAAAGAGGGTAGTTCAGTATTAGTACAGTTCCCACGAGAGAAAAGTATATATTTAAAGGAGTAAGGCTACCAACATTTGTAAAAAGATGTTTTCAACATTTATTTATTTTGTTATTTTATCATTTTATCATTTTATATAACGAGTTTCCAGCGGTGTTTTGCTCTCATCAGATCTGATGAGAGCAGACCACCGCTTGAAACGCGTTATATAAAATGATAAAATGATAAAATAACAAAATAATAAAAAAAACGTTAGCCTTTATATATATATATATATATATATATATATATATATATATATATATATATATATATATATATATATATATATATATATATATATATATATATTACTGGAGTATATTGATAACATAAAATAATACGTTTTAAAAGTGTTTACAATATATCATGCTAATATAAAACATTTAAAGAAAACAGGTAAAAGTCGGTTTAAAGTGGAGAACTCGTAACTGCCCCAAAAGAAGATCGAGACAAAATAATATTGCTTCAGTCAAGAACGATTTTTGATTCCCTGACCGAGGACAGAAAAGACGAAGTGTAGTATACTACATTTGTATACTAGCAAAATGAATTGAAACAGTGTATTTTGCGTTATAATTCCCTAAATTGATTTAATACATAAATAAAACGTATCTACAACAGTGTCCATAACATTTTGTTTAAGAAATATCCAAATAATTATACATCCTTGACGACTCGAATGTGACCAATGTTGAACATGCATTTTTCTATATTTAAAATGTAAGTAAAAGAGGCCGAGCTTTGAGAATCAACAATTATTTGGGCGAAACGTGAAGCCATTAAATTATCTTCAAAATATGTAAGTGTCTAAATAAACCTTCCGAAAGAATGCATTTCAAAATATATAATGTAATTTTAGGTGGCAGTTCAGTTCACTATGTACGTGTAACTTAAAATGACTTAAATTCCGATAAAGGGTTTTTAAACGGGTGTTCTACAATTAGATCGTCAAATAGTAATCCATGGGCATTGAGAGAACGCACCGCATTTCGGGCATGGTACGAAAGCGCCCGAGAGTTAACGAGGCGACAACTGGCAAACGATAAATTGAAGACTGTCAGACGATAAACTGAGAAGATGAAAATCATAGTGAATACATATATAAATATAAAGAACGAACAAACCATAGTTAAACAATTGTTATTAATTAGATGTTTATTTTTTGTCAAAGGAATTGTTGTTAATCAAATGTTTTTTAAATAAAATGTATTTTTGTGCACCGAAAAGTTTCAAAAAATCATTTTATATAACTAACTACGAAACCACTGTCTTTTAGAAATTGTGTGTCTTGTTTTTTCATGAACTAACGTTTTTTTAAGAAAAATTGTTTTAAAATGTTTGTCAATTTTTTTTTTTACATTTTTATTCAATGTTTTTTTCTTGTTAACGTATACACCGAAACAACTGTTTTTAAGCAATTTTTTTACAACGCTTTTAAACTATTTTTACATTTTCTGGATTGGGGTTTAGAGTTCAGGTTGCAACTGGCCCAGAAGTTTTTTGGATAATGGTTCTTTTTTGCTGAGCGTAGACGACAATGACGACAACTAAATGATTAGGGTTTAAGGTTAGGTTGTTTATATTTGCATTCGAAAGATTCCAATAGTAATCCTGTACAGAAAATAAAACTAAACAACTTCAACCAGCACATACATTCACATTTACAGCATTTTTTCTCTTTAGATACCAGCGTCCGTTGCTGACAGAACTCAATGAGTCTTTCGGGAGATGCAACTTGATTAGTTAATAGTTTCGTCAACTCTCGGGAGTTTCTGAGACCTGCCCGAACGGTGGCAACGGGAAGTCAAGGAAACGTGGTGCGTTCTTTATAAGAGTACCGGAACATTTTACATGAAATTTACATATAAATCTGAAAACATGACAAACAGTTGAAATTATTTCATTGTATTATTTTCATTATTTATACTTACTAATTAACGTTTCTTTTATGTGTAAATTTCAAGTCTTTGACACTGGAATCATTTGATTGTCACGAAATGAATGAATTATTAAGTCTTTGACTCAGGCTTTTACACGGTAAAATACGAGAAAACAATGTATAAATGATTACATTTAAACAACCTGCAAAATATCTTTGAAAATCGTAACAGTCATAAAAAAAACATAATTTAAACTATAAATTGTTGATCATTTGGGTATTGTCTGACCAGCAAGCGTTAATGGGCATGCTCTTCCCGCGAAGACATCACAGGAGCGAACAGGTAAACATTTAAAACATCTATTCAGATAAGGACATTAACAGACACACACATTGATTCTTTCTATATTTAAAAAAAACTTTGTTTTTCTTTTTTAATACTTAAAATAATATTTTTTTACTTTGATTTCTTAAAATATTTGTAATGTTATTTTCTTTCTTTTATTCTATTTCTCTTAATTACGTTTTAAAGTTATTTTGACAAGTGATGCTATGCCAATAATTACTTTATTTCAGTTCTAAAAAGAAATAAACAAGTTAAAAGGTAGATTTATTACTTAAAAATAACTAACAGTGAATATCGAGTTTTACTTGGCAAACAGTTAGTGATCATTGAACAACTATTTATTGGATTTTTTTTTATATACAAATGGAACTTATATACAACACTAACGTTATTATTTTACTTATACACAGTAACAAGATTTATTATTTTACTCATAAATGTATCCAGGATGTTTCGCTACACTGGATAAAAATATTAAGAAAAGTATTAAACTGAAAAAATAAGGATAAGAAAAATGAAGAACAGATGTTAATCCAAAGAGTTACGGTTAATGGAAACATTTATCACTAGTATATTTAACTTTTGATATACGTTTAATCGATGTTTAGCGATAAAATAAAAACACTCTAGAAAAAATTGTCATTTTGCAGTTGAATTATCATATCGTGATATATCCATACTACTGGGGTTTAACTTTTTTCTATCGTGTTTTTATTTTATCGATAAAATCAACTGAAGTTGGTCATTGGAACTTGATAGATACAATTAAGCAGACATAATCTGTTTTTACTAATTGGTAACTGTTTATTAAGATCGAAAACCAGTCGAGAATAAAGGTTAAAGAGATCATCAGTTGAACAATGATCGCCACCACAGGAGAATTGGAAACAATGAGTAGAATTGTCAGAAGATTACTTAAGAAGAGTTGATTAACCAATATGTGTTTACATTTGACTTTAAGACGACCATGTGGCAGTCGGTTGGGAAGCTGTTTCGTGACATTTTGTCCCACAGATGAGATGTTCTAGGAAAGAAACTTTGTTTGATGGAAGTTCCATTTAGTTTTAGCAAAGAGAGAGAGATTAAGAAAGTGTGTTTTTGTGGGTGTAGCTATGCGGGTTCTTGTTGTGAATAGTTTTACAGGATGGCCCATGGATTGGGACTCAGTCGAGCACCTACCAGAAACATTATGGTATATTATAGAGAGGCTAGCAACATCTTATATGTGTGAATATGGGTTGCAGGAAAGAGAATATATCCCCCATTCGACTGCGAAGTTGGTGTTGTACTCTGCCAATGCAAAAAGGAGGGCTTCGAGCGGAATCTCACCACATATGACAGCCGGACTCAATTTTATGGCGTATTTGGCTCTTATACTGGTAGAAGATTGTGTCAGAAGTGAGGTACTTTCTGGAGCAGTAGATTTCTCCAACAATCTTTTTCAGCGACTTGGGCAACAGATTTAATGTAAGTTTTCTATTTCAGATCTGGAGTTAAAGTCAATCCAATGAGCTTTTCAAAGAAGAGGGCTTACTCGTAGATAGGGCTAATAATTTCAACTCGGAAGATAGACTGTTAGCAATTATATAACTATCTGACAAATAAAAGACTCGTTTAAATTAAACAAGGATAGTATTGATGCATTTCTGTTTTGATTGTTTAATTACATTAGATCAGTATTCTGCTTTAAGGATAGAAGATAAATGCCAATATTATTTTGATATCCATCTCGAGTGTCCTTTTGTGAGGAGCTATATATCCTCTCTCAAACCGATCTTTTATCGTATCCAGCCTTCATATGGAAGAAAATAGAAACATTTTATTAAACACTCGATCAGGAGTAGTTCTCTTCTGTTCGGTCTTAAGAGATCATCATGCCAAGCATCATCTCCTTCTCTCGAAGAAGGGATGAGTTTATGGCCGGTCACTATCGAATGCTGACGGATTCGATCAGGCAATTTATGTAGCGTACAGAAATGGTCACATTCCCCAATTAAGCACGACATTGTTTCACATCATGTCCTCGTGACGGGGATGTTAAATCAAATTTAGAGTTTTATAAATAATATATATGATCAGTTAAATTTTAAAAAGTAGACAGACATATATGAAAAACTTAATTATATATAAAATGTTGAGCAAGTTATTTCATAATTACTGTACCTTCTTTGTTAATTATTTCTACGTTTTTGTACATTTTGTAAAGCTATGCGTATAAGGTTTGTTATGAGTTTGCTTGTTTTTCATTTTTGCACATGTTTCGTTCTGTCAGGAATTATTAATATAAAATACGAATGTGTTGATATAAGTCAGAAATGTGCTTATTTATGAAACTTCTGAATTTCGTGTTTGTCTTTAATTTTCTTTTCAAAATTAGTTTACAGTTTTAGATCATTTTTTAATATTATCCCACTCATTATTTGAGTGTAGTTATACTAGACATTCAGATAAATCTACCTGCAACAATTTACGTAAAGATTTCATAAATTAATGCAGTTGAAGGATGTCCAATTAAAAAATGAAAAACAAATAATTAAATACGGGGCTTAGGGGTATTAAAAATTTAACAGGTAAGCATTTAAGTGAATTGCCTGAAGAAATCACTGATTGAAACAAGATTGCATTTTAATATTTATTTAACATACTTCTTTAGAGAGATGATTAAGGTACTTAAATAGAAATATTATAAGATAGATAAATAGATATATATTAAAAGTAAGATGATGCACTATATATATATATATACAGGGTGATTCATAAGTCACTTAGCTATTTATTTTTGAAATTCTGAAGTTAAAAAATACGGTAATACGAAACAGAAAGTTTATTCAACAAATTCATTTATGGGAGTTCAAAATTACAACAAATTTTCAAAATTTTCACCTTCGTTCTGCATGCATAACTCCATTCCTTTTTGCAAGGAATTTACGACTTTTTGTAGCATATTTGATTGATTATGGTGTTGTGCGAAGGAAGCTTTCTGTTCACATCACGTTCCCATTGCCTAACACATAGCATTAATTAAAAAGTAAGATAACAATTATCAAAAGTTCATAGTATGTTTGTGCTTCATATGGTAATCATTTTAAATAGCTAAGTGAAGTGACTTATGAATCACCCTGTGTATATATATATATATATATATATATATATATATATATATATATATATATATATATATATGATAACATACACGATGTGTCATAAAATGAAATGTCGCATGTTTAGGGGAGCCTAAAACCGGATATCGAGAAATCATGTCACTTTAGTCAGTAAACGGTTCTCTCTCTTGGCCTACCGACACCGGACTGAACGGACAGAGAAACATTGTGTCCCAGACCTCCCTGGCAGGGGGCGGGAACGGTAGCGTACATGTATGTTATTGGTATCTCTCCCTCTAATTCCCTCTCTCTATCTCTATCTCTCGTGCACACTCATTTCAGTTTCGATCTTTGTTCTGTCAAATAAAACATTTAAAACCAAACCAACGTCAACGTGGTTTCAATCATTAGCCTAATTTCGCAGTGACGACAATGTGGGTGGCAACAGAAGGTGCACGGCTGTATCATATTATACACCCGCGACGGTAAGCAGTATGGTAAGGAGGCCATGTAACTGGTCCGTCTGTTCTTATCCAGTGACCAGGGGAAAATATCTGTAAACACAACTGCGGGCTATGTGACTGAAGTTGGGGAGCATCATTATACTTGAAATGCAGTCGTCGACGAATGGCAAGTATAATATCATCTATAACATCAGGAATTATTATTTCAAAGAAACGATGGTAGGCGTTACTCTTCAATCGGTTTGGAAATATGAAGGGTCTTATTAACAAGAATACCCGCCCAGATGTTCTTTGAAAATAGCTGTTAGCTATGTGGTTTCATAACATCGTGTGGATTAACATCTGCCTACACATGTTCATTGTGGAAGTTCATTATTTCATCTCGAGTAAATTGTGCTTCATCAGTGAGGAAAATGCACCCAGAAAAGTCAGGATTTCCAAGGAACTTCTCCAAGAGTAATTTATGCCAACGTCTGTTCAGGTTATAGGTGGTAAGAGTACAAACATTGCCTCTGTAATGCTTTCTAAACAATTGAGTATTGTCTCTTGTATTGTTATCTGTTGTATATTGTTTTGATGAGTATCATCTAAACCATCGAATATATCTCCCCTTTTTCTGGCATCTGCTAGTTTTTTACATGTGAGTTTTCACTGAGAGTTCCCGGTGTTCTCTTACATAAATTGACTATAATTTATTCCTATTAGTTCCAGTTCTGAGAACCAATCTCCTTTAAGAAAGCGTCTTTCTTTATCCGTTTCATTGCATTGTGGTCAGAAGATATGTCTCGGATAATCTTCATTGATTCAGCCAAGCTCCTTTTGTGGGAGCGCTTTTGTAATAGCATTAATATTTTCATTATTTTATTATATATTAATTTGTTATTATATTCGCTGGGTTTTCAAGGCTGTTTGGTATTTGTTCTTGTTTTTATTAAATATATTCATATTTCCGGAGTATGAACCTAGTCTTATTAACGTAGGTATTTGTTTGGAAATTATTCGGATTAATTAGAATATTAATTGACGTGTAGTGAGATATCATTTTTTTTTTTTCTAAGGGTTATTGGTTTGTTATTTTGATTAAAAGTTATGTTGCATAGCCCCACTCTTGGGCTTCGGCGGTACTCATTTCGTATACTCGTCCCTGAAAGGGCCGTGGCAGTTCACATTTAATACTCGTCATTTTTTAAAACATCATAAATCACATAGTTTATATATTTTTTGCATACCTTTAAATTTCTCGTAGCCTCTTTTCTTTCGTCGTCGCGTGTCGTCTAGTGGTTTTCTTCCTTCTTCTCTTCTGCACTGCCGTGAACATCGCCGCTACAACAAAAACTTTATGACGAACTCCGAAGACAAACAATCCTTTTACTTTCAATTGTTTTTATTTCAGGCATTAGTTATTTATCGGCTTGGAGATATTAACTACGTCGAGAGAGAGAGAGAAAATTACTACTTCATCGTAGCTACTTATAAAAAAGTTTTAAATATTCGTGGAGAGGGGGAAGATATCTTTCGCCTGTTAGATCTTAGGGAAATATTTCCCTTATCGGTTTTAGACTACATGCTAACAATCACGTCTCATCGGTTCGCCTCCAAAACCTAGACTGACTAAAACTCGCTTCTCACGAAGAACAAGTGACGTCACGGATCCCTCTGTTTCCGACACAAAGGCCTGTGACGTCACAGAGCCTCTCGCATGTGTACATTGACCCTTGATCTGGGATCTCGTCACACGGTGACCTTGTCACGTCTGTGAGAACAGGCCCTATTCTGCACTCGACTACCGGGTCCACCCCGCGTTAATTCGCTGATGTCAAACCAACGATTTTCAACAGATATGTCCATTCCCATAGGGCCATTATCCAACAGTTATACTACATCAGACAAATTTATTTATTTTAATCTCTACATCAAAACGAGGATTTTTTTAAATATTTATCATCAATTTTCCTTTTTATCCCAATATCTACTTCATTTGTTTTGAAATATTAAACGGCCATCATATCTTTGAAAAAATATTTACTTTTTTCATCAAATCCTGAATACACAAAAAAAGAATAAGTAAACAATAATTAATTATTAAGAATTAACAAGGAAATAAATAAAAAAGAAAATTACGTAGGTATTAACTATTACGTGTCATATCTATTATATAAAGTCGTGTTTCCCCTGTACACGCAAACATTATAGAACACGAATGAAAGCCGCTACATATAATTCCAACATCATCAGCTTTCACGCCACTAACTGATGCGTGTTTCCAGTAGGTATTACTCATTTTCATCCGATTACATAATGGCATAAATTATGTCCTATAAAACCCATACTTACAAGAGGTAGAAGTTGCTTTTACCCCCAAACAATAAACTACTACCACTTCCCCAACGGGGCACCTTCTTCATTGGAAACTGGCACCGTCATTGTTTCATTTACTCCTGCTATGATTTAAACCTCTGTCCATGTTCACTTCCTGAATTAAATACGTATCGCTCCCTTCAGTTTCTCTATTTCCTGTTTCCGTCGTTTTCAGTGTCTGTTTAAAAACCTTATACTGGTTTGAGGGAATAAAATTGCCGAACGAATAAAAAAATACTCTTCACAAAATAAAACATGGTGCCTTCAAATTCACTATTAACTAAACATTCGGCAATAATACTCTTACAGTTCATATTTATATGTAAATATAGAAAATTCCAACAAATAACAACAGATCATATTGAATGACATCGCTAAAAGTAAGTGTCTTCTTTCATTTTAAATACGCTATCTCAAATTCAGTTATACCCTCCCTAGGGTACTTACCCTATTCGAGGAATAAAAGAATATCAGGTGGCTTTTATTTAGCCAGAATACACCATGCAAGAAAATAAAAAAAGAACACCTGCTATGACTCTTACTTTTTATTTAATTTTCTATTTAAAACACCTTCACATATTCTTAAATATGGTATAAACATTTTTAAATAAAAAAGCCCTTTTCTTCAATTATTATTCACATTAAAAATATTGCGTTGGTTTAGCTTACTAAATTTAAATCGGAAATAAACAAATCGTATAGACTGACGTCTCTTTATATTAAAATATAAAAACAAATAATTCAGGAATCTGAAAATAATGAAGTTTTAACACTATATTTTTACATGTAAATCACATTCAATGGTTCTTTCTTTTCTTTTTAAAACTACAATTCGGAAATCCGTTTCTTTCGAACAGAGAATTTAAGAATTTTAAAGCTACAAAACGAATAATCGTATCGAATGACGTTGTTTAATATAACAAAAAAGAAATTGAGATAATTTAGGACGCTAAAAATAATGTAATTTTCAAACTACAAATAAAAAATTCGTCTTCTTCGAGCAAAGAATTTAGAACGACTTTTCATTTCGATTGTGTACGCGTTGTACACAATCGAAATGAAAAGTCGAAATCATCGTCGAATATTTTTCAATAGTGATTACTTCTAATAAAACAGATTTAATAATACAACTAAAATACATTATATTTGCTCTGATCTATTAATATTTTCTAAGTGGTTGATCGTCGCAATTATTTTAATTGAATAATTAATAATAAGTTTCATGTTTTGTTTTTGTAGTTAAATAACTAACATCTTTTCTTATCACATTCGGAATAGCAAATTCTATAAACACACGGTGTTACGGTTTTGTACTTAACAAGTTTATTTAATATATTCAATTATTTCATTACACTTGTTCGAATGGTTAATAGTAATCGAAATTATCGTACTTCTGCCGTTTACACACCATGTATAAATAATAAGTTTAATATTTAGAAACTTGTTCTCAACATGGGAATTGTGATTATCTTAATTACTTTAAGACATATCTTTAAATTTAATAATACAAAATATCAAATATACTATGATTATGCTTTTATGCTTATTATTAAGACATATATTTAGATTTAATAATAAAAAACATATAATCTACAATGCTTATGCTTTTATTCTCATTCTTTAGATATATCTTTAGATTTAATAATACAAAAACATGAAATCTACCATGTTTATGCTTTTATGCTTATTATTAAGACATATCTTTCGATTTAATAATAAAAACATCAAATCTACCATGCTTATGCTTTTATGCTTATTATTAAGACATATCTTTAGATTTAATAATAAAAAACATCAAATCTACCAGGCGTATGCGTTTATGCTTATTATTAAGACATATCTTTAGATTAAATAATAGAAAACATCAAATCTACCATGCTCATGCTTTTATGCTTGTTATTAAGACATATCTTTAACTTTAATAAGAAAAAAAACATCAAATCTACCATGCTTATGCTTTCATGCTTATTATTAAGACATATCTTTCGATTTAATAATGGAAAACATCAAATCTACCATGATTATGCTTTTATGCTAATTATTAAGACATATATATAGATTTCATAATAAAAAAACATATAATCTACCATGCTTATGCTTTTATTCTCATTCTTTAGATATATCTTTAGATTTAATAATAGAAAAAAATGAAATCTACCATGCTTATGCTTTTATGCTTATTATTAAGACATATCTTTAGATTTAATAAGAAAAAACATCAAATCTTCCATGTTTTTTCTTTTATGCTTATTATTAAGACATATCTTTCGATTTAATAATAGAAAACATCAAATCTACCATGTTTATGCTTTTATGCTTATTATTAAGACATATCTTTCGATTTAATAATAAAAAACATCAAATCTACCATGCTTATGCTTTTATGCTTATTATTAAGACATATATTTAGATTTAATAATAGAAAACATCAAATCTACCATGCTTATGCTTTATGCTTATTATTACGACATATCTTTAGATTTAATAAGAAAAAAACTTCAAATCTACCATGATTATGCTTTTATGCTAATTATTAAGACATATATATAGATTTAATAAAAAAACATATAATCTACCATGCTTATGCTTTTATTCTTATTCTTTAGATATAACTTTAGATTTAATAATTTAAAAAAATGAAATCTACCATGCTTATGCTTTTATGCTATTTATTAAGACATATCTTTAAATTTAATAAGAAAAAAACATCAAATCTACCATGCTTATGCTTTCATGCTTATTATTAAGACATATCTTTCGATTTAATAATAGAAAACATCAAATCTACCATGCTCATGCTGTTATGCTTATTATTAAGACATATCTTTAACTTTAATAAGAAAAAAAACATCAAATCTACCATGCGTATGCTTTCATGCTTATTATAAAGACATATCTTTCGATTTAATAATAGAAAACATCAAATCTACCATGATTATGCTTTTATGCTGATTATTAAGAGATATATTTAGATTTAATTATAAAAAACATCAAATCTACCATGCTTATTCTTTCATGCTTATTATTAAGACATATCTTTCGATTTAATAATAGAAAACATCAAATCTACTATGCATATATTTAGATTTAATAAGAAAAACCATCAAATATACCATCTTATGCTTTCATGCTTATTATTAAGACATATCTTTGGATTTAATAAGAGAAAACATCAAATCTACAGTGAGTATGCTTTTATGCTTATTATTACGACATATCTTTAGATTTAATAAGAAAAAACATCGAATCTACCATGATTATGCTTTTATGCTTATTATTAAGAGATATCTTTGTATTTAATAATAACAAAACATCAAATCTACCATGCTTATGCTTTTATGCTGATTCGATCATCAGACAAACTTTGTCATGTAAAAAATCAATTCATTCGTCTAATATGAATCTGTAACTCAGGACAGTTATTTGCCTTGATTCAGCACCTTTCTCTACGAGAGAACCAGCAAAGTAACGTTGTTTTAACATCCAATTTTCTATTTGAAAAGGAATACCTTCTAAACTTACATTAAACATCAAGTAAAATTCGTATTTTACTTGTTTACAGAAAACCATCAAATAATTTTATTTTAAATGCTTTATTTTCACGTTTTACTTATTGTAAGTGTGCAATCATTTCGACCCTTTTTAACCCGTCTGAATTACACTTAAAACGTTGTTTATAAGCGTTTGGAACAACATCATCAATCCACTGATGGCGTCCCACGTGCACGAATTCAGAAAAACGGCGTGTGAGCGAGAACATTCAATATCGCCCGCCAACTTATGCTTCACGTAATCTACACATTAGCAATATTTTTAATATCACACTTATCGGAATTACATAATTTAAAGAGCGGAAACTGTTTAGAATTGTATCTATACACTAATAACAATAAGTAGGAAATATAGCGGAGCAGGATTGCTTTTTACTTCTCGATTTTACCTTTTTTGAAAACATATAGATACATAGGATGGAGTTAGGCATAATAAGTCGATTTCTGAGGACATTTTTACATTATGGAATGCAATTTTCATTGCATTAAATGTGCTACACATGTATAAATGAGTTCATTTTTTGTTTGGTTCATAAAATATTATCACTTTGTGCCCGAATGTAATAGGTTGAAATGAACGGTATGAAAATTGGTGAAATTCTTCAGGTGGTGGGGTATAATGAGTCCCCATTGGGTCACTTCAATATGAACCATAAATCTATGTCACTCGAAAGCTTTAGATATTTTGTTAGGGAAAGGTTTTAAATCTATTTATGAGAAAGACAAAATAGCTCAATTTGTAGATTTAAGATTTCAAAGTTTCAGTTTCGATTTCCGGTTATTGCATCCGCTTTATTTATTGAGAATTTATTATTTATTATTGATGCAATATTTTCCATTTCTGAAAGTAATATCTTTGATATTTCGAAATGAGACAACTTCCGCAATGTATATATTACGTTAAAAAATTGTGACTGATTCAAAAATTGTTGCTGACAGAGAGATAGACAAAGTCTCTCTCTCTCTCTCTCTCTCTCTCTATATATATATATATATATATATATATATATATATATATATATTTTTATATTCACATTCATGTATCTATATATGTATTTATTATTTGGTTTTCTTCTCGCATTGCTCATTCATATATTATTCTTATTTTCCTGCATTCCAACTAATAGATTCTTCTTTTTCTCTATTTTTTAAATCATCTTCTTGAAATTTTCCATCTACGCCCACCTCTCATTACACACACCCACCACATCCTACCTTCCTTCTTTTTTCCGCTCGCAGACGAAACGAGCTAACTCTGTCTGGATTCTTCCTTTAAACAACACTCACAAAAGTGAAAGTAGGCAAAAGTCACAAGTCGGAAAAGCTCTTATTCCCGCCAAAACGCTATTTTACTTCTGACTGCAGAAGAATTTACCGCCTCTGACACACAAAAAAAGTATATTGTCAATTTGTTGTTTTTTTTTATTATTTTCTCTTGCTATAAAGAAACGAATAATTCTCTTAAAGCTGAGTCTCTGACCAATGACATTACCGGTCAACATCATTTCTTGAACGCACAAAAATACGTATATGTACTGGCTCAAGTTACCTACTACGTTGGTTTATCTTTACCAACATACCCAGTTCCAATTCTATCAGATCTATTATGTCCAGTTAAAACTAATAACACTTCTAATATATATAGTAAGTTATGCAAATATATGTATGGCAATTAGAGGCTTACGCGTATCACCCCGTAGGGAATCGTCTGGCTAATATACATGGAATTTGTGTTATCGAGTGTTTTTATATATATATATATATATATATATATATATATATATATATATATATATATATATATATATATATATACGTGGTGTTTGGTCTAAGCTAACCAATCAGATTCTTTGTTATTCCCACTCAAGAGCTAATGTTTCTATTAGCCAATGGCAAGGCTTATTACAACTAAAGGTTCGGCTGACTTTTATTTCCTATTCTCTCGTTCTGTTTTCTTCCCCATAACCAATATCTTGTATTAAATATTCAAAAAAATTATCCTAAAACTGTTCTATAGTTGCTTCGAAATCATAATTAAATAACAAAATAATAACAAAATAATTAAAGTAGAGAAAAAATTAAAACAAAATGCATAAAAAGTATCCAATATAGCAACACTAAAGACAACACTAAGCAGCACAAACATATAACCACTAGAAATAGCAATAAACGAAACCTTAATAGCAATCACCCAAATAGAAATAAGAAAGTCAATAATAAAGAGAAATCCTGTCACTGTAAAACCCGTGCACATTGTTCACTACAAAATAAACGCCTAATTAAAAGCATTGTTTACCAAACCACAATACTTTCCAAAGTAAACTCGAATAACAAGAAGTACTACGTGCGTATGACTTCCCTCGACTTTAGAACCAGAAATTACGACCACAAAATAACATTAAATAAATAATGGTCGATAACTTTAAAAATATAATTCTAATACGTCTGAAAATCTCAGTAAAAGTCCAACTACATAATGTGTATATTCAGTGAAATTTTCACAAAAGTTAATATATAATTTTGTTTCGATTCAGAATATTCAATTTTTGTTCCTTAATTCTGGACGGTACTATACGTGTATATATATATATATATATATATATACATATATATATGTGTGTTTATATATATATATGTGTGTGTGTGTTTATATATATATATATATATATGTGTGTGTTTATATATATATATGTATATATGTGTGGTTATATATATATATGTGTGTGTGTTTATATATATACATTTATATATATATATATACATATATGTGTGGTTATATATATATATATATATGTATGTGTTTATATATTATATATTATATATCTATATATATATGATGTTTATATATATGTATGTGTGTTTATATATATATATATATGTGTATGTGTGTGTTTATGTATATATATATATGTGTATATATACATATGTTAATATATATGTGTATATAAATATATGTATATATATGTTAATATATATATGTATATATATGTTAATATATATGTGCATATATATGCCTATATGTATAGTTATATATGTATGTATATATGTTGATATATACATATATAAATATATATATATATATATGTTAATATATATATGTAGATATCATAATATCTGGTTTTAAAATAAAGGGGGGGTCATACGTAGTACTTCTTGTTATTCGGTGTTTCCCTAGCAAATGTTGTGGCTTGGTATACAATACTTTTGGTTAGAAGAGACCGAATAACAAGTAGTATTACATGGGTATGACGTCCCTAAATGTTAAAATCTGATATGATGATCACAAAAGCACAGTTAAAGACAGAGAACGTCGAATAAACCAGTACTAGCAACCACTATTTGGAGCTCAAAGAAAATTGAAGCGCACCAATAATTCAATGTAAAAGAATACGATAGCCCAGTACATGTAGAAATTTAGACCACCCGTGTAGATTATGTTTGAATGAAAAATTCGTAATCCTAAACTTTAAAGACCTCCAAAATCTATTACAATGTAGAAGTTAGATAGCAAACAGCTGATAGCACAGAAATAAATTTACCTTAGGCTAACAATACATGAATAAATAAATAAACAAATGAGCAAAACGCCTAAACTAAACTAAAACCTAACAATTTAAAAACAAAAATAGAAATAAAATTAACCACGTGTAAAAAAAGTTCACCCCTTCTATTGACGCTACAAAGAAACAGGATGTACTCCACTTTATACAAAACAGAACAATAGAACAGGATATATGAAAAAACACTAACCGGACCTTTGTTCGTGGTTTGCCAAAAAATTAGCTGAGAGAACTACAAACAATCCGATTGGTAAACTATGTAGCCGTGTATATAAACAAACCCGGAAATAATAACTCCATGCATTTTTGCATGACGAGTCCCCCCGGAGATAAAACGCGGGAGCCTCTGTGTAACTTAATTGCCATAAATATGTTTACAGAATATATATATATATATATATATGTATATATATATATATATTTAAATATATGTATATATGTATACATATGTATATATAAATATACATGTGTATAGATATGTATATATATATATATGTATACATATATATAAATATATGCCTATGTATATATATGTATATATATGTGTGTGTATATATGTATATATATGTATACATATATATGTATATTTGTATATATGTATATATATGTATATATATACACCTGTATATACATATGTATATATATATGTATATAGATGTGTATATACGTATGTATATATATGTATATTTATATATATACATGTATATATATTTGTATATATATATGTATATTTATATGTATATACATATGTACATATATATATGTATATAGATGTATGTACATGTGTATATATTTATGTATATCCATATGTATATATATGTATATATATATATATGTATATATATATGTATATATATGTATATATGTATTTTATATATATGTATATATATATATTTATATATATTTGTATATATATGTATGTATATATATATATATATATGTTTATATATGTATATATTATATATGTATATATATGTATATATAGATATATATATATATGTGTGTAATATATGTATATATATTTATATATATACATATATATATGTATATATATGTGTATATATGTAAATATATGTTCATATATGTATATATGGATGTATATATTTATATGTGTACCTATATCTATATATATATATATGTATATATATGCATATATATGTATATGTATATATATGTATATATATGTATATATCTATATGTATATATATGGGAGAATGAAAAAGGAAAACCAAAAAATGGATGTTTTTTATGTGTACATCAACGTTTCGTCTTTATTTATAAGACTTCATCAGGATGATAATATGGAGAAAAATGTCATGCAAGTACAAATACATGTAGAGTTGTCATATTGGGAGGAAAAAAATATTAAAATAAAATAAAATAAAATAATGGCCACTACTGGGTGGACGTCCGTACTTGGTGAAGAATAAAAATGAATGTTGAAGAAAATGAGTGGGGAAGAAGTGGAAAGATGGGGGTGAGCAAGGACTACTGTGGCTGGTAGTAAGAGAAAGAGGTGGGGGTATGAGCAGGGATAAGGTTGATGGCAGAGAGAGAGTGGAGGAAAAGGAGGAAGGAGGTGTTTGACCAGATGGCTGCGGTCAAGACTGAAGGGGAAAAAGTAAGTTGGAATGTTTGTGTGTGGGGGGTGTATGCAGAGAAAAGGAGGGTGGGTAGAGAAGGAGGGGGGTTGTGATTTTGGTGGAGGGCGAAATTTTTGGTCTTAGAGAGCGTTTTGAGAAAATGAGGGGATTTAAGAAGGGGGTATGGAAGAGTGAAGGTATGAGAGAAATAGTTGAGAGGGGGAATGGGTAAGGGGGAGAGGGAGGATTTGTTGTGATAGGGTATGAAATATTTGAAATATTTGGAAAATGATAGCAATGAGTGAGAGAGTGGAATGGTGGAGGAGGGAGGTGATTGAACGGGTGGGTATGGTCTATTTGAAATATTTGGAACATGAGAAAGTTTAATTAGACTGCAGTATTAAAAATGTGAGGGAAAAAACGTAATGAGTAGGAGAAAGTAAAGATTCATGGAGAAAAAGGAAGGGTGTGAGTAAGTGGGAGAGTGTTATAAAGGTTAGAGATGAAAATAAATGTTATCTATTATCAGACAAGAGTCTTTGTTCTGTAAGGATGATCTTGCTTATTAAGGGTGATAGGTTAAAGAAGCCATTTCGTTGCTTGATAGTGGTGGAGGCAGTGATAAGAGCAGTTTCCAATAATCTTCGCCGAGATTTGTTGTGGATGTATTTTGTGATTTCGATACAGTTATGGCTTAATTGCCATAAATATAATGTTATAACTTACTACCTAGCTCTTCTCACGTATTGAGCACTGTTGAAGTAAATAGTAAAAATTGATACATCTAAAGATTATATTCTCC
>OY744516.1:159315336-159390336 GCA_963556195.1 Sepiola atlantica | reverse complement strand
TATTTTTTCAAGTGTGAATGTATTAATTTATTCCTATTTATTTGATTACTTTATTTGTGTTTCATAGATTAATCAATAAATTTCTTACAATATGCGGTTTTCATTTTTTTCCTTGTTCTACTCCACAGCCATGCCAAAATGTGGGCAATGCCTTGCAAATCAACTTTATTAACTGTATGATTTTCTGATCTTTTCTTCATCCTGTATAAAATGCACGATATATCATGAAATGAAATACCGTGAAGACAGGATGTGTGAAAAAGTTAAAAGGAAACAATACAAATGCAAGAAAAAATAATAGAAAACGAGAGATGTTACTGGTTTCGTTTGGATCAACAAACAGCGTCTTCAGAAAAAGTGAAGATTTGTATAGTTTTACACACACACGCATATATATATATATATATATATATATAATGTACATAGTAAGTTAAGAAAATATATTTATGGCAATTAAGCTACACAGTAGCTCCCATGTTTCATCTGCGTTTCATCTTGCATTTTAGCCTGACGATTCCCTATGTGGGTGAAACGTTGAAGCCTCTGTGCAGCTTAATTGCCATCAATATATTTTCATAACTTACTACCTAGCTCTACTCACTTATTGAGCACTGTTGAAGTGAATACTGAAAATTGATACATAAAAGATTATTCCTCTTTATAACATTTTATGTGGATACATGAAATATATATATATATATACTTTTCCAAACGTTATATTCGTTATTCTCATTTTTCGTGAAATAGAAAAAGTTTACAAAAACATTGTTCTCTAGTTGATGGTGTAGCAGTAAGATATTTTATGTACTATTTTCTTTTGTTGTAAATAGATAGGGCTAACGCTGAGCGATGTCATGGCGTAAGAATACATAGAAGCTGATGCAGCGTCAATGCGAGTTGTATATTTTTCGCTGAAGCAGTGCACAGTCTTGCTGTTAAAGTCAGAGATGCTATTCTTACCATGTCGAGGATTCGTTCTCGACAATCACTCCGACGGAGGTGGGCCATTATGACTGATGGGGGCCTTTCTTCTGTCGGGCTGAGGTATGGTTCTAAGTAGTCCTAAGAAGTCCACCCCCGGGCTTTGCCTCCCCTCTTTGGGAAGGAGTCAGCTTGTTGCTAACTGTGTGAGGTGCCTCGACCAGGGAATGCCACAGAGTCTACCCAGGCAGTTTTTGTTTGGCCCGAGTGCATTACCTCTAGTGCGCTGACCCACCAAATCCAACTTTTTGACCTTACGTTTCATCATCCTGTGATATGAGGGTGATAAATAGTGAGTGGGAGTGTAGAGACCGTAGTAGAAGTAATATGTCATTGGCTTTTCCAATACGTCAGTGACATCTTTAAATCTACCAAGATTCGTGGTGCCCGTTTGTAAAGATTGAATATTAGCTGTTTTAATTCCTTTTCAAAATAGGTCAAAATAAAAGGTATATTTATTAACTTTTACTCCCGTCTGTTGTCGTCTAATTATTCATCTGTCACAACCGACGTTAATGATATGGAAAACGGATACCCTTTTCCTCACCTTTATAATGTGATCTAATTCTTATTTTTAACAGATCAATTTGTGTTTTCTTACGTTTCGTAAAGCGGATATCGATAAAGTGAGATATACCTATAATGTGTTCTTAACTGTGATAGTTTCGTCTTTGTACTTATCAGTTGATGAAGGTTTGAAGTTGCATGGGTAACGTGGAACAAATTGAACAAAAATACGTGGGTGGGGGAATTATCCGTTTTGTGAATAACTTTGTTGATACAGTTGTCATCGGTCGAGCCGAAAGGCGCCAGCGTGTAGGGAAGTTGAGTTAGTTAATATGAAATGTATCTATAAACATAGCTCTTGTTTTCAAAGCGATGTGTGTGGCAAGGAAGAGGGCTGCCAATCTATCACAACGGAAACTGTCGTCGTGTTAATTGAAGGGAAAGGCGGGGGGGTGGGGTGCAGAGGAAAGAAAAGTTGAAATACAAATGAAACGAAAGCGATATAGAAACTCCGTGTAAACGAATGGTAAGAAGAAGAAGAAGAAGAAGAAGAAGAAGAAGAAGAAGAAGAAGAAGACATGAAAACATAACAAAGTCATTAGATCAAACATATTATTTACTTGTTTGTTTTCTTTTACGGCATATCTACCGTTTTAGAATACTTTAATGTCGAAATAGTCATTTTCGTAATTTCTTTCGCATTATTTGAATTATCCTCATTTAAAATGTTATTCTCACAACGTTTCGGCAAAGTAAATCTCCGACCTTCTTAATGGGCGTCTTGTTGAACTCGGGAATCTTTGAATCAACCTCGGGAATCTATATGGAATTTCCCTTTATTTAATCCACGGAAGTAGATTGCTCTCGTTCCGCTAGTCATTACCGGTAGAAGTCTGAAATCATTTTGGATGTTATTCTTAGTATCGCCTGTATTAGGGATTGAACATTCATGATCTAGATGAATGTCACTTAGAACTGATTTTACTTAGCACGGTTCTAAGATGAGAACAGTAGTCCAAATAATTGTAAATAATAGTAATTTTCTACCTCCATCTAAAAATTCTGAAAAATAATAAAAGTGTTATGTTCATGCAACATCTTAAATAATAAGTTATGTGTATTGTTGTAAAGCGTTATTTATGATGTAAATGTATAAGTATACCACTGGATGTAGTTTCATGTCATACCTAGGACAGGTTCTATTTAACCCATAATCGAGTCCTTGGTAGGTACAAACACTAGAAGTCAGCGCGGATTTAGGAGTAATGGTAAGTATATAGTGATATATATGCACTCTTGTAACATCCGGATAGTGCTTTTACTTTACTATTCTCACTTATAATGTGAGGATCATCCGTTTGAACCATAGTGACACCTTTGTTTATAATACATTCTATTCATAACTTGCCCAGTAATATCTCCCGTTGAATATTTTTCAACAAAATATAGGCTAACTGAACTAGCAGCCAATGTCCAACAAAGAGATAACATCACAAAAGTATGACATCATCTATGAAAACAGAATAGTACGTCATAGATGATAAGGTAATAAAATGATGACATCTTATGTACAACAGAAAACATAGACGACCCGTGCACAAAGGATGCAGTCATGCAGGATCACATCAAAAAAGAATAATTTCAAAAATGAAGACGCCAAATGCCGGCTGCCATTAAAACAGAGAAGGGGGATAATCAGGCACAATGTATGACGTCATAAATAATTACGTCCACTAGTTTACTAATAAAACTGCGGATTTTGTTTGTTATCTTTCTTGTTAACTTGTTATCTTTTAACCGTTCACACTGAATGTCTTCACGAAAAGCTTATGTCGTAAATAACGGACAAATGAAAAGTAATGTAGTGCGAGGAAGAGATGAATGACATAAATAATTAAAAGAGAGAAAAAGGAGAGAAAAGAATGAAAGGAGAGAACAAAAATAGGAGAAAGACGAGTGAGACACGAATGATTAATATTATGAAGAAATATATATTCTTACTTAAAAATGGATGACGTAACAAACTGGGGGTCATTATTTGAAACATTGCCAGAAGCTATCATTCAACCATCAAGACGTTATCATACACCTAATATTTAATAATATTTATAACAAATAATCACAAATCTTGAAATTGGTGGGTTCTCTACATCTAGGCACAAATGACGAAACAGCTTTCTATAAATGAGTATATTTTATATATATACGCTCCCATATAGATGGGCGATTCTAGAAGAGGGAAATGATGGTGTCCACAAGATAATTGAATCCGTATCATAAAACTAGTACGTCAGGTTGATGCACCCAATATGTATAGTCACACTAACGTCGTGAAACCGCGAAACATCTATCTGTGGATTGATATATATATATATATATATATATATATATATATATATATATATATATATATAATTTTTTTGTTATTTTTTTTCTTAAGCGCTATTGAGCGAATAAACGGTGATAGGGATATTTCACTATTTAAATGCATTTTTTACTGCATTCTTCGCATTCGGATTATAATAAATAATAATAAAGAAACCAAAATAATAATAATATACGTCCTACAAAAGTGCGTGTGGGGGGGGGGGCGAGAGAATGCAGTAAAAAAATTGCATTTAAATAGGGGAATAGTCCTATTACCGCTAAGGTAATGATATGTAATTGAATTAGCATTCACTCGCTCAATAGCGCTTCAGAAAAACAATAACCAATAAAAAAATTAAAGGCGATACAAAATTTGACAAGAGACCTTTCTGAGGTAAATTGTTGAGCCACGGGCGTCGTGGTCGTAGTTTCGAGCCCATGTGACGACGATTAGTAAACATCTGAAACGCGTACACGAATTACTTTTATGTGTGTATAAATAAAAAAAATGTTTTTAAAATAATTTAATTAAAAAAATCATAAAATAATAACATACAGAATGCAGTAAAATGCATTTAACTTAGGGGATATCCTTATCCTCGATAAGGTTGCGATATGTCATTGAATGAGCGTTTAGTCGCTCAATAGTGCCTAACAAAGACAATAACTCAAAAGCATGAGATTTAAGAACCTGAAATCACACATAAAATTTGACTTGGACCAAAGGTAAATTGTTAGGCAACGGGCATCATCGTGGTGGTGTCGAGTCCCTGTAAAAGAGAGCCGTGCTGACGATTGATAAAAAAATGAAACATGTGCACGGATTACTTTTATGTATCTATAAATAAAAACAAAACAAAATTTAAAACATAAAGAAACGCACATATACACATATATAAATATATATATATATATATTTATATATATATAAATATATATATGAAAATATATAAATATATATAAAAAATGTATATATAAATATACATATAAATTTATATATATATATACAAATATATATAAATATATAAATATATATATGTTTACATAAATATATATATAATATATATATATATATATCAACATATATATAGATATATGTATATAAATCTATACATATAATTTTATATATATAAATATATATATATATATTTATAATTATATATATATATAAATATATATATTTATATATATAAATGTATATAAATATACGTATATATATGTGTACATATATATATAAATATATATATGAACATATATATATATATATAAATATATATATATACATAAATATATATAAAAGTATATATGTGTATACATAAACAAAGATACATATACATTTATATATATATATGTAAATATATGTATATATACTAAAATATACAAATAAAAATATATAGATATATATAAATATACACAAATATAAATATATACATATATAAATATATTAATAAATACAAATATATATATATAGTAATATATATATATAAATATATATATGTATATCAAAAAATATATATAAATATATATATATAAATATATATATATAGGTAAATATATATATATATATATATAAATATATATATGTATATCAAAAAATATATATAAATATATATATATAAATATATATATGTAAATATATATATATATATAAATATATATAGTACATATCTATATAAATATGTATATAAATATATATATTAATATATATATATATAAATATATATATATGTAAATATATATATGTAAATATATATATATAAATATATATCTATATGTAAATATATATATATAAATAAGTGTGGGTTGGTCGTTCAATTTCAAAGTATTGCAGGGTTAGTTAATTCCTTCTTAAGGGGTGACCAGTACTGAGTCATTTTTTTTCATCAAAAAACAAGAATAAATAAACTTATTTCTTTGTGTCCGCAGTGTTGTTATCGGCGGTTACGATTCAAATCCGGTGTCGAACGAAAGAAGCGTTGGGCTCGGTGTCATGAAAAAGTATTGGTTGGTCGTTCAATTTCAAAGTATTGCAGGGTTAGTTAAAAAATGTTATTCCGAATTAGTTAATAAATTTTATCCCGAATTTTATTCCGAATTTTATTCCGAAATTGATTTGATTAATGTAAAAAAATAATTAATTAATCTTGTATTGCTAATATGGCTTATATTTCAATTTTATTAACTAACCCTGCAATACTTTGAAATTGAACGACCAACCCACACTTTTTCATAACAGCGAGCCAACGCTTCTTTCGTTCGACACCGGAATTGTAATCATAACCGCTGATAACAACACTGCGGACACATCGTACCATGTAACTGTAACTGCTAAAAATTGAATATAAATTGAATTATTATTGAATCATTTTTTTAACGTAATTTTAAAAGGGAGATTAAAATATTTGTTTGGTCATTATAGTGAATTAAATTGAAGCAAATTATTATATATATATATAATTACTATACCTACTATTTCTTTTATCTTTATCTGCGCGTTTTCGACTGCGTTTTAAAAAGAAAACCTTCTCTCCAGCTGCTTTGTTCATTTGTTTTTGCTACCTAAAGATGTTTCGACGAAGAATCGAAAACGTTCTGGATACACATGGAACATATATTTTTTTAAATTTAATTTTGACACAAAGGAGATAATAAGAAAATTGTAAAAAATAAAAAAAGATAAAACAGAAGTTATGTTATCTTTAACAATGTTTGCATAAATAAAAGAATGCTGCGTAAATACACGCACAATATATGTATCTATATACATATATATATATATATATAGAGAGAGAGAGAGAGAGAGAGAGAGGGGGGGCAGTTATAGACAAAAGCGAGAGAAGAAAATATAAAGCCAGGATGGACATCAGATTATATAGATAGAATGATAACGTTTTCAGATGGCATTTAACTGCCCGTAAAAGACAACAACATGCATATAAACTCCATTGATTTAACTGCAAGTAAAAGACAAAAGCATGTATATAAACTCCATTCTTTTTGGGCCTGTATCTCCGACGTTTAAGCAAGGATAATGTGTTGAGTTTTAAATTTTCGGCATTCCTGCTCTCTCGGCTGTGAATTATTCGCCTTGGCAACCAAAATGGAAGCCATTATTTTATTTCATTTGATTTTATGCTCTACTCCTCTGATAAAGGAAGTAGTACTTTCACTTTTAACTTCGCCTGTTGGCTATGAAATCTTTTCAACGAAGTATCAGCCTCCTTTTATTTTCCTACCTAACGATTTGGGAAGAAAAGGTTAGAGCAGCAGACGGCAGCAGGTTAGATTAGAGGTTTTATAGTCATCGGATACGGCTATAATGAACGGAGATATCAGCGCGGGGATAACGATTCGGCGTTCTGTGTTCGAGCCCTATCGTCTCATTGCACCACTTTGCTATGGATGTTGGTAATCACCACATTGTCAATCCTGGGATTACTTGATTATAAAAAAAAATGTCAAAGACAGAATAAAAAATGCTTATTAATACGAAAATAAGAAGCTATACGTGAAGAATCTAAAACTATTTTCCTCTGACTAAATTTGAAAGAAATTTAAAGAATTTGTTGTTTTAAGATGGAGATGAAATATTATTTTCAAACGACCAACAATATTACGACCTTGTAGCTAGGAGTAATAGGTTAGTACCTGTTCTGATACTACACCTCATATTGACTGTCCTCGGTCAGTGAAAGAGAAATCTTTCTAAACTAACACAATTTTTATTTTTTGTCTTAATCCAAAGTGCGTGTTATGGGGGAGGTGGATTTATCCACATTAAAAACCAACCGTTGTCAAATTCTGCTCTCGTTCGGAAGCAAGTAAATACTTACAATACAAGTACGACAAAATACATCCTATTTAATTTTAAACACAGAATCATGTTCAACGATGCCGTAATTTGAATTTGTAAAACTAACGCATTGAAAAAATTAAAATTGGTAAATTTCAGTATCTTTTATTAGAAAATCTGAGTTAGAACAACCATTTCGATGAACTTAATAGACATTGGCAAGATCGTGCGATATGTTTTTAGTATAAGATGTTTTTTCCTCAAGATATTCTTATACTTTTAATGCTATATAGGAATCTTTTTTGTAATAAGGAATAATAGCAAATGTTTTCATCTAATATTGACCATTTTAATGGTTCTAAGAATGTGATTAAGATTATTCTTATTCGCAAACTCTCATTCCATCTATAAAAGATTTAGTTTTCTTTTAGAATTCGTAAAATATTCAAATGTAAATGTCTAACGTGTGTTTATGAATCTATCAATAAAATATCACTCTCCTATTTTGAAAATCTACTATCTCTTCCTCCCACGCGTTCCTTCTCTCTCTCTCTCTCTCTCTCTCTCTCTCTCTCTCTCTCTCTCTCTCTCTCTCTCTCTCTAATTAAGTCCATCTGTTCACCAATATCCCTTTCGGCTGTCGACTCGCGATGACTTGTGTTTTATACAAAGAAATAATTTGCAATATTGATTAAATTCAATGTGTTATGTTGGCGCCAAACTGTGGAATCAACTACTTATTTGCATAAAATATTTGACATCTGAATATTGATTCAAAAAGAATATCGAGACGCTTTGGCATGAAATTTAAATTCAATTATTATTATTCGATAATTCAGATAGTATTAAATATAATTTTGTGAACGAAAAGGCTCTTTTTGTTCGAAAGCTTCTCCTCGATAAATCATTAAATGTTGGTTTTTTATTTTTGTTGTTTCATTTTTTAATTATATGAAACTTTGTCAGAATGTTGAATTTGATAAAGAATTTTAAAATGTTCTTTTTAAATGTTATTTAATATGATATTGGGACAAAAGATCTCTCTTTTTGTTAGTAAATCAGCTTAGCGTTTTCAGTATAAAGTCGGAGTATAAATTATGGCAAAGTCTATCTATACATAAATATATAAATTTTATTTACGACTTGTTAGAAAACCAAAAGTAAAGAGTTTATAAGAGATCAAAGTGTCTAGATGAAGAAAATATTGTGGTGTGTGTATATGTGTGGACGTGTGTGAGTGAGTTCGTGAGACTGTACATGAGCCGTCGTTATCTTTAGTAGTCCATAACTATTTCTCGTGTTTTCTGCTTAGGACTTATGGCCTAGCGTCCCAGGCTAAATTTCGTTTGCCGGCAAGCAATCGGTGTAGTAGTTGATAACACACTGTATTGATCGGCATGGTTTCGTATGGCAGGTTGAGTTTTTCACCGATGACTGTGCTTGGGTTGTCGCTTAAATAATCAATGCTAGCAGGTTTCCGGAGAAAGTCTTTCTGATTGGTTGAAGTCCGGTGTCGATAATCAGTCGAGATAGAGTAGTTTGATAGAATAGACCAATTAGTATAAAGTATTTCAACCAATTAAAAATTGAATATTTTACAAAGATCATTTTTCTATTGATATTATTGTCGCTGCTATTACTACTATAACAGGGTTTCACATATGTTCTTTTTCCTTTTGTTGTATGCTTTCTTTTTCCTTCGTTTTTTCATGTTTTTCTTTCTTTCTGTCTTTGTTTATTTAATATTGTCATTTTTGTTTTATGTTCTTTGTTTCTTATCTACTTCTTTTTATTCTGATTTTTCTTCTTTTCGCCCATCTTTCGTCCATTGCCTCTTTTCTCTGTTTCGTCTTATTTCTTTTTTGTGTATTTTATTTTGTTTTATTTTCTCATTCTTTGGATGCTTCTATAGCTGAAGACCCATATCGACGCGAATGTTTCCGATTGCAATTTACGAAACAACCCACAAGAAGTTTACGATTTGAAATTTGCGAAAATGTGTAAAAAGAAGACGACATGCAAGCATAAGAATGCGAAAAGGTTGGGTTAAGATTAAGGTTAGGGTAAGAGTTAAAAAGTAGTTTAGTCCCCACCCCCAGCAAACGAAAGTAAAGTTGAAAAAACTTCCTCAAACAAAGTTGATTCATTTTCTTATTTAAAAAAATATGTTAAACCTATTTTTAAGACTCAAGGGGAGTATTTGCTACTGAACTTAAATCAGGGAAAAGATGAAAGGATGTCATTATATGTCAGTATAAAGTAATTGTTCAGCGACGGCTTTGGTATTTCCGGTCTGTTTCCTAAATTGTAATCGGAAACATTCGGGTCGATATGGGTCTCCTCCTATTGAAGTACTGTCCTTTTTGCTGCTTTCATTTCATTGCTATTTGCCTTTTCCTTCATTTGATGTGTCTTTCCTTCTTCATTGCTCGTTATTTTCTTTTTTTCATTCCTTCCATCTTTTTTTCTCTTTTGATATTCTTTTGTTTCACTCTTACTTGTAGTACTGTTATTTCGCCTTTTCATAGTTTTACTGAATCTTTCAGTGTTATCTTCTTCATTTCCTCTTTCTTTCTAACTTTTATTATCTTGTTTCTTTTTTTTCTTATTTCTTTCTACGATGTTTTATATTGTTCCGTTACTTTTCCTGATCCCCTTCAACCTTCTTCTTCGGTTTCTTCTTTTTATGTTCTATCTTTATCATCTGAATTCTCAATGTTATTAGGCCATAAATTCCTTCACTACAATTTAAGCGCATCGTTGACTCTTTTTTAAAACTTTAATTGTTTTATTTAGGACTTTGCCCACCTACAATTAAGTCGTCAATTCTATTTCCTTGCGATCTATTGGCGAGCACGTTTCGTATAATTATTGTCAATGGTTTGATCAAATATCATGCACACTCTGCAGCTTCAAACTTCTTTCTGTGTTTGCTTTATTTATATTGGATATTCAACGTGATTTCTTACGTATTTAAAAGCAATACAAATATTAATACCCTGTTTAAATTAGCTTAATACTGTTCATACTTATCCGGGCTGATAGATTATTGTCATAATAATACGTTTAAAATCGTTGTCCTGTGGATGCAAGTGAAGAAAAGTATTCGAATAAATATTCACTTTTTATTTTTCTTCCTTATTTTTTCCTTTAGTTCTAACATTCTCTGAGCAATGTTTCAGAAAAAAAAGAACAATAGCTGTTTACTGATCCAGTTTTTCGTATGTGAAGATTTGCAGTTCTCTCGTAGTATTCATCATAATTGAACTTTAAATCTCTCCATCTTCTTAATGTTATCTTCAAGTGTGTGTTCACCTTGTAAGTGGTGACTCTTTAGTAAATATTTTTAAAGGTTTGGCACAATGGGCAATTTAAATGGATGGGAAAAGAATTCGGATTTAAGATTATAACAACAATTTGGTAAATATGTCGTAATATTGTTGAATATTTTGCGTAGTACCGGCTACAAATATACACCATATCGCCATTATCGTAATAAGTATTCGAAAATACAAATATGGACGATGAAAGCATCAAAATAAAACTTCAGAAATGTTAGTCTTTGTCGACTTGTTTAGAT
Organism: Sepiola atlantica; assembly: GCA_963556195.1. Classification (NCBI taxonomy): domain Eukaryota; kingdom Metazoa; phylum Mollusca; class Cephalopoda; order Sepiida; family Sepiolidae; genus Sepiola; species Sepiola atlantica. The sequence goes on along the minus strand of OY744516.1, from coordinate 159,379,108 downwards.
TCCACAAGTACAAGAGATCGATCCTGACTCTCGTTTCGTACAAAAAGAGAGAGAGAGCTGCCAAAAATGGGCAAGCTAATTTAACTGCCGTACTTTGATTACCTTTAAGCCACCAGCCCAGAATAAAAATGTTCAAGGTTATATTACCGATGTAATCATAAGTGACTACAAATGTAACACAATGACTTTAGGACATCCGATCAGGTGACCTTGTTGCAGTGTTGGTCGCAGGCACCTGCGCACGCGCATGTGAATGGAATTAATGAAAAACCAGTAATCTTTAAAGTGGCACTACCGACCGAGGAATGACCGGGTGATAAAATTTGATTTTTATTTTAGTTTGTGAAATAAGACTGGATTCGATATGCGAGTTTAACGATTGCGGCTTTTTGCGTGTTAAAACAATGGTTATAGGAAAGCGTGTGTAAACCATTAAAATCGCACATGACACTAAGCTGAGACGCCTTATAAAATCCAATCTCATTTCAGGAAATATAAACAACATCACTCAAAGACCTGCTTTTTACAAAATGTCCGCCATCACAGCATGACAAATACTATTCGAACACAAATGATTAAAATATGAGATTAAATGAGTTAAAACGACATCCGTGGCCTTTTTGTCCCGTCCTGCCCCACTCTTATCATTACCATATCCTATCTATCTCGCTCATGTTACTAAACACACAAGCAAATACTTACCTATCCTTCTCCTACACTTTATCCCCTTTCCTTTCATATATACTTATTCCCTTTCCTCCGTTTTTCTTAATTTAACACTCCGTCTTTTACTCTTCAACATTTTTTGTATGACAAGGGATTCTTTTTCAATTAAGTTATTTCTATTATAAATAAAGATCGAATAAATTATGGAAATATCGGTTAGCTTTAGAAATGTGTCTGTGTGTCATTATTTTAAATAGTTTGTTACATGTCTAACCACAAATTCCGTGTAGTAATGTTTACATATATACAGGGTGATCGCTAGAAAAACGAGACATTTTTCAAACGGTAATTTATTTTTACAAAGAATAACTTTTATCAAGTTTTTTAAAGACTAATACTATAATACACTCGCCGATTCTCAAGATATCGTCTGTAACAATCGAAGAAGTGAATAAACCAGGCGCAAATAAATTAAAACAAAAAATGTAAACAATGAAATGTACTACTTCAAACTTCCAGCTTTTCTAGCGACCAGACTGTATATAGAAAGAGACGTATCTGTGACCCGTTGGGTCACAGTCACTACAACTGGTTATTCTATTTTGATTTCATTCGAAAATTCATAAATTGTGACATAACTTTAAAAAAATTATTTTTGTATGACTAAAAATAATTAGTCTGTTTTCTTCTATATTATCCTTCTTTTTCTTCTTCTTCTTCTTCTTCTTCTTCTTCATCTTCTTCTTATTATTATTATTATTCTTATTGTTATTATGATTATTATTATTATTATTATTATCATTAATATCAGTAATAGTAGTAGTAATATATAACACTATTATTATTCATCATTATTCTTTTACAGAAGTACAAAGAATTATTGTTTTATTGTGTGTACAAGCACACGTATGTAAATTAGATGACGGCAAAAAATGAGTAACTTTTCTTTAAATTCTTACATAGACATTAATAAATAGTAGTGTGTGGTAAAATCAACATAGTAAAAAGAGATAGAAAATACATGGATAGTTAAGAGAGTGATTACTGACTAGCTCAGTTAATTATAAATTACGACTAATTAGAACAATGAACAAATTATTTTAAACATAACTCCATCTTAGAACTGAAGTACAGTTTAGTATGTATTCTTTGTTATTAAAGTATATAGGAAAAACCTAGGGACACAAACGTTGATTAGCTCACATTTAGTATAATAATAGATATATAAGTGTGCGTGCATGTTTACCAGTTGGGTTTAGAAAAATTAACCGAGCATTTATTTCTGGTTATTTCCCGTAATTAAAATATAAATTTACTTCGATATTGTTTATGTCAATATAAGAAATTCGTAGTGCTATTATAATTTCGTAACTCAAAAATAATATTTTATGTACGCTTGATAAATAGCTGTGTACAGCGTTCTATCATTAATACACTATATTTTGGAAAATAATACACAAGATATTAAACAGATGCAACACCCTCATCAACGGTCCGGTGCAAGCTCCTTGGCATCCGTGTTATGAAGCCCAACTTTTTGCAAAGAACTTGGCTACAAACTCCACTCTGCGATTTGGGCGACCAACTTCTGGAATTGCTTCTCTTTGACTGTAAATACTCTTAGTAATATTCATATAGCGATTCGGGAAGTTGCGAAACTTATAAACCTCGATCCATGCATGGCAACTATTCATGAAAACATTCCAGTCATTGTTTTTAAGAAATTGCTATCCTAACAAAGATTATACAATAGTTGTCTAATTGTATAATTGCTTTCCATCTATTTGGAAAATCATGTCCTTATGCCCAGTATTTAAAAATACTGGTGATCAGTCTTCTGCATCTCAGTAAAGACTGATCAGTCTTTTATACGCTTAAATCTGTGATAAATCAAGTAATTGCCAACCACCTCAGTAAAAGCAACTTTGTTACAATTAATACGGAATTCGTACTGAACGTTCGACTGATAATGTGCTAACGTATATCGCATAAGATCAGCGACGATATTAGCGGGAGCTCCGTTTCTCTCGCAATAGCTGATGACCTATCACAAGCCTTTCATAGGTCCTGGCACAAAGGGTTGCTTCACAAACTTACCAGCTATGGAATATCTGTCTTCGCAACGATTGAATCCTTTCTCTTGAACATTTTTCTAAAAACGCCGTCGGGCCAAAACTGTTACGGATCTTTATTAATAATCTGTCAAATTCTATCCTAAGATCATTTGTCCACATCTACGCAGACGACACTACTGTCTATGACTGCACATTGAAGAGAACTTGTGATCAAGCTCTCACTGACTGCCTCTACGGATCTGGAGTATGTGATGCAGTGTGGAAAATAGGTTGTTACGTTTCACGACTGTATAACTAAATCCTTTTTTTTCTTCATCTCCGCTCGGATTCCTGTTTTACCCCGATCAAAATAAATGGCTCTTGCATTTAAGAAGTCCCTAGATTTATTTATTTTTTTAACATAGTTCACCCCAAACAATGCAGGCCGCCACTGTAGACGTACGGGGCTACTGAGAAAAAAGGGAGAAGGTTGGGGGGAGGGTCAACCTAAATTGGGATCTGCGCAGCAAGATGTCTGTTTACATTAGTTTTATATTTCTTCATGTCAATACTGTCGGGGAAAAGGTGGCAGGGAGGGATTTCCAGAGGCCAGCAGCACGAGGAAAAAACTATTGTAGTAGAAAGCTCTCCGGCATCTGAGGACCTCCACAGTGAATGGATGGGATTTAGTTGATTGTCGAATTGGTCTAGTGAATTTACGTCGAAGGGGCACAAGAGTAGCCAATTCATCGGAGCATAATCGATTTAAGTATTTGTAAAACAAGCACAAGGATGCTACATTGCGGCGATAGCACAGGAACTGGAGCGTGGTTGATAGTGAGGGACCTGTTAGGTTGGCGACTCTTTTTTGGACCTTGTCAAGGAGGGGGAGACTAGTAGATAATGCACTAGCCCAGATGTGGCAACAATACTCCATGCATGGGCGGATGGTGTCTTTGTAGAGATACAGGATAATGTCGGGTGTGAGGAGTTTACTAGCAGTTGTAGTTGGCAGCCTTGGCAATGTCGTCAATGTATTTGTTCCAATTCATGTTACCTGTGAAGGTTAGGTCGAGGAGTTTGAATGATAAACTCTCAGGTAGGGTGTTATTTGCCATGACAATCGGTGGTTGGAGAGGTTTCTTGTAGTTATTGAACGAAAGTAGCTTTGTCTTTGCGGCATTAAAAGTAACCAACCATTTATGACCCCAATTCACTACAGCCTGGAGGTCATTTTCTAAGGATTCAGCCATTGCCTCGGATATGACTGCGTCTGTTTTGCCAACATGGTGAGAGTAAAGCGTGGTGTCGTCAGCAAATAAAGCAATCTCAGAATCTATGTCATCAGGGAGATCGTTTATATAGATCAGGAACAATAAAGGTCCAAGGATAGATCCCTGGGGTACACCAGCATTTATGTCATGTTGCTTAGATGAACGGCCATCGACAACAACCTGAATGTTTCTTTTGGTTAGGAATGATCTAATTATATTAAGTAATTCCCCAGTAATACCGTATGAGCGTATTTTAAGGAGAAGCCCTTTATGCCATACCTTGTGAAAGGCCTTGGATATATCAACCGCTACTGCCCTAGCTTCTCCCGCCTTGTCGAGTGTATGATACATGCGTTCAGAGATAACCGTTAGGATGTCTGCAGTAGATCGTGCTTGTCTAAATCCATACTGGCGGTCAGAAGGAAGTGTATCATTAACTAAGTTCCGTACTATCGCTAGATTGATTAAGGATTCAAAGATTTTAGCAAAGATCGGCAGTAGACTGATTGGGCGGTAGTTCTGAGGATCAGTTCTATTCCCAGAATTCTTGTAGACTGGTACCACAAAGGAAATTTTTCAGCTATCGGGGAAGCAAGATTCAGCTAGGCATTCATAGTAGAGTTTGGAGAGGACAGGGACAGGGGCCAGTTCAGAAGAGCATTTTTTATTACTATTACAGGTATACGATCAGGCCCACAAGCTTCGGAGGTGTCAAGGTTTTTATTATGTCTCTAACCTGGGATGGGGTGATGACCAGGTTATCAAGTGTGGCTTCGGTCCTCAATGGGAATTTGAAGACGGGTGGTTATCTGAGTCTAAAGTGGAGTTAGAAGCGAACGGCTGAGCAAGTAGTTCAGCCTTATCAGTGGCCGTGCAAACGACATCATTGTGGTTTGAGAGTGTTGGAATCGTTGATTGACCATTGTTGACTACACTATTGTAGATTTTCCAGAAATCACGAGTACCTAGTTTCTGTGACTGAATGCGTTGTTTGTTAACTTATTATACCTTCTCTTTCCTTCGCCTATCACGGCCTTACAATTATTTCTTGACTCTATAAATTTATATCTAGTAGTAGCTGACTTATGGCGGCCGAATTTACAGAATGCTAGTGTTCTGAACCATTGGGGAGAGTGGGGCATGCTAAAGAATTTTCGCATGTGGGCATAGGCTTCAATGCCTGCTTTGACCTATTCAATTAATTCATTTGCACACTGGTCAGCAAAGAGTGAGAAGGTTTTCTTTCCATGGGGCGTCGCTGCTGTGATCTCTGATTGATTCAATATAGCCTGCTCGTAGAATCTCGTTATTTTGAGCAACGGTTCATCAGCATGTGGACGACTTTTTAGGGTGATATGTATCATTAGCGCAATGTGATCAGCATTCCCGAGTGGGCTATGAGCTTTTGTCACACAAGCCTCGGTCTAGAAGTGAGGCTTGTTGGTCTACTCGACTGGAAAATCGACAGTCTGAGAGAGGGAGTGAGCTAAGAAGAAAGTATACGTAGTTGCCGGCTGCGTCAGTAAGGCTGGAGAATACCAACCAGTCACGGTGCTTGGCATTAAAATCCCCAAATACATGTATCTGGCCCTTTGAGTCAATTGAGAGTGCTCTATCTATGATTTCAGAGACAGAGTTTAGCAGAGTACAGTCCTGGGTCGAAGGGGAACGGTATAAGAAATATAAGTAACTGACGCTGTGATGTAAAGTCAATATAAAGCACATGTAGTCTTGGTCATCTGATTCTAAAATATGTTCTCTAGTCAGGGGGAGGGTGTTCCTAGCTCGTGCATATGTTTGTCAGAGTCTTTACGGTAGAGTGGGGGGGTAGTCAGTCATGTTAAAGTGGTGAGAGGAGATTGAGGATTGAAGGTTAGTTTCACTTAGAGCTAGGATATCCGGGGAGTTTGTCAAGAGAAAGTTTTCTATGTCGTTGATGTTGATTCTAAGTCCCCGGATATTTGTGAATGCGAGCCTCAAGGGCGGAGGCTAAAGTGTTTTTGTGGGGTGTCTGGTTTAGGTTTGATTTGATTTTTTGCAATGACATGTTTTTTTTATTATATAGTTGGTTGGCCAAGGTGGGTCCTTGTTTGATGCTTATAAGCTCACACAACCAGTCCATTAGTCGCGACCTGGTCCATGGGGGTTGCGGCCTCGGGATAGGCCACCGGAGATAATTTCAGGGTCCCTTTCCATGCGCGACATGGCACATACAACTACCCACGGTATTATGCAACTGATAATGCAGCAGCCGTTCTTAGCGCTACCCAAGAGTTTGGGCTCCTGTCCTGTCAGTCGGAAACAGCAGCCAAACAAGCTGTCTAACCTGTATCGGAACAAGTAGACCCAGACTGGTCATGTAAGACTTAGTGACGAAAAAACTTACCCCAAGTTGCCCAAATAGAGAGAAAGACAACGGCGTTCATTGTCCTAGTAAGGAAACAAGGCTAGGCACTGAGTGTTTAGAGGCGTCCCAGCGCTGGTACCTCTGCGCCTGGCTAATAGACAAAGAAGGAGTGCAAGGGCCGGCGATAGGCAGAACCTATCTACTCCTAAAGCAAATGTAGGTTTGCAAACCGGATATTTTGCTCGAGATTCCAACTCTAGGAAGTTGTCGATCAGGACAGAGGAGGCCTACCTCCTCAACGATTTACTGCCACGGCGTAAGTAGTTGGTAGCAAGGTTTTGATAAGCTTTTTACAATGACTTTAACTCCAGATCTAAAATGGAAGTCGTGTATCCAGTCAGTTGTTAAGGTCGCTGAACAATTGTTTCACAATTGTAAAGCTCCAAAAAGTAACTGACTCCAGATTCAGTCCTCTACATATATAAGTAAGATACCTCAAAAGCTAGAATACTGCTGCTATCCCTAGGAAGGTGCCACTGAGCGAACTATTTTCTGCATTGAGAGAGTAAAACATCGACTTCGAAATCTAGTGGGGTGTGATTTCTTCCTTACAACCACAATCTCACAGAAAAGCCGATGCTAGTCACTCTCAATCATTATTTTCCACGAAAATGGGTCGACTAAGCTCCCATCTTTTGGTTCGCCTTGTAAGACACTCATACCAAGAACTCGTTTTGTACCAGACCGTAAGATGTATTTCTTTTACTCCCTTCATATGCTTAGCGTCAAGCGGAATTTTCATAGACAGGGCTTATTTGATGAGTCTATATCCAAAAACTTCCTATCTGTGGAACACAAAATCACAAGACTGCTTCCATGCCGACTACAACATTGCCGTCTTAAAATATAGTATCAACAGATTCTTGTCATTGACCGCCCCAGAAGCAATCAAACGCATTTCATACCATTGGTGAATGCTAGTACTTACATAGTGTTTCTAATCTATACGCTGATGCTCATTCCCGTTTCATTAAACGTTTTCCTCAAGTGGCTCTTGGCCTTGATAAGTGGTGACTACAATAGTAAAAAAGTGAAAGAAAAATCTAAACAAATTGATTAAAATCATGAAGATCGTTATCGTTTATGTATCGTAAAACTCCGCTTTTTCTTATTAACTTTAATTCTAGCTAAAGTTACTTTCAAGACGACAGTTAAAAGGCTTTGGATTCCTTTTGGATTTCATACGGCCACAGGTAAATAACCATGATTGCTTTAGACATTCGGAAGTGATTTTGAAGCCTTTCAATTGGCGGATCAAATGTCATTTCTGGCTGAAATTAAAGTTTATAGGAAAAACTTGAGTTTTCCTTGTGATTTTCCTATAAGTTCCCTTTGCCCTTCTAGAATTTAGAAATGGAAGACACCTATATATATATATATATATATATATATATATATATATATATATATATATATATATATATATATACATATGACAATAAAAAATAAAATAAATCCGACGGTATGAGTTAAAATAGAAATAGGGAAGATCTAAAACTCAACATTTCGCCCAACTGTTCCGTGTGTACTTTCAAGAGACACAAAGCTAAAAGTGGCAAAGAACGAACAGATGTATGATTTAAGGGAATATACATAGTAAATACTAATCAGGATATCATTTTTTTAATCTATGTAGGTAGAGAACATAAAAAATGATACGTATATACATATATAAAACATGTTTAATAAATAAATTATTCGTACATAAAAAATAATAAATAAAAATTAAATAAAAATAAAAATGTTATATATATATATATATATATATGTCCATCTATATATATATATAACTCAATGTATGTATTATGTATGTATGCATGTGTGTGTGTCCCTTACAGAACATTTTCTTAGCGAATCTAGATAAAATCTAAAAGTATATTCTAATGTACAATTCACTAAGTAAGTTAATGGGTGTATTACTGAATCTTTAAATGCACTTCAAAGGGAGCTATGAGACAGATTTCGTCGGGGGTCGATTATGACAGCTATTTTCAGCTAAATTTCAATTTGAGAAATAATGCGAGTAATAATGCCAGTCATCATTCAACCGGAAATGAAATCAGAGAAAGGGAGTCACTCCCACTACACCCCCTTTGTCTTTCCTTTCTTCCTTCCTCTCTCCCTAGAACCTTTTCTACCTTCCTTTCTTGATAATTAGACGCTAATATTTCAGCTACGTCTGTATGTCAATCCGTCCACCTACGCCAGTCCTGTTGTCGTGATACCATTCTTCCAGACATTACCTCCTCCTTTTTTGAGAAGTGTAGAGGTAGTGTAGTATCTGTTCTGTTGTCATGATGCACTCCTCCCAGGTATTACCTCTCCTTTTTTAGAGGTGTGGAAGTAGTGTAGTATCTGTTTAGTTGTCATGACAAAAACCATCCCAGGCATTACCCCCTCTTTTTTGGATGTACAGAGGTAGTGTAGTATCTGTTTTGTTGTCATGAAACCATCTTCACAGGCACTATCCTCTCATTTTTAAAGAAGTGTGGAGGTAGTGTAGTATCTTTTCTATTGTCATGATACCCTATTTCTAGGTGCTACCTCCTTTTTTTTGAGAGGTGTGGAGGTCGTGTAGTATATGTTTTGTGTTCATGATACCCTCCTCTTTAGTATGATTTCTTCCTTTTTATGAGGTTTTAAGGTAGTGTAGTATCTGTTCTGTTGTCCTAATACCATTCTTCCAGGCATTGCCACTCCTTTTCTTTAGAAGTGTGAATGTAGTGTAGTATCTGTTATGTTGTCATGATACTCTTCTAACAGACATTACCTCTTTTTTTAGAGGTGTGGGGTAGTGTAGTATCTGTTCTGTTGTTATGATACCCTCCTCCCAGCTACTACCTCCTCCTGTTTGAGAGGTGTGGAGATAGTGTAGCATCTGTTATACTTCTAGGCATGATCTCTTTTATTAAAAGTGTAGAGGTAATGTAGTATCTTTTCTGTTGTAATAATGACATCCTCCCAGAGATTACCTCATCTTCTTTTGAGAGGTTTGGAGGTAGTGTAGTATCTGTCCTGGTATCATGATACCCTCCTCCCAGGTTAAACCTCCTCCTTTTTGAGAGGTGTAGAGGTAGTGTAGTATCTGTTCAGTTGTCATGATAGCATCCCCTCAGAAATAAACCTCCTCCTTTTCTGAGAAGTATGGAGGTAGTGTAGTATCTCTTTTATTCTCATGATACGATACTCCCACGCATTAACCCCTCATTTTTGAGAGGTGTGGAGGTAATGTAGAATATATTCTGTTGTCATGATACTTTCCTCCCAGGTTTTACTTCCTCCTTTTTTTTTAGGTTTTGATATAATGTAGTATCTGTTCTGTTGTCATGATAGCATTCTCCCAGGCATTGCCTCTCCTTTTTTGAGAAGTGTGGAGGTAGTGTAATATCTGTTCTGTTGTCATATTAAACTCTTTACAGGTATTACCTCCTCGTTTTTGAGAAGTGTGGAGGTAGTGTAGTATCTGTTTTCCTTCCAACTAGCAAAAACATTTCTTTGGGTGAGAAAGTGTAATTTTTTGGTGGGGAGTGGGTTAAAAAAAATGTTAACTAAAATATTTATTTGGGTGGAGGCGAGTACAAAAAACTTTTTTTAACAGGGGGAAAAAATTTTTTTTACTAAAAAGATTTTTGGGGGTGGGGGAAGTAGAAATTTGTTTTGCGTGCTGGGGGTTAAATTTTTTTCTACTAATTTTTCTTCATATCTCCGCCCCTGAGCGCATACTATATACGTATTTTCTCCGCCACAGTGCGCATACATAAGAATGCGCTCCTGTCGTATCAATGAACAAAAATCAAGTTCATTCATTTAGCGTCATTATCATAAAAAAATAATTCATATTAGTGCGCTCCCGTTGTATCAAAGAACACATAGTGTGCCTTTGAAGAAGAAGAAGAAGAAGAAGAAGAAGAAGAAGAAGAAGAAGAAAAGTAAACGTATTCTATAGGGGCGCATTACTGCACAAGTCCTTAAAAACGTATTCCACAGGTGCAGTATACTGCACAAGCTTCCTGTTGCATATTTTTGCTTGTTGAAAGCAGAACAGATAATACATTACCTCCACATCTCTGAAAAGGAGGAGGTAATGCCTAGGAAGATGGTATCATGACAACAGAACAGATACTACACTAACTCCACACCTCTTAAAAGAGCAGGGGGTAATGTCTGGAAGGATGATATCATGACAATAGAACAGATACCACATTACCTCTAAACTTCGCCGTATAATAGTCTGACGCGTCCAGATCTGGCTGTATCTCGATTCGGCGCCCTGTTTAAAATGACCAAAAACCACTAAAAACCAAAAAAAAAATGACATTTTGGTTACAAAAACAAAAAATGCATAAAAGACAATAAAAGAAGATAAAAAATACAAAAATTGGCGCCAAATAGCATAAAGAAAGAGAATTAAGAAAAAACATAAAAAGACATTTTATGAAACATGTAAAAACCCAAAAAAGTATAAAAAACATAAAAATTAGTGCAAAAAATCGAAACAAAAAATTGATCAAAACACACAAAAAACAGATAAAAAACAAGAAAACATCAAAAAACATCAAAATTAGCGCAAAAGCAAAAACAAAAAATTTAGAAATAAACATGAAAAAAATTTAAAAAACAAACAAGAAAACAAAAAACATCAAAAACATCATAATTTTCCTTAAAGAGAGAAAAAATAATAATATTGACAAAAACATGAGAAAAAAAAAATCATTACAAAACATCAAAATTTGCGAAAAACTCAAAAAAATATTGTTTGATAATATTTTTTCATTTCCTTCACCCGCCCCTAAAAAATGTTGTTACTCTCCACCCACCTCAAATATCTTTTGAACTCTCCCCCACTCAAAGAAATAGTTTTAGTTAAAAAAAAAAAGGTTTCTCCACACCCCTAATTTTTTTTACCTTTCCTCATCCCTAGAAATATTTTGAGTTAAAAAAAAAAGTTGGAAGCAGCATAGAAACTGCACTACCTCTACACCTCTAAAAAATAGGAGGTAATGTCTGGGAGGATGGTATCATGACAACAAAAAGGATACTACACTACCTCCACACCTCTCAAAAGAAAACGGGTAATGCCAGGGAGGATAGCATCATGATAACAGAACATATACTACACTACCTCTACACTTCTCAAAAAGTGACAGGTAATGCCTGGAAGGATGGTATCATTGGGTTATATATATATATATATATATATATATATATATATATATATATATATATATATATATATATATATAATGTACTCGAAATGTATATATACAAAATATACATAGTAAAAAGAAAGGAGAATTTAATAGTAAAAAGAAAATCAAAAAATAATAATTCAAAATCTTACATCTTGTACATAATGTTCAAATGGTATGACACGCGAATTAGGGATCACGTTCGTGTCCACTTGTTTTATTTTTAAGTATTTCCGGTTGTTACACAGCGGTTAATTTCTCTTGCATATATTCTAGTTAATAGTATTTTATATTATTAAAAAAAATTATTCTTAGTTATATTATCATAATTTATTTTCGATCAATAAAATTGCTCATTATATCTTATTTTTATATCTTATTTTTTGCTAATATCCATGACTTCTATGTAATTAACTTGTCTCCCCTTGATTGTTGAATTTCTACTTGTGTGATGAAAGCGAAATAAAACTCATTATATAACTTTCGATTTGAACTTTTTCATTCGTTGTTGAATTAAATTGTTATTTTGTTTTCGTCATGTAATTATCTAGCTTATTTCTCTGTTTTTATTTTTCAGTTTGTGTGTTTGTGTATCTAGTTATTAGTATTTACATTACTTCATGGTTGAAGAGGTAACGCATCGCGAATACTCACTGAAGAACATCATATTAACCAGCCTAAATAATTATAAGATAGAATTAATAAAAACAAATCTAAACATTTAACAATTTAGTCAGATCGAAGATACACAAATGCCTCAATAATCAGAAGTGATTATAGAGAAAACAAACGCACGAATGTGTGTGCTATTGCAAATTGTTTCCTATAATCTGTGTATGTTAGCATGTAATATATGGTCAGATGTATGTGTGGGTGGTGGTTTGTCTATCAATGTTTGGCCGGCGATAGAGTGTGTGTGTGAGTGTATAGGTCGATGTTGCCTTCTATAGAGTCAAGTGTGCGTAATGTCTCTGCGTCTGATGCTATGAAAGGAGGAGGGAAATTTTAAGCTTATTGTTTGATATATGTATATATTGTATTCATGTATGTGAGTGACGTCTACGTCCTTCCAATATGTAAGAGCTGCGAAGAAGGGGTGATGTTTGTTGTTCGGGAATAACACATTTAGAAGAGTATAACCCCAACGAGCATATAGCTACAATCTTGAAAAAAGTTAATTTGTAATTTATTAGTTTTTTTATTAGTTTTTCATTCATATTTTGGACCGGACGATTTTATTCTGTCTGATTTATGTTTGAACAATTTAAAATGTAATATTTAGTTGATCTTACAGTCCCGTAGGAATGTATTTACATCGAAACGCTTGTTAACTCGCGTAGTCTGTTCTAATATTTACACAAGTTAAGTTTCATGAAGCTCTAATTTAAATTGAGCATTTTTGCCAAAATATTAATTAAAAGTTCAATTGTAATTTTAATAGAACACTCGTCGAATATTTGTACATAGAAGAAAATCTACGGCAAATTCATTGACATAAAAGCTACCGTCACAAACACTAACAAAACTACGAAGTGTAAATGGACAGCTAAAAAACAAAAACTTAGATGAGCACTCACAAAAGAAGGACAGGGGTCTGTCTCGAGATGTATATATATATATATATATATATATATATATATATATATATATATATATATATACCTATAAGTCAGTAGTGGCGAAGACTTCTCGCAACCTGGACTCTCCTCCAGCGCTCATAGTAGTTAAGGCTACTACTTTTTCTGATCAACTCATCATGTCAACCTACTATTTCGATGTACTTGCATGACATTTTTCTTCAAATTATCATCCTGAGGAAGTCTTACAATAAAGACGAAACGTTGATGAATATATAAAAAAAATATTTCTTGGCGTTTTTCCTTTTTCATTTCCCATCACGTCGGATTACTCTCATCCTTCTTTTGTCATTCATATATATATATATATATATATATATATATATATATATATATATATATATATATATATATATATATATATATTAAAGAAAGAAAGATGAAGATAAAGAATTGCATAAGCTTTACTGTATCGCGATAGATCTCTTTACGATACTTCAATTATGGTTAATTCTATTATCATTAGTATATATATATATATATATATATATATATGTGTGTGTGTGGGGGTGTGTGTGTGTGTGTGTGTACGTACTATGCTAACTTTGCAACGCTGGTTAACCAGCGTAGGCTGTTCTAATGTTATATATATGTATATATATAAGCTGAATATATATATATATATATATATATATATATATATATATATATATATATATTTATTTATTTTGGTACAGAAAAATAAGTACAACATTCGTACCGTCGGTTTCAAGCACAGAAGGATTTAGCGCTCCGGCCATCTTCAGCTTCTGTTATCACCTGTTTCAAAAATGTGATGTCACGTATCACTCTTGTTTGGACGCGTTATTTGCTTAGAGTGTTATGTATGTGCGTTTAAATTTACTGTAAGGAAGGTTTAATAAGGTTTGAAAAAAGTGTGAGGGGTGAATAGTAACAGTTGTAGATTTAAACCGGAAAAAAATTTAAAGAGATATAAAAAAATAAAAAAATAAAAAATAAACAATATTTCTATATAAATCCTGTAAGCCAATATTTATGAGTATCGTATATTTGGCCGTTACTGTTTTGGGGGTTAATTAAGTATCTTCTAAAGGAATATAGGAGAGAAAATAGGTTTATGGATTATACTTTTGAGGAGATATAAAGGTTAATGGAACAACATTAAATTCAAATTTTAATCCTGGATTAAAATACTTTAAATCAATCCCAACGGAATTCAAATAATGATATCATCCTAGCGATCTAAGTGCAGTAACTCTGCATGGTTTTTGAATGATTTGTATTCGGGATTTAACATTATTAACTAAGGTATAGTGAATTTTTATGGGGGTATAATATTGGTATGTTGATTTAAACTGGTTTAGAGATAAGAGTAAAGATTGTTCGGCAAGATTGAATCTGTTTGGGAGATATGGGAGATTAGCATTATGACCGAGAGATGGTAGGGACTTATGGGAGTAATAATAATGTGAAATGAGGGTGTTACCCTCTTAATGACTGGCGAAATATTTTTGGGAAAGTTATAATTATTGCTTTTGAAAAGTAGTGTGGATATGAGCTGATTAAGGTATTTGTTCGTATTTTTTATTTTTTTATATTTATGAGGGCTGATAGTTGGGAATATTTTCCGGGGTAGTAGTCGTTATTTAATGGAGCAATTATGTGGTTATGTATTTGGCAGAGGTGGGTGTAGCTAGGCCTTTACGTGTATCGGTAAGTCCAGTTCATGAGTAGTGCTTGGGTCCTGTGGACGCATCCTTTAAAGATTTCACTTCGATATATTCAAACAGACTGTATTTGAGTCAATGATGGCTTTTAATATATGGTATCATTCAGCGTCACAGAGAGGGCATCTATTTATGGCTGGGGAAAAGGATTGTCTTCTCTTAATTACTTTCCATTTGATGGTGAAGGGTGTCTTTTCATCTGTAAGTTGCCATGTCCGGGTCGCGAGTGCCGTATCTGTCTTGTTTTTGTATCTGAATGTGTTTCTGTGCGCGTATAATCTTTGTTTGAAGGTTCCCTGCGTCATGCCAATGTATTTTCCTGCTCTGCTGGTAGTCTGGTTTGTAACTGTGGCTTTATATACGAGGGAATCGATTTTGCAATTCCCCTCTAGGGGCAGTTATCTTTGTCCTGGCATGAGCATCCGTCGTTTGCAATTGCTCTGGGCTCCGCAGAGATGATTTTTTTATGGATCGGGCAGTGGAGTAGCTAACTTTAATAGAATTTCTGTTACAATATCTGTACAGGTTGTGTGTGTGGGGGGAGGGGTATTTATCGAGTAAGTTGAGGAAAAGGTGGCCTACCTTTGTCTTTGTATTGGTGGAATAGGGTGGGGAAAATCAGATCACCGACATCCTTCTATTGCGGCTGCCCCGTGGTTGGTCTCGTTAGGGGTGTATGAAATCTCTTCTCTTAACCCGCTGTCGAGGAGCGCTTTTTTGTAATAGGGTGCTGCCTGGTTGAAAATTTCGGGACTGTATGAGAGGTGTGAAATTCTTTGGCTAGTATTATTGATTACATTTTTACAAACAGTGAGGTGATAGGATCCCTTGTGTATGTATTGGAGTGTCTCATTGGGTTTGTGGAAAGGTTTGTGTGTGTTGTTTGTAAGGTTCAGTGTAGTATCTAGGAAATCTACTTGCTCTAAATTTGTTTTAATGGTGATGTTAAAGCCGAGTTTTTTAAATGTTTTTGTTAAATCTTTTCTAAATCTATATAGTGTGTTCCCGTTGTGGTTGCGTTACAAGCAGAGTCCGTCATCTCTTTAAAGACCAAAGAAATGTCTTGGAATTTATTTTGGAGCGTATCCAATATGAGCAAGCCGACTAAGTCGAAGATGTCTGCACTGTCATAAGGCCCCATTGCAATATAAAATGAGTCTTCTGGGTTTGATTTTTTAACACAGGTCCTTCCCTCGAAAAAAAGTAGGGTTTGTCTTGCTTGTTGTATTGTGTCGCTTTCAAGTTAACTGATGTTTGTGTGTGAAAGTGCAACGGTTAAGGCCTTGTCTAGAGTTTTTTTTGTTATGGAGGGGTAGAAGTCAAGTATATCTAATTGTGTGAATTTGCATCTGTGTTTTTCCTGTATGCTATGGAACAAATTTAGGACTGAATTTGTATTGTTTTACAGACTTAGTTTTTTTTTTCTTAATCTTATTAACTATATTTTTAAAAATTGATTTACTTGCTAGTTTTATTTCACATTTAGCTGGGTTGATTAGTCTGCAGGAGGGCTTATTCCTGAAGCTATTTATATATATATTGAAGCACTAACTGGTCTAGCCGCACTGATGACCTGTGAAACAGCGAGACAGTCTGTATGTGAATGACTATATATATATATATATATATATATATATATATATATATATATGAGGGTGGACGTGTAATCGACACAGATAAAGACATGGATTTCAATATAACAAGTAGTGACAATTTGTTATCATCTGAAAGAGAAATAAAACCGACGCTGATTATTTTTCACGCAAAATCAGTCGATGTACGCCAAATTGTCGACGTTATCCAATCCAGAGTGTAGATCAAATAAGTTCATTCATGGCAAACAAATATACGGATTTGCTTCGCATACAAAGAGTGTCGCCATCTAAGTGTCAACAATACTTTCTATGTTTCTCTTTTTTCTGGGGGGGGGTCATTTTGAGATTAGGGAGGTTATATTTATTAGGTGTTAGCGAATGACGGTGGATAACAGAAAAATATCTACGAGCATTTAGAACCTCGTTCGATATATTAAGTATATAGTGTTACATGAGTTTCATGATATAAATGAATATATATATATATATATATATATATTCTACTTGAAGAATGTGTGTCTTAGGAAGGGTAAAATTAATTTTCAGAATAGTTGTGCACCACTTTAATGCCCGTTAGGAAGATTAAAATCAATATATATATATATATATATATATATATATATATATATATATATATATATATATATATATATATTCTGCTCACCTTTAAGACCAGAATTCTTATTTTAATTTTGATAAAAATCTATTAGATAGTTTTTATGTTAGAAAATCTCGAAAATATAAGATTTGAGTTTAAGGGGTCTTAAAACTAAACTGAAATCCAGAGAACTTGCTTCATTGATGTCTAATGACTATGGATCAAATTTAATGCAACTCTAAAATATTGAAAATACTATGAATAAACTGAAATTTGGGCAAAATTTATTAACTGATATTTAAAACCTATTGTTAAAATGTCACTAAAATAGGGTGTGTCTGAATTTTCACGAACGATCCCACCGCTTGTCAGTACGCTTATCATAAAAATTAAACAATATATAGCTCAGATTACTCACATTCGTGCCTAGAACGCAGCGTTCAAAAGTGAATAATGATCGGTTAATTATTCCAGGAGTGAATTATGTACATACAAATATATAAACATATACTGATACCTAGTGTTATATAAATAGAGATATGTAAATAAATGTGTTAGTATTGTAAAAATATATTCATGGCAATTAAGCTACGCAGGAAGGTTTATGTTTTATTCCCGATGGGGAATCATCAGACTAATTGTGTGAATGTATATTTAACCGTTGTGTTATATACAAATAATGCTTATCATAGATAATAACCAATTAGATTAATTCGTTTCATTACTCCCTCCCTTCCTATTTATTTATATCAGCCAATGGATGTCACTCCCTTTAACCTTGGCCCAACGGACCACGGGATGCCTGATATGTTTTAAGTGTCACGCCGATTAATGAGTAGTAATTGAACTAAGATATGAGTTCGCCACGCCATTGTGTGTGAAGTAAGTTGTCGGATGTTGTTATTGTTGTTATTATTCGGTCTCTCTCTTTTAGAGCCGCATTTTTTGGACGCTACTACTTTTTTTCTTTTTTCCCTTTCTTTTTGTTTCCCTCATCGGCCATGGCAGCCGATGCCATGTGCCAAGGGAAAATAAGACTAAGGAAATGGGGTTGCTACCTCCCCCCAACCTGGGACGTCAGGTTTGACCAACGGGGGGCAGTTAACATCAATCTTGAAGAATTCCGTGTGACAATATAAAAATAAAAGTAAAATTACTTACACCGGACTCATTATTGAATTGCCAAAATAGGAAGATATACAAAGAAAGACACTTACCATGTTCATCGTAGACAGGAGAACAAAAAAGGGAATACGAGCATCTGTAGATATAATTACAAAGTTGCTATCTACGGTGGGGCATAGGGTAGTTAAAATAATTAAAACTCGCGGATATAATAACTGGTTTGCACTTTTCGCATCGGATACTGAATGTATGATACTCGCCAAAAAGGAAATAATCACTCAAGATTATATACTAAGTATAGAGCACTTGAGAAGGCGAAGAAGTACAATCACGGTATTTCATGTTCCCTTCTATATTGAAGATGAACACTACGGCGCTTGACCAGGTATGGAGAACTGATGCCAGTGTTTTGCAACCAGTACTTTTCGATTTGGAATTACAACATCCTGATTTATCGCAAGGCTTTCATTGATATCCCTTATTATCTCGAGGTAGGAGACTAGAAGCTTCCAGTTATCGTCGCAAGTAGAAGACCTGCCTGCTGAACTTGCAGTGGAATAGGGCATCTAACGTTTGACTGCTCTGAAAGAAACAAACCGAAAAAAAAAACAAGGTTAGGGAACATTTAGGCCCTAAAATTGGCTTCTTACTACCAGGGCCCCCCCTAAAAAATCTCCAGAAAAAGAAAAGCACTGAAAAGAAATTCCCAGAACGTATTAAACTAGACGAAGAGGGAAATAGATGGACGCTAGTCCAAGGAAAAAAAAACTCCCCGAAGACTCACTATGGAACAAATGAGAAAAGAAGAGGAAGAATATAAAATGTCGACGAACTCAGGGCAAGAATTATATGTTGAGGCTATACATCTCAACAAAATCTAACAGAAAAAAGACACAACCCAGACCTACTTTTCCCCCAAAACACAGCGCAGCAAAGTGGTCGCTAAGTCCAACCCCCAAAATACGCCCACAATATCGCCTGTTTCCCCACCTACAAAACCCAATCCATATTACTAGATGTCGCCTCCAGTCACCGTTCCTATAAAAAAAATGGAATATAAACTGATTCCATTAAGTCCGACTCCTAAAAAAGCCAATATCGACTCTCCAAGATCTTCCTCGCTAGTCTCCACTCATAAAACTCTAAAGGAACACGCCACCCGCTTCCCCTAAGAAAACACTAGTCCTTCTTTCCTCTTCCCCGTTTCTCAAGCACGCTCGGACGCCTACTCCCCCCAGTCCCAAATGAACACGGATTTAAACATTCCCCACTCCACGCTCCTAATGTGTGGAAACGTAACTGTCCCTGTCAAAGAAAAGGGGAGAAAAAGACAACTCTTCTACCCAAATGAAGATATATGTAGAATATCGGCAGAGGGCAAGAGACATCACTTCGTTGATTTGAAGAGGATGCTCGCTTTTACGGAGGTAGGTAGTAAGTCCATTGAAACTCCCTACAACTTTCCCAACGCCTCCCGAGTACTGACTGTTGTATTCCCTCGTAATGATGCAAAGGCTTTATGGCGAATGTTAGAGGAGGCCAACTTAACTTTCGACATCTATCCACAATTAGCTAGTCATAAAGACCCAACATTAAGAGGTTTAAGAACATAATGTCATGAGAGGGTCCCCATAGTTTTACACCTCTCCTTGTATAGGGCAGGAAAATTAATATTCCTATTGATGTCGGCGGCTTGTCCCAATATGGGTTCATCAACACTGCGATTGGAACTCATTCTATGGGAAGGGTCGTCAGCACCTTGACCACATTAATGTTCGTTGAAGAAACTCGACCCTAAGATACTACAATGGCACTCTTTCTAGCAAGTGTGAATGTCAGGGGTTTGAGAGCCGGTTCTCGAAAATTGCGTATATGGCAGGACCTTAAACCCTTGGAGTGGATGTATGCTGTATTCAGGAAATTTACTTAATGCAAGGTGATTATTTGAATGCGTTGTCTGGGAATTTTCACGTCTATTCAGCGTACTTCAATTCTAACTCTAGGGGGTTTCCTGGCTAGTGAAGCGAACTTTAGATGCGTCGTGTGACCCTGGTTTCATGGATTCGGAAGGAAGTGCTTGCGTTCTGGATGTTACCATAAAAGATAAGGCGTTTAAATTGATTGGGGTTTATGCGCCCAACTATCAGGCTGACCGCGCTCCCTTTTTTTTCTGGCGAAACGAACAGTTCATGAACACATCTCGTTCAGTTATTTTAGCGGGAGACTGGAACGCGATCCTGGATCCCGATATAGATCGCACGGGTAATACTTCTAGGGGTGCTAACACAGATCAGAATGCTAGAACATTTCGCGAATTTCTCGATAAGTTTGATTTTATCGTTAAATTCCGAAATGGGAAGCCCTGTGATATAGTATTGACTTGGACATCTAGTCGCGGCTCCGGTTCAGTGCAGCTTTCAAGTTATACTGACCGGTTAATGTACGTGTAACTAAAATAGCTGTAAACCTAGGTTAGCTGTATACTGGAAACTAAATAGTTCGTTGTTCGATGTGATTAGTTATCGGGAACAGCTAGTACTAATATATCAGCGGGTAATGACGGGGGCTATCATTGGGAAAAAGTTGTGGGTAGAGTTTTTAAAAATCATTAGGTCGTTTTCTGCTGATTTATCCGACGACTCAACCTGGAAGCTTGGGCAGCAAAAGCGACACTAGAATCTAGATTAGATCGGGCGGTGGTGGCGGGAGATATTACTAATGTTACTATAATTAAAATAAAGCACGCCTCTTTGACTAGCAAGGAGAACAAAGCTTTTTTAATTAGGGCTAAGTAATAGATAATGCCTCAAGAGGAGACAAATATAGCCGCTAAAATTGCGTGTAGAGGAGCGTCGACGCGCCACCGATCAACATATCGCACGTGTCACATTCCAGACGGACGTATCGTGACCACAAACGATGGTATTTTGGAGGCGTTTCGTTCTCACTTCCAGGATTTATTTACCAAGGAGCTCGGTCTGTCTTTAGCGCACTTTGACCACTATTTAGTTGACTTTTCTCGCTTCTGGGCCACCGAAGCGGCTAGGTGCGAAGGTTGCATAACAGAGAATGAAGTCATGGAAGCCCTAAAGGGAATCGGCCTGAGTAGATCTCCTGGGATCGATGGTTTCCCCTCCGAGCTGTATTTGAGGTTGTCGCACATTTTTGTACCTTTGCTGACAGTTTTATTTAACGCTTGGTTTAGGAACAAGTTATTACCTGAGTACTTTACCAAGGGGATTATCAAATTGTTACGCAAGAGCAAAGATGGTGGGCCCTTTACTATGGCAAACACAGAGTTAGAGATGTTGGCCAAGATTTTAGCAAATCGCCTGCAGGGTGTTTGGGCTGGTCTGATTAGCCCCGAATAGACTTGTTCTATGAAGGGTAGGACCATTCAAGATTATTTGCACGCGATACGGTAAATTATTGAGAAAGTCGAGAAAGTCCTGATCTTCAGCGGACAAACATTGGTCGGAAGTATTGGAAGCGAGTCGGACCGCAGATGGTATGTGAATCTGTAGAAATATTTCATTAAAGGGAAGATCGGAAGTGTGTGTTCTACACCTCTACTCGATCATTTTATATCGTCTATCAGTGCTTCACTCCCGTCGGATACACGGCTCTTTTCAGGTTTTTATGGCTTGGTAGATCCCCTATGGTTCCGTCGCGAGAGATATTATCTACATTCTTCTGAGGGCGGTCTGGGAATGCCAAGTGTTGAGATTCATCAACATACTCTTTGGCTATACTACCTGGATCGAATGTGTACAGCAGTTGAGGGGAACGATGGTTTTTGTAAAAAATAAACTAAGAAAGGCTTTCCGGCTTTGAAACGGGTGCACTTGGATGAGGGGGGCACACAGGTTGCCCCTAGGCGAGTTCTCTTTTTATCGCGAGTGTCGACGGGATTTGAAGTTCCTCTTACGGATGAAGGAAAGCCTCTCTGACACCCAGCTGTTTCTTCGAAAAGCATTGTATCGGGTTATGGTGAGTAGATCTGTTCGAGATCAGATGATTGAGGAGCTCGATTTGTCGAGGGGATGCTACGCTCAATCTGGCCTTGGACGCCTGGGCTAAAGGTATTCGATAATGACGAGGCATCTCTGGCCTGGCTGATCATTAGAAATGCTCTCTGAGTCGATAAAAAGTTTCATGCAGCTGGCATTAGGAATTCGCCTATTTGTCTTCGTTGCGGTGATGAAGACGAGGCTGTTAGTCACGCCTTTGTTTATTGCTGCATTGTTGTGCCGCTTATTAAGTTAGTTGTAGGTCCGCATACTGAATTTAACGTCCTTCGAACAACACCTATTAATGCAATTGGGCTCCGACAAATGATAGGCGAAGACGTTTTGTGTTCTATCGCTTACTAGTTTTGTTAAGAAGTGTGATATGCTAGACACATATGGACGTTATCTACGAAGGTGAGACCTTCGCTGCCCTCGACCTTATTCGAATTTTCAAATATCGTCTGAAGATTCGCATTAGTTCCGAAAAGGAGAAACTCCCTTCGGCAGATTTTGGTGAAAGGTGGGTGACAATTGCACGATTGTGTCGAGTGAGAGGTATTTAATTGGTATTTGGACGTACCTTAGGCAAAGGATTTTGGTTACTTCAACGAACGTTGATCATGTCCCGTTTAAGGCTAGATTAAGAGACCTGTTTTGATCATCATATAGTTCATAACCTAGCTAGTGCATGAATGATTTCATTAGGCCCCCGCTTGTGTTTCATCCTTACCCCCCCCCCCCCGCCGGGTAGATTTTTTCCCAATTAAAGTTTTTGTTAATTCCCCAACCCCTTGCTAAATTAGGTGACAGATAGCCTGATTTATCAGAGATGCGTGTAACCTTTCGATATTTTTGAAAGAGGTGGTGATAATAAAGCGTTTGGGCCTGCATCATGTTTTCACTGGGAAATCCGCATATCAGCCACAAGATTAGAAATAGGGGATCCTTATACAAAAACTGGAGCTTTTTTCATCTATTGTATATAATTGTATCATTTTTTCTTGTATATAAAATTTTTATGACCCAAATTCCGCATTGCACATTATATAATTGTGGGTTTTAAGTAGGATTGTTGCCCACTACTCATGCCTGGACCGCGGCAGTACACGTTTCGTATACTCGTCATGCAGAGGGTTGGTCGTCTCGTCCAGTGATAGTCGTCTCAATGGATGAATTCTTTCTTTTCTGCCGTCGTCTGTTGTCTGCAATAAAAGCCATGTTCTGCACTCCGAAGACAAACTCTTCTGTTGAATTTAATTCATTTATTCAAGCGTTGTTATTTCATCTCGGGGAACGTCGAGAGAGAGAGAGAACAATCACTACTTTATCGTAGTTAGTTATTAATGTTTTCTTAACTTTACATTGAAAGGGAGGAAAGGATTCTCGCGCTTGTCTTCCCTGAAGGGAAATATTCCGTATATTTACATTGTGAATCGCATGTCCTCTCAGTTCGCTCTCTGAATCAGACTGACTAAAAACTCGCTTCTCACGAGAGCGAGTGACGTCACAGATCCCTTTGTTTCCCACGCAGGGCCCGCGAAGTCACACAGTCTCTCGCAGGTGTAGACTGACCCTTGATCTAAGGTCTCGTCACACGTAACCTTTTCACGTCTGCCAGCTCCGACTGTGAGAACAAACCATGTTCTACACTCGACTGCCCCGCGTTAATTCGCGCAAGTCAACTCCGATCTCCAACAGATACGTCCATTCCCATAGGGGCATTATCTAACAAGATAGTCATGGTATAAATAAGTGTAGTGTATGGTGCATGAATGCAGTATGAATTTGGTAGTTTGGTGAATGATGGTCACAAATGAAACTAGCCAAGTTAAGCCAGTAAGAATATGTTAATGAGGACCTATCTCTTCCCACCTCTTTGTTGGCCTTTTGCCGGGTGTTTATATATCCAGGGGTGCTTTGTCTAGCTAGTTAACCAATCAGATTCTTTGTGATTCTCTTAGCCAATCGTTTGGCTTCTTACAAACAAAGGTTCGGTTGATTTTACTTTCTATTTCCTATTCTATTGTTCTGTTTTCTATAGGGTGACTCATCCACGTTTCTTAGTTTTGTCGAAATAATGGGTGATCTTATTTTAAAATGTGCTTGCTTGTGTTTCTATTTTACGTTTTTTATTTATTTATTTATTTGTTCATTTATTTATTTATTTATTTATTATGTATTAGTAACCCAAGGTGAATTTTATTCTGTGTAAGCAGTTGTGTACTATTTTACTTCTACAGTTTCATAGGTTTCGGGGGTCTTTAAAGTTTAGGATTTTTAATTTCTCATTCATGCATAATCTACACGGGTCGTCTAAATGTCTACATGTACTAGCCTGTCGTATTATTTTCCATTCGATTATTTGTGAGCAGCCGCTATCTTTGAGCACCCAATAATAGTTTGCTAGTGTTGTTTTAATTCGGCGTGTCTTGCTTTTAAATGTGCTGCTGTGGTCATAATATCTGGTTTTACAATCTTGGGAGGTCATACCCACGTAGTACTTCTTGTTATTCGGTCTTTTCTTGGAAAATATTGTGGATTGGTAAAAAATACTTTTGATTAGGCATTTGTTTTGTAGTTCACAAAGTGTACGATTCGTGTAGTTAAAGCTTTTATCTTCATTACTAATTTTGTAACTTCTATTTGGGTTATTGCTATTAGTGTTTGGGTTATTACTATCTGTAGTTCTTATATTGTATTCTTTTTAGTGTTATTTTTGCTATATTAGTCAGTTTATTTGCGCAATCCTTATATGCTATTTTACATCTGCAGACACGCGTTCGTCACAGATAGACATGTATTAATTGCTGATTTCTGCTGACATTAGAGTCAAACTATATTGTACACTTTGTGTTATCTATTCGAAATAATCTCTTTGGTAGAATGTATATACGACAATCATATACAATAATAATAGTTACGTCAGTTATACGACAACCTACCATGCAATTCTCTAACACTAGCGCAATTTGCAAACACCTAAAACCATGACTACTACTTTCTGAATTCAGAAACAGTTTAGTTAATAACACAAAAATGGTATCAACATAGAAGGATTACAAATTCTAGAAGCCAGCTATGTTAAACTAGACACCATCACAAATAATAAAAGTAATAATGAAAACAGTCGCATAATTTGTAAGTAATCAAGCTTAGTAACTTACACTAATAAATTATTAGCAGTTAGACATTAGTTATTTGAATTCTGTTAGTTCATTTAACGTTATCGCGTTGAGATGCAGCATATCGTCACTAGAGACGTTCGTTTTACAGTGTGTACGCCTTAATATAAATATTGTGTAAATAGGTCAATAAATTATATCAAAGTGTGTCAGAATTGTGTTATTCCTCTACCAATAGATAGGAATATATATTAATTCTTCTTATGTTCTTACATTTTAAAAACGTGATCTTATTAGGTCAAAAGAGAATAAGTTTCGGATTCAGAGTAAAAAACTGGTCCGAAATCAAGGATTATGTCTGCGATCTGGAGAAAAGCGCTGAGCAGAAGTTAATAATTATATTTTATAATTGATAATTATCAAATTAATTATCGTATTTATGCATGAAGTTGTACGTGGCGTGCCAATCCATAAGTCATACAGAATCTCTTCGTATTTCACACCTTTTTCGGAAAACATGGTTTTAATATATTTTTTCTTTTCTAACGCTTCGAGCAGTTTTAACGCCTCCGGTGACTTCCATGCTTGTATTGAAATATTTCCGGATGTTATTAATTTGTGTTATGAAAGAGTAATGCGCTAATCAAGAATCTAACACACACGCATACATACACACTCACATGCATATATGTATATATATATATATATATATATATATATATATATATATATATTGCCACATTCTATTACACATTCATTATGACATAATATATTGTGTGTATATGGTTATTTCAAAATGTTAAACTAATTGTTAGAGCTTATATATATATATATATATATATATATATATATATATATATATATATATATATATATATTAGTACTTCATGTATCCACATAAAATATTATAAGGAGATATAATTTTTTATGTATCAGTTTTCAGTATTTACTTCAACAGTGCTCGATACGTAAGTAGAGCTAGGTAGTAAGCAATGAAAATATATATGGCCTGACGATTCCCCCGGGGATGAAACACGGGAGCCTCTGTGTAGCTTGATTGCCATATATATTTTCATTGCTTATTGTATATATATATATATATATATATATATATATAATATATATATATATATATATATATAATATATATACGTTTTGAAATTCGTAGACACTTGTTTCATCGTTTCTGCGATTAATCAGTGCGTATATGTATTTATATAAGAAATAATATCAATATATATTAAATTTATATAGATCAAAATGATTCCCGAAGGGATCGCCTTGTAATCACAAAAGCAAGCTATATACTAAGAAGTACGTATCTATTTCTAAAATTATTATCATATCATTTTATAATAATTTATACCTAAACCAAGTAATCTTTTTCACAATTGCTTAAAAAATGTGTATATACAATAGTTTTAAACAATTTTAAACAAAATAGATAATCATATCGCCATTCACCAATCTCGTATGAGTCACTTCCGGTCTAATCATACCTAACTTCTATAGTAATCTAGTAAAATGACTAATATTTTACTAATTTTTATTTCAACTATCATTCGATCTCATTATGTCATCACTAATTCCTATTATGTAAAAAAAACATTACTAAACTACGTAATTTAATATTCGTGCGGGCTCCGGTCAATAATCACGTATAAAAATTTAAACTTAATGAGCAAAGAAGAGCAAACTTAATCCTAATAACTGCTAATCTATATAATTAAAGTAAACGTACGTGTAGGCCACGAACGTATCGCGTGATTGGGGGAGACAAAGAGAGAGAGCTGAAGTTTGAGGCAGCGATAGCATTAATTTTATCTATTCATTATCGATTAGTTTAGATTCAATGATTTCAAGCAGTGAATGGAAATTAATTTGCGAAGCCATAGACAGCGGGCGACACCAGCTAGTTAGTAATAAATTAACGTAAAATATATACTATAAATTACGAATTACTTTTAACAATATATATATATATATATATATATATATATACATATATATATACACGTCTGTCTATCCCATCTCTCTCGCTGTCTCTCTCTTAGTTTTATATGATACACTCTACCCTGTATTCTCTTCCCTGCAAAAATAACATGCGGTGCCAAATTGTCTCGTAATTCAACTTCCTTAGCCTTCCAGTCATAACCAAACAATTTCATGTTTCCTTTAACGAAAAAGTTGGAGATAAACTGTAGAAATTAGATCGAACACCCACACAAAACCAACAATTATGACGATTAACTGCTTTGATGAAAACTAACACTTCACTCGTAAATTAAAAGTTATTCCATGAATACTAGAGAAATTCACCATAAAGCTACTTTGACGATCACGGAAAATAATATGTAAAAGATATAGGAGAAATGTGTATATTAGTATACACACACACATACGCACCTATGCATATATATATATATATATATATATATATATATATATATATATATATATATATGATTATTATTTTTTACACAGTCATGAACAAAATCTGTGACACTAACATGTCGATGTTGTCGATCAACAGCTGTTATAAGCTGACATCTCATCAGGCAAAGTTAAAATCCGATCTTAACCTTAGATTATATATATATATATATATATATATATATATATATATATATATATATATATATATATACTTTATAAATACCCGTTCAAGGACGGGTAAAATTAATTCTCCGAACAAAATAGTTTTTCAGTATGTTTAATCCATTACGGAGATTAAAATCAGTATAAAAGTATACTAAACCCAATGGCTCGACACTTTTAAATATTGGTCAAAATCCATTGCACGAAAATTGTACGCTTATTCTTATTTGAATTTGTAAATTGTCAGTTTTGCCTATATTATGCCCTCTAATTGAAATTTGGGAAATATTTATTAATTTATATCTCATCCATATTGTTAAAATTTCAGGCAAATCAGAGGGATCTAAATTTGCCTGATTTGCATCAAACTAAATTAAACTAAATATAATCCATATTACGCCTCGCAGCTGTGTTCCACAATTCATGATGATAGGTTCTTTAGTTAAGGAGTTTAGCCTGTACAATATATATATATATATATATATATATATATATATATATATATATATATATATATATATATATATATATATATATATATGGGCATATACACATACCTAACTAGATAGGTATACTTCTCTTTTACAAAAAGATAATGTGACCATATTACTCACCGAACGATCAGAATATAAATAATTACTTTGCCAACAGAAAGCTGTGTAAGGAATAACATAATTGCTATAATATTTCATTTTATTAATTTCATCTAGTATTTTTTTACTTTTATATAGAAGGCATGGATGTGTAATAAAACATTATTAGAAAACCATCTGTCAGATTGTTTTCGTATAATTTTACTTAATTTATTTATAGTTTCAGGTGGGTTTTTAATGCCTGAAAAATCCAGACCTCTACAAAAGGGAACTCTGCATTGTAAAAAAAATAAAAATTGCCTTAGTCTAGAAAAATATCTCGTTCACTGATCGAGGACAGAAAAGATGAAGTGTAGTATCAGAACAGACACTTTACTTTGCAATATTTATTAGCACAAAAAATACAAAATTATACAACGATTGATACTACATTTTGCCCTTAGCCAAAAGGGGTAGAAAGTATTAACTGTTCTAGTTAAATTTTGTGGGTTGCCACCTGGACTCGAGGTTATTGATAAAGTTAAGTGATTTTGGGGGGAAAGACTGTTTCCACATAGACTTAGGGTTAGTGGTAGGATTAATACAGCAATCGGTCAGAAATGAGTGATAATTTTACGTTAAATTTATATGCAAAACTCTAAATTCTGAAATAATTGTTTTTCTTTCTTAACACGTAATAGCCTAAGAACAAGATCATCTCATTTTTGTTAATGGCGCTGAGGGTATCGATCTACAAATTTATCAACAATTATTTAAATATATATTCAAATATTCTTTAAAGTCTTCCAGTATGATATAAAATTGATATGTATTCTGTATAAAGTATTATTTATTTAGTGCAATGATTATATAATTTTTTTTTCTACAGAAAGCATAGATAAAAAGCCAACAGTCTCAATTTCATAGGAAATATTTTTGCTAAGAAAATAATACGAAACTAATAGAAAATATATAAAACATATTTTTCTGTGACTAGGAATTTTTTAATTTAAAAAAAAGTAATTAAATTAGAATTTTTTTAATAGGCGGTGTAGCGTAGTATCGGTTCTGTTGTCATAAGATTTCCCTCCTAGGAATTACTTCCTCCGTTTTTAAGGGTGTGTAGGGGAGAATTCTTCCAGAATGGAAAATCCCCAAGACTCGATTTAGTCAGAATATTTTAAGGAGGGTAGTGTAGTATCGGTTCTGTTCTCATAAAACCATCCACGCGAGAATGACTTCCTCTTTTTGGGGTGGAGGAGGGTCGTGTTCGTTCATCATGATATTAGCTAAGGAAGATCGATAACTAAAGTTTATAATAAACATGTCTTTTTAACTAGAAAATTATGAAAGGGATCGTTCTTCCTAAGCCAGCATATTCATCTTTGTTTATAAAGATGGAAACTATATTTTTCCAGCCAATTTTCATTTAGACGTTTTTAAGGTTATCTAAAGAAATAAATGCAATAGTTTTTTTCGACATATTCTAAATATATTGACATTAAAACGGTTCATGCTTATTAAATACTCTGTAGTATATTTTCATTCGTTATGATACATTCCTCCCAGGCATTACCTACGCTTCGGGGAAGGGCGTACAGTATACATTCGTTCCTCACGATACGGGGCCAGTGTATGTAGTTTTTTCATCATGATATCATCCTATCAACCTCTCATTTGCATATTTATTCATTTTTAAGTTTCTAATGAATTAATATTTTCCAATCTGCTATAAATTAAATACATGCGTTTATTATTTTTTTAATTTCACCAATACCAAGACCAAAGTAAGCCACTTTTTCCTCTACTTACTCGACAAACAATTCTCCCCACACACAACCTGCACAAACATTTTAACTAAAATTCTATTAAGGTTAGCTACTGCCCCATCCATAAGAAAAAAATCATTTCTGTGGAGCCCAGAGCAATTGCAAACGCAGTCTGCTCATGCCAGGACAAAAAAACTGCCCCTAGAGGGAAATTCCAAGATTGATTCCCTCGTATATGAAGCCACCGTTACTAACCAGACTACCGGCAGAGCAGAAAAATACATTGGCATGACGCAGGGAAGCTTCAAGCAAAAATTATACGCACACAGAAACACCTTCAGATACAAACAAGGCAGATACGGCACTCGCGACCCGGATATGCCAACTTAAAGATGTAAATACACCATTCACCATTAAATGGAAAGTAATTGAGAGAAGACCATCTTTCTCTCAAGCCATAAATAAATGTTCTCTGTGTGACGCTGAAAATTACCATATATTAAAAGCCATCATTGACCCAAATACAGTGTTTAAATATACGAGATGAAATTTCTAAAGGATGCATCAACAGGAGACAAGCACTACTCTTAAACTGGACTTACCGATACACTTAAAGGCCTAGCTATAGCCCCCTCTGCCAGATACATAACCCAAAAATTGCCCCATTAAATACCGACTTCCACTCCGGAAAATTTTCCCAACTATCACCCCTCATAAATATAAATAAAATTAAAAAATACGAGCAAATACTTTAATCAGCCCATATCCACACTACTTTTCAAGAGCACTAATTATAATTTTTCCAAAACTATTTCTCCAGTCATTAAGAGGGTAACCCCCCCCCCCCCAATTTCACATTATTATTACTCCCATAAATTCCTACAATTTCTCGGTCATAATGCTAATCTCCCATATCTCCTAAACTGATCCAATCTTGCCGATCCAATCTTTACTCTTATCTCTAGACAAGTTTTAGTCAGCATACCAATTGTATCACCCCCATAAGCATTCATTATACCTTAGTTAATAATGTTAAATCCCGAATACAAATCATTACAGGAGTTACTACACTTAGACCGCCCGGATGATATGTTTATTTAAATTCATTTGGGATTGATTTAAAGTCCTTTAATCCAGGATTTAAACTTGAATTTAATTAATGTTGTTCCTTTTAACTTTTTTCTCGCTTCATAAGTATAATCCTTAAACCTATTTTCTCTCCTTAATTCCTTTAGAAGACACATCATTACACCCCAAAACAGTAACAGCCAAATATACAATATTCATAATATTGGCTCACGGTATTTATATAGAAATATTTTTTATTTTTTTACATCTCTTTAAATCTTCTCCGGTTTACATCTCAACTGCTACTTGCCCCCTTTTTTCAAACCTTATTAAATCTTCCTTACACTAAATTAAAACAAACATACATAACACTCTAAGAAAATAACGCGTCCAAACGAGAGTGACACGTAACTTCACATTTCTGAAACAGATGACAACAGAAGCTGAAAAGAGCCGGATAGCTAAGTCCTTCTCTGCTTGAAACCGACGGTACAAATGTTGTATTATTTTTTTAGCACCAACATATATATATATATATATATATATATATATATATATATATATATATATATATATATATTCTTCTATATAATAATATTAAATTATTTTTTTAAATATTTAACTTATATATATATATATATATATATATATATATATATATAGAGAGAGAGATAGATTTAGATTTTTCACTTATAAAGTAGATCATTCAGTGAAGACCGGGGTTGTTCCAATAAAAAACAAGCTCGATGATACTCGATTACAGAGTACAGAGCATTTATATGTGATTTTATGAAGGCTTACCAAAGCATTCCTTTCAAGACACCAATGATCACCATTAAAGATATTTTTTCTTACAAATACTATTTATTCAAATTAAATGTTTTTTCCTACACGTGTTTCACTACCAAGCAGTTACTTGCTTGGCAGATCATCAGGGAAATTAAATGTCTGGAATACTGGTTTCAACTGCCGACAAAACACAATGTGGCGTTGTAATAGTTGAGGTCACTTAAGAAGAGAAGAGGAAAAAAAAAAATAATAAAAATAAAAATAAAAGTCAAACTTAAAAAGCAAGGAAGAACAACGATAAGAAAAGAAAGTCCTAGAAAAGTCTTAGAAAAGTAGCTTGTGCATTATTTCTTCCACCAAGCCACCAAGCAAGTAATCGGTCCCAAATACATTCAATAAAACCACAAAACCGGAACAATGTGCGATAATACACTTTCACGTTAGCCGGTACAATGATGAATAAATCCCCCCCCACAAGAAAACAAAAGAACTAAATCATTCAAGATACCGCTCACAAGTTACCATTCCAATCCAATGATAGTATGGGAATTCTAAATCCAACTTCTCACAAAGAAAAGTCAACACAAATGTTCGTCCGAGTTCAAAGAGTCTTATTTCAATTGTTGATTTATTACCCTTCGAAATAAACACACGACGAGTTGAATGTCAATCCCGCAGAAAACTCCCTTCCATCATTAATAAACTCCCTTCCATGATTAATTTCTATAAGGAATAGGTTTAATAATAAATATTTTTAGAAACAGTATTTTGAATAAATAGTTTCTATATTAAGATTTTTTCTTGATGGAAGGGAGTTTTCTGCGGGATTGACATTCAACTCGTCGTGTGTTTATTTCGAAGGGTAATAAATCAACAATTGAAATAAGACTCTTTGAACTCGGACGAACATTTGTGTTGACTTTTCTTTGTGAGAAGTTGGATTTAGAATTCCCATACTATCATTGGATTGGAATGGTAACTTGTGAGCGGTATCTTGAATGATTTAGTTCTTTTGTTTTCTTGTGGGGGGGGGGGATTTATTCATCATTGTACCGGCTAACGTGAAAGTGTATTATCGCACATTGTTCCGGTTTTGTGGTTTTATTGAATGTATTTGGGACCGATTACTTGCTTGGTGGCTTGGTGGAAGAAATAATGCACAAGCTACTTTTCTAAGACTTTTCTAGGACTTTCTTTTCTTATCGTTGTTCTTCCTTGCTTTTTAAGTTTGACTTTTATTTTTATTTTTATTATTTTTTTTTTCCTCTTCTCTTCTTAAGTGACCTCAACTATTACAACGCCACATTGTGTTTTGTCGGCAGTTGAAACCAGTATTCCAGACATTTAATTTCCCTGATGATCTGCCAAGCAAGTAACTGCTTGGTAGTGAAACACGTGTAGGAAAAAACATTTAATTTGAATAAATAGTATTTGTAAGAAAAAATATCTTTAATGGTGATCATTGGTGTCTTGAAAGGAATGCTTTGGTAAGCCTTCATAAAATCACATATATATATATATATATATATATATATATATATATATATATATATATATATATATATATATATATAATCAATGTGTTTATGTGTGTGTGTTTGTGTAATGTGTGTGTGTTCCCTATCGAAAGAAAGTTTAGAGAATCTAAATACAATCTAAAACTGTATTCTCATTCAAATTAGTTTCAATAAGAATTAAATATTTCAATAAATGTCAATACAACATTGAACCGTTCTTTTGATTATATCTGAGATACCTAGGAACAATTATCGGTTTAGTCTATGAAATAACTAGAAATATATAAAAACATAAAGAAACGAAATTCATGTTTTAAAAATAGTTTCTTCGGTCCATAAAACAAAAAATGACTTTTAAAGATTATCTCAGTGAAGAATGTATTAAAATGTATTAAAACGAAAAATGTATTAAAAAGGGATGTAAACATCTATCTGTCTGTCTGTCTGTCTGTCTGTCTGAAGCCAAAACTATACTATTTAAGACTATTATACTTATCATGAAATAGTATAGTATATACTATTTAAGACTAATATACTACCTTTAAATTGAAAGGCATAGTATAGTGTAGTATCTGCTCAGTGGTCATGATACTATCCTTCCAGGCATTACTTCCTCCTTTTTTGAAAGATGTCAAGGTAGTGTAGTATCAGTTCTGTTGTCATGATATCATCATCCCAGGGAGTACGCCCTCCTTTTTGAGAGGTGTGGAGGTAATGTAGTATCTGTTATGTTGTCATGATACAATCCTCCCAGGCACCACTTCCTTCTATTTTTGAGAGGTGTCGAGGTAGTGTAGTATATGTTCTGTTGTCATGATACAATCCTTCCAGGCACTACCTCCTTCTATTTTTGAGAGGTGTCGAGGTAGTGTAGTATATGTTCTGTTGTTATTACACCAACCGCCCAGGCATTATCTCCTTCTGTTTTGATGGTGTATGGAGAGTCTAGTATCTATTCATTTGTCATGATACCATTTCCCGAGGCATTCCATCCTCTTTTTTAAGAGGTGTTCAGGTAGTGTAGTATATGTTCTGTTGTCATTATACCATCCTCTCAGGCAATACCTTCTCCTATTTAGGAGTGATGTAGTATATGTCTTTCTCGCCCTTTGATAAGTAAGTATAATGTTCTATTTCTAACGCACAAGAAGTTATATTTCAAGAAAGAGAGACAGAGAGTGACACAAGACAGGGGTGCGTTATTTGATTAATAACATGTAAACAACAGATTCTCAAAAATTATACATTTACTTTGATTTTTTTATTAAAACTTTTTTTATTGTTCATTTAATATTATTAGAAATTATGTTTTAAAGCACAAATTTATTGAACCAAATTATTTAATTTAAAAAATAATTGATTAAAAAATTACTATTTTTTTGTAAGAAAAACCAAACAAGTGTTACTGAGCAATTAAATAACTGCATTTTATTTGTTTATAGTGGATTTTATTTTAGGTACACTTTTTGGGGGATTTTAAAAACTTAAAATATTATTATCTTTTTACGAACTTAAGTCAGTTTAGGATTTTTTGTTTTACATTTTACGCCGTAAAGGGTAAACATTGTTTCAAAACTGTTTTATTATTCTGTGTTTTATTTATTAAAATAAAGAATAGGGTGATGTTCTTTCTTTTTTTTGTAAAAAACAAACAGACGCATTTTCCTTAGCAATTAAATAAAATAAATAGCAAAATATGCGACCGGCATGAGCATGTATTGGCTAGTTATAATAATTATTTTATTAGTATTTTTTTATATTTAAAATAATTCGCATTTTGTATAAAGATTTGAATTAATTTCGATTCATTAACTCAATTTGCGGTTTTGCTGCTGTCTGTAAGCAACATACTTTTTTATTTTTAGTAACAGTACATAGCTTACTTTTTTATTTCTTGATCTCATATACAGAATTGATTTTAAACTTTACTTTCAAGGCAAGGATTGAATATATGATTATATTTAAAATTATGTTTTCATCAAAAAGCGAGCAACACTAGGTTAATACTGCTAGTCTCTCTCTCTCTCTATATATATATATATATACATATATATATATATATATATATATATATATATATATATATATATATATACAATATGTATTACTATTTAATGTATCACCATAAAATTGTATAAAAAGATATAATTTTTTATACATCAATTTTTAGTATTTAATTCAACAGTGGTCGATACGTAGGTAGAGTAAAGTAGTAAATTATGAAGATATTTATGACAATTAAGCTACACAGAGGCTCCCACGTTTCATCAGGCCTGAAACGCGGGAGCCTCTGGGTAGCTTAACTGCCATAAATATATTTTCATATCTTACTATATATATATATGTATATATATATATATATACACACACACACACATATATATATATATATATATATATATATATATATATACGAGAGCCTTGTTTGTTTGGACGTTCGTCTAGCTAGAGGATATCTCCCCATCCATTTCTCTTATTCAATGAGTGACGTCATCAACAGTATATAATGATATTTCTATTTAAAAGTGAAGCGTTAATTTTAATCGAAATAGCTCCATATTAGAGTTCCTCTTCTTCGAAACTGGAAGCTTCATGATGACATAATATTAATTAATTATCTCTAAATCGACCATCAGCGGGCGCTTGGTTGCTTTGTGTAACCTGGTTTACTTTATTCAGTTGCCCATGGGAAAAGAAGTTTGAAACATAGTCACTCGTATGCTAGCCTCGTGTCTCGCAAGCTGACTATTTACAAATATTATTGCATATTCTATCACGTGATAGTTTATACTAATCATGGCTCTGCCCCTCAATACTCTCTAATTTAATGACGGTATTTTCTTAGAAGTTTAATTTATTTAAATTAATAGAAAATAGTATAAGAACTAGCCCTAAATCCGTAGTGGACATGTGCTAGATGCTGACGACGGCACTGTCGCAAAACTCGCTTTTAAATTTGAAGTCACAGGGAAGCGACCGAGAAGAAGGCCGATGATGAGATGGGCAGACGCCTTTTCATAATGATCTTTGTGAAATCGGCCTTCAACCGAGCCAAATCTGTGATCGTGCCGTAACTAGTGACATGCACCAAAGAAAAGAAGAAGAACAACAACAACAACAACAACAAGAAGGAGAAGGAGAAGAAAAAGAAGTAGTAGTAGTAGTGGTAGTAATAGTACATTTTCCAATACTACTATGAAAAGCCGGCATTCACTATGCTGTTCATGCTATATTTAAAGCAATTTCTTTCAATATCTTTGTTTATGATAATGATTATGCTTATGATTAGTAGTAGTTGTATTAAGACCATTGTGATTCCTTATCATAAGACACACTCGACATCTCGAGACGTTTCATGAGAAATATAATGCTATTCTACTCTCCCTCCTCTCTCTCTCTCTCTCTCTCTCTCTCTCTCTCTCTCTCTCAGGTTCCTCTTTGTAAAACATTCACAGTAAGTACTTGTCTCCCTTCTATCACAACGGACTAAGCCTTTCCTTTCTGCTTCCATGTGCTTAGAACTAGACGGCATTTCCTATGACAGAAATACTTTGCAACACATTATCGTGAAACTGCTTCCCTGCAGATTACAACCTAGTCGTGTTAAAATCCAGTCAGAGAAGTCGTAATAGAATATTAATATCCCTATGAAACATACAGTGTCTCAAGCCTTCTTCATGGTAAATTTGCTACAATTCTGTTGATGAGTTTTGGGTCGATAAATGACAAACAGACGGGCGAAAAAATGAAACATACGTCTATATTTAATTGAATGTAGGTTCAAACCTGGCCAGAAATTTTAACGAAACTTCTCAAATTTAATTGTCACTGTTTATTTGCTATCCATTATGAAGCTGAGTTGATCCATGTTTGTCTCTCTGAAGACTTTCCTATATATTTGAATCGCACAAAATACATGTTAAAAGATTCCTCAATTTAGGTAATGAATTATGTTTTAGAGATCTGTAATTAATATGTTCTAATAAGCCCATCTCTTATTACCTTTATGTATATCACTTTCACTCTCTCTCTCACTGTGTATTATTCTATCCTCCCCTCATCCCCCCTCTCTCTCTCTCTCTCTCTCTCTCTCTCTCTCTCTCTCTCTCTCTCTTCTGCCATTCTTTCTTTATCTATCTATTTATAATACTGAAGTTTTGTTCTTCAACGTGTGTCCCCCTAACGCTTTTTTTCCTAGATACACAGATAATTTGTTCAGTTTTGGTAAAATTTAAATATGATGTTTTTATCATCGTTTTTCGGGTGCTGATGCAGTTTACGGAACGGGCGATTTTTTAGATAGGATTTTCAAGTTAGATTCAATTGTTACGGTATCTTTTGCTTATTATATTGTTAGTTTAAAGTACAGAATAGTTAACCAACGCCCACCTCCACATGTTAAGAACGGGTTTCTAAATTATCACGTTATTATTTCAGCCCGGTCCGTAAACTGCATAAGTACCGTTTTTCGTATAGCTGTATGTTATTCATTGAATTAAAGAATATGAGTACCTGAATTCTTTAGTGTTTATGTCTAAATATGCATACGGAAAGACTTCAAGAAGCAAGCGATCCGAATGAAGAAGTTATGTATTTTTGTTTATGAGGTTAACTGCAGTAAGTTAATTGTTTAACGCCTAAAATGCAATAATTTCATCGGAGAAAATTATGTGGAAGTACTTGTAAACCAAGCACAGTGATGCAACACTGCGACAATTTGACAGGTTAGACACTCTTTTGTGCCCCGTCTAAGACAAAGAGGCAAGTGGTTGTTGCACCAGCTCAGATTTGACAACAATACTCCACGCACGGTAGAATGGTGGATTTATAAAGATATATAATACTGGCAGGTGTGAGAAATTTCCTAACTCGGTAGAGGGAGCCTACTCGGTTTGCAGCAGACTTGGCAGAATCTTCTATGTAGTTAATGGTATTGAAACCATAATTAAAAATACAACACTATATAGATTCCATAAATTTTAGAAAATGTTAATATTTCTAAAATTACTATGGGGCAACAACTCTACAAAATGTGAAAATGTCTGAGTCTTTAATCTACATCGTTACATACTTTGTACCAGATCAATATGATTTTAGTTTTTAAATATATTGGAGTCTGATTTTTTGCACTTATATCAAAACATTTACTTGCTTCTCCACGCGTGGAAATTTAGACACTACATCAAATTTGCACCAGTCAAGAAGGACTCCTCATTTTTCGACCGATGATTAAACTACACGTTGAATTATTTATTTGCTTTATATTTATTTAGCAGTGTGGAGTGGGACAACAAAAAACAAAAAAAAATCGGTTAATAAACGTTCATAATCCTTTCTAAATAATAGACCACTTTTTCCGGTTTCAGAGCCGAAAGACAAAAGGTCAATCTTTAAATGGGAGTAAGATATAAGAGGGAGGAAAAAAGAAAATAGACATGGATGGCGTCTTTTTGAGATAAATGAAATTTGAGGAAGCTGAGGCAAATAAATAAAGTGAGGAGTGAGTATATTGGAGGAGCTCTATCATCAGGGGACGAGACTCATTCACTCGACTAGCAAGATATCTAGTTTACCCTAGGTGCTGAGGTGCGACAGGAGCAGAAATTGCGTACACCATTCTCAGGCAGGGAATATATAATCATATTTTACTTGTTTCCGTACACACAGACTCGCAACTTTTATCCACTTTTTTTTTTCGAATTCCGAGGAATGTAATCTTTTCTATCACATCTGATCTTGACCTTCAGCTGTTGCGTGAAGAACGCAGTTAGATGATGATCAATAAAAAGGTTCAACTACTCGGGTTCATCTCAGATCCCAGAATGAAGGCCGATATATCTTTATTGTGAACCCGTCCTGGAATGGCTTTCCCAGCTAGTTTCCTTATATGTGTTCTTTGTAAATGACAGACATGATTTTAAGCTCAATGCTATCAAATATTCTGGTTTGTAAATACCGCTTGAAAAACATGTTTTTTTCGATACAAGCGCTCTGCTGATATCCGGCCATTTTGAATAAGATTAATTTCTTTTTTCGCGCTTGACAATGATAAGTTGATTATAGCTCGGAGGGAGTGTTGCATTCACACGGGATTATTGCTACTCGCTCAACGTCACATTGTACAATTTATGCGATGACTTACAACCCTTGCTCCAAAATCCCAGAGAACAGAAAGGACAGAGAGCAAGTTCTGGGGTCTTGTATGAAGTTCGAATCTGTCTTTCTGCGAAGATGTAGCGTTAGAGTTAAGTTATGTTTGAGTTAATCGACACCATTGCTTAGTTTGCTACTAAAGGCAACTAGGTCGCCGAGCGATTTATGAGAAATGCATAAGCTGAAATAAAATCTAACAGATAATTTGATATTCTATCTGCTTTTAAAGATGTCGAATGAGATGACTTGAGACGTATTTAATGATATAGTTGACCATACTCAGGTATCAACATTAATTTAAAGTAAATCAGTACATAACAGAATTGTCAATAGTGTATTTCTACGAGGAATTCAAATATGACTTTATTTTATAGATATCATGAGTCTAACAAAAAACAATTTATGTGTATGAATGGTTAACCATGTTTATTCGAATAAGAAAAAAGATAACAGAAATTATTTATACTAGCGGGACCCGTGGAAAGTTCACGGTGGTGTTCCTTGGAGTCTGGGTAACAACAAGTCTCCCCAGATTTCAAATACTATCCACCTGTTTCGGTAACTAGTACACATGACGTTGCGTTATCGCAGCAGCCGCTTACCATTAATTTCTCGTTGGTAATAACCATGGGTCTTCACTGGGATTAGGGTGGCAATAAGCCTCCCGAAGGTCCAAGTACTAGACGCGTTTTTCTAGTGAAGATCTGGTTGTGCTCTCTTACATAGGTCTTTCTATCCTCGTTGACCTGTCACAATTAGTTTGTGTTGTATCAGCTAATGCTGATGCTTTTTTTTAGAGTGGGACAGTTTGTAAGATGTCTAGCAGTTTCAGTTTCCTTCGGTTCATGTGGTGTTCCTTCCATGTTTTTGTTTTTGTTCTGTTGCAATTTCAATGTGGCTGGTCAATGTTCGTAGTTTATGTGGCTTGGTTCCCGCATTCAATGATTTTCCTTAAGTTTTCAGCATTTTTCATCATTTTTGTCCGTTGTCTATTCTCATTCTTCCCTTTGATTACAATTTCTCTTGGTCTGTTTTTGAGACTTTTCAGTACTTTTCCCTGAGTTATTTATTTTCCCAAATCTTTTCTGTGTCTCTCACACAGTGGTTAATACTTACCAGCCCTTTTCCGCCCCTTCGTTTCTTTTCACATAGTATCATCTTTCGAGTGTAGGGCATTGTGCATTCTTTGGTCCAGCCTATGAATGATCCAGAATATTGTATTAGTGATACTACCCGGGTAGTATTTTCCTTTAAAAATAGTTATTCTATTTCTGTTTCTAAAAGTTTTCTTTGTTCTTCTCGGGTTTTCTTTTTCAATCTAGGTTTGATGGTGTCTGCTTCAAGAACTCCCAAATATTGATAGTTATCAAGTTTGCCAAGTGCCCTCCTTTTAGTTGGGCAGTTATATGCCCTCCGCTGTCTCTAGTGTTCCCATTTTCATATATGGCAGTGCACAGCTTCCCATTCCGAATTCCATTTTAATGTAATGGCTGAAGATTTTGGTCGTATTTATCAGTTTTTAAAATTTATTTTTGCTTTTTGCAAATAACTTATGGTCGTTCATATACTTGAGATGGTTTATTTTTTGTTCTCTGTCTGCAAAATTGTTTCGGCATCAGATTGCATAAGTATGTAGTTGAATAGCATCATGGCTATGATGAACAGTAGTGGTAATAAAGAGTATCCTTGGAAGATGCATCTCTGTATTGTTATGTTAGTGGATGTTTGACCTCCAGCTGTCAGTTGCAGTCTCCATGTTCCTATTGATTTCTAAATAATATTAATAATCTTATCGGATATCTTTTATGCTTGGGGGATCTTGTCGTAGGCTTTCTCGTAGTCAATCCATACCATGGCTATGTGCTTTTTCCTGCTTTTCACCTTCTTCAGGATATTTTGATCTATATATAACAGGTCGTGCGTTCCTCTTTTTCCTTCTGGCTCCTTTTTGTTCCTCGAAAATTAGTTAACTATCGTTATGAAAGTGCTAGTTATCTTCTCTTAGTTGTGCGTTTTGATGTTACACATTGTTGGTAAACAGGTTATTGGTCTGTAGGTGCTTATAAACCTTCTCTTTTTGGCGCAATTTTGTATTAATGTAGTTCCTCGTTTAGTAATGCATTCTTGTACATCTTTTGTGCGGATACATTCTCTTAATTCTGACGTTAACCTTTCATGTATTCAATCGTGGCCTGGCGCTTTACAGTTTGCTATTCTCTTTTGAGCTGTCTTGAGGGTTTCTTCATTAATTTATGTTTCTGCTCTTTCTTTAATTCCCTAATTTCATATTTTCTCAGCCACTTGGTATTTCTGTTGTGTTCTTGAGTCTTTCTCCATATCTGACTCCAGAAGAGTTTTGTATCTGTCGAGTCCAGTTTTTTTTTTTTTTTTTCTTCCGATTACGTTTTTATTAAATTGTCTTTCATTGTTTTCAAAGGTTCTGGTTTGTTCGTACTGTTCTGATTTTTATCTGTATTGTCTATGTCTTTTTTTTTTGCTGCTGTCTTTTATTTTAGTTCTTCGTGTTTCTTATTTAGTCTTTACTTGTGAGTCAGATTTAAGCGTCTTTACGAAGTTTGGTAATCTGGGTTTCCAGTCTGATTTCCCATCCAGGCTTTGTCTGTCCATTCTTTTGGCCAGCTTTTGTTACTATTTTTAGTTTCATACTTATTTTCCCCTGCATATATGTAGTGATGTACTTATATAAATACACACTCTTGTAATATAACACCGGGTTGTCTATGTTAGTATCGACCATTCAAAGTCACAAAACTAGCGACGAGAACTCGGACTTATTCGGACACAAAATAACCTGGACTTATGTTTCGCACAACACTGACAACGAAAAGTCGGACTTATATCGGATACAACATAACACCATTACTACAAGTACAATGTTGGGTTTTC
The DNA here is from genome assembly GCA_963556195.1 of Sepiola atlantica. Taxonomy (NCBI): domain Eukaryota; kingdom Metazoa; phylum Mollusca; class Cephalopoda; order Sepiida; family Sepiolidae; genus Sepiola; species Sepiola atlantica. The sequence goes on along the minus strand of OY744516.1, from coordinate 159,336,370 downwards.
GAAAAAAGACTTAGGTGGTGTGCTTGGTAACATTTGTTAAATACGACAATAGCAGCGAGAAGTTAAAGGGCGTACACGATTTCTAACACACAAGGTGTACCAAATCTGCGAAAAAGAGAACACTCTAACTTCAGAAAATAGGAAAAGAAGTCTTCGTTTTTTAGTAGGATTGAAAAGGTTTCAAGTCAAGGATTTTGAATTTCAATAATTTGACCAGGGAATCAAAGAATAGAAAACCCAACAAAAAATGATGTCTGTTTTTCTGCTTTTTACATTGTTTAATCAGAAATATGAAAATAAGTTTGAACAAGCTTATTCTGTCTCTCGCTAATAAGACTTTATCTTCAAGTGAGAAAGGCGTCGACAGTACGTCCCTTCCTTAGGGCGCTGGCTTGATTCTCCCCATCTCCCTTCAAGATCGCAAAAAATATTCAATTGATAAGGTATGTGATTGTATCTGTTGAGATGTATGGGAGAGGTCTGTTTATCTTTTCTGTGTCTATGTTTAATTTCTTCCAATCTTAGTTCCCAAGAAATAGGAGATTTGATTTGTTCTTTTTCAGTAATCGTAAATGTTTTCAACTTCTTTCTCGGTAAGTTTTGTGATTTTGTTTTGTAGTTATCAGTCTCCTCTGTTTCAGTATTCTACCTGTGAGGTTTCACTACAAGATATTTCTTTATCTGTTTTACCATCTGTCTTTTGTCTGCTTCTTCTTCTTATTATTATTATTATTATTATTATTATTATTTTTATTATTATTATTTTTATTATTATTATTATTATTTGTACTCACTAGGTCGCACAGTGATTGCTCACCGAAAACAACCAGTGGTACTTCCTGGAGTCTGAGTGAAAACAAGCCTCCCCAGATTTCCAATATTCTTCACCTCTTTTCGTTAAGCACCGCAAATAACCTTGCAGTATTGCAACAACCACTTACACTTGATTTCTCGCTTGTAAATACATTTGGTCTTCTCTGGGATTTGGGTGGAAATAAGCTTCCCTAAGGTCTCAGCATTCTCCTCACTTTTCCAGTATAGGTCTGGTTTGTGCTGTCCCTCCTCTGTCTTCTTATCCTCCTCGACCCTCTACAAATATTTTGGCAGGTATCAGCCTAGGCCGGCACCATTTTTTCCATTATTAATTAATTAATTTTTTTTATTAATTAATGAGGGTGGGGTTGGAGCTGATAAGGTTTCTTGTAATTTTGTGTGGTGTTAGCTGGGGCCGGTGTAATTTATTACGGGGTGTTTCTTGCAGTGTATGTTCCTTAGTTCGTGTTGTTGTGTTCATGTGATTTTGTTTTTTCCTTGTTGTAAATTCATTGTGACTGGTTATCCTCTGTAGCTTATGTGGGTTGGTTTCTGCATTCAAGGATTTTCCTTAAGATAGCAACTGTTTTGATTATTGCCGTCCTTTGTATAGTTTCGATGGTCCCTTTGATTCCAATTTCTCCAAGTCTTTTCTCCAGTTTTTGGGGGATTGTGCATAGTGCTCCTACGATTATTGGTATTATACACACTTTCTTCATGCTCCATATTCCTTTCAGTTCTTAGGCAATTTCTGTGTATTTTCTTCGTTTTTCCGTGTCTTTGATTTTCACTCTGAACTCTGCTGGAACGGCGAAGTCTACGAGTTTGCATAATTTTTCCTTCTTGTCGATTATAATAACATCAGGTTTCCTTGCTTGTATGAGTTTATTTGTTTGTATATCCATATTCCAGAGGATTTTGTGTTTTTCCTTTTCCAGTACTGTTTCTGGTTTATGTTTGTACTATTTGTCTGCTTATTCGAAATTCAATTGTTTGCACAGTTCTCAGTATATTGCTTTCCTCACACAGTAGTCTTTTCTTGTATTCTTTTTGGACACATTTGATACATTCACATATTATATGATTTACTGTTTCGTCTCTTTGTCCACACGGTCTGCATTTACTGTTTTCCTGGGGTTTATATATTTGAGCTTTGATGTAGTCCGTCCTAAACGCATTGTTTAGTGCAGCCATTAGTAAAAAATTCCTTTTCTCTGTTCAAGTTTCCTTTTCTTAGCAATGTCCATCTATTTTCGTTGGTTTCTTCTCTTGCGAGTCTTATGAAGTGTCCATGTAGCTGTTTTTCTACCGAGTTTTCTTTTCTTGTCTGTTTCTGTCCGGTCTGATTCTTCCTGCGTTGTTTATTATATCTCCAGCTATTTTTTAGTGTCGTCCACACAGTCTTCTATACTTACCAATCCTCTCCCCTTTTCGTTTCTCTTCACGGATAGTCTGTCTATATCGTCTTTTGAATGTAGTGCGTTGTTCATGGTCATTAATTTTCTAGTCCTCTGGTCAAGGTGCCTGAGTTATTTTTAAGTCCAGCTTATGAATGGTCCAGAGTATCTTATTAGTGATACTGCTCAGGTATTTATTCCTTTGATTAAGTTTCTGCTATATAATTGTGTTTCTAAGAGCTTTCTTGTTCTTCTCAGATATTATTTTCTACTCTTCTCTTTCATTTCTGTTGATTTGATTGTGTCTGCTTCCAAAACTCCCAAATATTTACAGCTGTATTGTTCGCCTAGCGCCCTCATATGCTCTTGGTTGGGTAATCCTATGCCATCGGTCTTCTTCAGCTTTCTATTTTAATATTTAGCAATGCACACTTTTCTATTCCGATTTCTATTTGAATGTCTTGGCTGAAGATTATGGTCGTATTTATCAGCTTTTCTAGTTCTTTTTTGCTTTTTTGCAAATAACTTCAGGTCGTTCATGTACATGAGATGGTTTATTCCTTATTCTCTGCCTGTGAACTAATATCCAGCATCACATTTTCTGAGTATGTAGTAAAGTGGCATCATGGCTATGATTAACAGTAGTGGTGATATGTAGTCTCCTTAAAAAATGCCTCTCTGTATTTTGATTTCCGTCAAGTGTTGTCTTCCAGCTGTCAGTTCTAATCTCCATGTTTCCATTGCTTTCTTGATGTGATTGATACTCCTGTCAGGTATCTTGTACATTTTAAAGCTTTCAATAATCCATGCTTGAGGGATTCTGTCGTACGCTTTCTTGTAGTCAATCCATGCCATAGATATGTTCCTTTTCTTGTTTTTAACTTCTTTCGGGATCTTTTCTCTTTTTAGTTTGTTACTTATTATTTTTGCCTCCACATATATCAAGTTGTTTATGTCTGTGATAGTGTCTGGTGGGATGTACGGAATACTCTTTTTACTTTCTCTGTTTCAACTTTTAACTTCTTCCAATCTTCGTTCCTTATGGGTGTTTTGTTTTGTTCTCGGACATTAATTGTTTGATGTTTTTCACTGCTCTTGCTTCTTCCTCAAATAGTTCTATGGTTTCGTCGTTTTCACCCTCTTCAGTTTCTGTGTTTATGTTTTTCCCGTCTTCTTCCTGAGAATTTTCGTCAGGTGGTGTGTCTTGGTCTGTCACGCCGTTTATCTTTTGTTTGATTTCCGTTAATTCCATCTCTGAGAACCACCTTCTCTTGAGAATCTGCCTTGCGTGATTTGCTATACTTTTTTTCCGTTGTATGGTAGTCACTAAAAATGTCTCATAGATCTTTCATTCGTTTCTGGTATCATCTTTCTATCAGGTAGCAGCTTTGGTAGTAGCATTCAATTATCAGTCTGTTCTCTTTTGTGGTCTATTTCTTTCTATGGCTTTTTGGTCTGTTATTTTCATTCTTGCTTTTTTGTGTTTGGTTAGTGTCATTGACATACTTGGAATTTGATGGGTTACTTACCTGTTTTGTGTCCATGGTCTTGTTCCTGAAATTAAAAGAGCCAAGATTCGTAGGATGCGGACCGGGTGCCTCTTGTTAGCCATTGACAAAGAACCTGCCCATCATTACACTCTTTCTTCTGAGTCCCACGGCGTATATTTGTATTTATAGACATTTATCATGGTTTGGTGTTTGTGGCAAAACCAGGCCAAGGTTTAGTTTACGTGTGATCCTGTCACATGTATAGTGTGTATCTTATTTTCATGAAGTCCGAAGTGCACTATCACACATACATGAATACACATTTACGGAAAAAATAAAAGATAAATTTAATAAAATAATAAATAAATAAATAAATTAAAAATTAAATTTAAAAAATTAAAATAAATAAATAAAATATAAATAAATAAATTTTTTAAAATGTTAATTACATATATATATATATATATATATATATATATATATATATATATATATATATATATATATGTATGTATACTTATAATGTTACCTAATTACATAGTATAATTTTTCTATGATACTCTTAAATGATAATAAAAAAGACAATAGATTCCCCTCCAATGTGTGTATGATGAATTGATGGTGAGTTATCAAACGTTCGTTCGAGATTTAAAATAACAGAAACTTTTTTCTGTCACGTGACTAATTACTTTTTTTAGGTGTATTACAATTACGTTCAACTCAAACAAAAAGCAAAAATATTATCTCGTTATCCCCGAAGTGAAATCTCAGAAGCTACTTATTAGTTAATATTAAATAATAAATATAATATTTGTATTTCTACCAAAAATACGTCTTCAAACGGTACACTCGAGACTTTAAATGTGCATCGGCTCCTTAACAAATAACGGAAACTTTGTTTCTCTAACGTTATTAACTACGTTGTGGAGGGAGTTCAAATACCTTCATCTCAAACAAAAAGCAAAAATATTATCTCCCGACCCCGAAGTGAAATTTCAGAAGCTTTTTATTAGTCAACATTAAATTATTATCATTATTATTATTATTATTATTATTATTATTATTATTATTATTATTATTATTATTATTTATTTATTTATTTATTTATTTATTTATTTACTCACTAGGAGTTCTGACACAGGTCAGCATCAGTGATTGCTCACTGACAATAACCGGTAGTTTTGCCTGTAGTCTGAGTGCGAACAAGTTTCCACAAATTTTCAGTACTTCCATCTCCTTTAATAACCATTGCAAATGAGTTCACGTTATCGCAACAACCGCTTTCAATTGATTTCTCGCTTGAAACGTCCATTGATTATTATTAGTAGTAGTATTAGTAGTAATAGTAGTGACAGTAGGAGTAGTAAAATAGTTTTCTATCATTAAAAGATGAAATGATGTTCTTGATTTAAATAACAGATGCTCGAAAAGTCAAAAGGAATACGAAAGCATCGCTGCAATAGTCAAAATAATCAGAATAATACGTAATATATTTCGTAAATTATCACAGTTAGTAAAAATATATCCTCATTTTCCAATTTAGATGACAGGAAAACGTTGAATCACTTTATAGTTATTAATTTATTAGCCAGAATACTCGTTCACTGGTGGGCTCATGATATTGAGATACCTAAGGACCATTTAATAAGTTTATCAAGTTAGCCTCTAAATATTTCAAATGAACCAAAAACATACAGCTATGGCCAAAACTATGTGAAACGCAGCTGACATGACTCAAACCTCTAACTTATCATATTCGGTCAGTTTAGCGTAGCTCTATATGTTTTATTGCATGACTTCTTTTTCCATGAGAAATGGCTTTTTTGATCTTCCATGAACTACAGATCTGACCTACATCAACGTTACCTATCATATCAGCAGGTAAAGTTTAAAATCTATCGAGTGGTTTCTAGTGAACGGGGTGAATATGTTACTGGTATAGACTTGTTTATTACTATAATGTTAAATAAACATCTCGTATTAAGAGACGAGTACGAAAATATATCCATCATAGTTAGTAAAGTAGGTTGAACAATTTCCCTTTTGAAATCAAGTGAGAGGAAGCCTCTTTAAATGTTCAGAACCACAACAGCGTTGCTAATGACTGCCTGTTAGAAACTTCAACTAAGTAATTCCTGTCTGTTAGAAAGTTTACATGTCAAATACAAATAAAGACTAATATCAACTTTATATAATGACTAATATATGTATGTATGAGACAGAATACAGTGTGTTCATGATGAATTTGATAATTTTCATAGTCTTTCATTTCAGAACCATTTGAAGTATTTGCAAACTAGAAGAGTACCACGCTCAAATTCAGCAGCAAACGTTGTTAGGTCAGATTTACTTCCTGATATTAAACTTTATCCGTAATATAACTTCCGGTGGGAGATTAGTTTCCCAAATTTATTGATTTATATATTAAATTGTTAGGTGAAAGTACAGAATAGTTAACAAAGACCCTCTCCCCGTGTTAAGAATGGCTTTCTAAATAATAACGTTATTATTTCAGCATGGTCTGTAAACTGCAGAAGATTATTTAGAAATCCATTCTTAACATGGGGAAGAGGGGACTTTGTTAATTATTCTATACTTTCACTTATTTAATAAATAAATTAATAAATAAAAATTAGTACAAAACATGGCAAACTAGAAGAGTAAGCGACCCAAAAATTACGTCTATTATATCAGGAACTAAATATAACCGACAACCGTTTGATGCTGACATTGAGTCGGGTACTCTTCTGGTTTGCTGAAGCGTTTGATATTGGTAAAGTGAAACGAATACCTTATTCTTTGCACTACTTGATTTGAGAGCTGGAGACAATGGATGACTGAGAAACACCGGAATATTGGATAAGACTGGCCAGCATCATAGTGTGTGAAGTTAATATCTAACAGGATGTATAGACAATATAAAATGGAAAAGGGAACTAACCACAATATAGAAACGACAACATCTCATGCAAAACATGAAAAAGACTGACATTTCGCTTCTTTATTTGAGTAATACTTTCATCGTTAAATATTTCAGATAGCAATTAAACACTACTGAATGTAATAGGTCATTTAGACATTGCATATATTTCACTACATCCAGTTTATTTAGTAGCAAACAAACTTGTTTATCATTCCTGCATCCGCGACCATCATTTTCAAATGTATCAGCGTATGTATGACAAATACAGAGAAAATGTTATTTCCTCTTCCGGCTCATAAACGAACTCAGATATCGCATTTCAAAAGGATCATACGAAAACAAAAACGCATTTTTTTTCAATCCTACATTTACTACATGTTATGATGTAAGTGGATCTTCCTATTTCGGTAATAAATGGACTTACCCAAACACATTAAATACAGTTACAACTAAGCGTCGTGGCAGCTATTGATAACAGTTCTGGCCACAGAATCGAACGCATACTTTCTGTAACATATTTTTGTTAATACACTTTTGTTAATTATACCACTGTGTTTGTCTTAATTATTACTGGCCCTTTTTTCGTACTGCTGTAATTGAATATCCTATCGTTTTTTTTAATCGTCTATTCTGATTTTTCTTGTTACTTTAACAACATGTTAAAGTTTTGTTTCTTCTAACAATGCCGTCTTATTATAAGTTAATTGAAATACGCATTGGTCCTAATCCCTCGTAGCAAAATGTTGTAATCTTAGTATGAAGATTAACAGAGAATATAATAGGGGAACTTCAACATAATATGTGTTGAGAGCAAGTAAAATTAAGTAAACCAAATATACAAGGTGGACGGATTAATTTAGCAATCACTAGGTTTAGCTTACAAGTCCTTGCGGTATCGTTAGTTCCCACCCTTTCGATAGGAACAAGAGATGGTTTCATTCTGCTTATTTAAGTACAATATGACCATTTCACATAACAATTAATCTATGTGAGCCATTTCTTAAAATAACTAATGTTTTCATGTCAGATTATTCGCGCAATAACTATTATATACGTTGTTTACGTCACATAATAACAGTCTGTCTGTTATAAACGTAACATAATAAGTAATGTATTTTTCGTAGCCATTTCAGATAATAACATATAAGTACTAGCGGTATTCACCCAGCGTTATCTGTGTGGAGCTATTTTGCTAGTCGGAAATAATTTCAAATATAGCCATTTTTACAATTTTAGTTTAAAATAAAAGTTTAAAATAACGTATAAAATATGGGGTCAAGCAATAAAAACTGTTAGCGCAGTGATGTTTCTTTAGACATACCACTTATTGACGCCGCGTTCTTACAGAGAGATGTAAAACGGCAAATGGCTTTAACGAATCTAAACGAATTCATTTTATTTAATTATGAATATTTTGTAAATCTATTCTTCACTGAAATTGTTATTGTTTGGGGTTTTTTTTGATTTATGAAACAAAATAATCTATTTTTATGAAATTAATTTCGTTTCTTTACGTTCGAATATATTTCAGCTATTCTATTGATGACACATGGATTAAAAAGAAACACTCTACTAGTGTATTCAGACTCTGTGAATAATTTAACTCTTATTGGAACTTACTTAAATGTTCCAACTGTTAACATATCGATTTCACAATCAAACAAACAATGATTGACTTTAAATGAATTCAGATATGGTTGGTAAGAAATAAATGTGTGATCATCATGTGTTGAATAACTAACAATGTTTGTAAAACAACACAAGAAATATTTTTGGTGCATATATTGAAATAATTTGGAGGAATATAGAAACGATGAGCGGTTTTAAATGACAAAACTACGAAGTCAGTAACGCCCCTCATAGACTTTGACTCAACATAAGTGATAAAAGTTCGAAATTAATTTGCTGCTATTGATCCTAATCGATAGAGCTCTATAAGTTGCATCGAAACTTGAAATTAATGAGAAGATGTTTGAGACTTTAAGTGACTAAATAAAAGGATGGCAACGCTCCTGTCATACGTTGATAATATTTTGTGATCAATTAATACATTTCAAATATGCATATAAACTAGAATTGAAACAGGTGTCTGATTGATCTAGGGGATGATTTTTCTCTTGTTCTGCGAGATCTTTCGGGTTGAAAATCCGTATGTCTGACCACGACCTTCGTTAAGAAAGCCTGATCACTTAGTCACTTTTGTAACAACTATCCGTAATCTGTGAAAGAAAACGAGGTCGACGCTTCATACTGGTGTTATCAATTTTATTCAATAATCACCGTGAAAACTATAAATGAAGAAATAGATATCATTCAAAACGAGACAAGAAAATACATTTCAATAGAAAAGTAGACATAAAGAGGAAATGAACAAATTCAAAAAGAAGGAAATTATATTTACCATGTTGCTTTATTTGCTAGCAGTAGTTCGAATGAGAGATGCAACGCTATTTGTCTCTTAATCCCATGCTCATTTCCTGTTTGAGTTCCAAGGCTCGCAGTAAATAAAGGGCAGCAGAAACTAGTAAAAAGAAGCTTAATTATGAAGTTATCGAAAGTATTCCAATAACTAACTATTTACGTTAAATATATGATGAAGGCATATATTATAATAATAATAATAATAATAATAATAATAATAATAATAATAATAATAATAATAATAATAATAATAATAATAATAATAATAATAATAACAAGATATAACTCACTAAATAGTCTATTAAGTGACCGTTGCGCCGTTTATCTGCTGACGTCACAGTGGTTGGTTGGTACTAAGCGGATAAACAAGACACTTAGAAGGGAACGGTGTTTTACATGCTATACGTGGACATATGACTGTGATTATTTTTGTCTGAAATTAGCTCATCTTTGATTTAGTAATTGTTTAGTATTTAAAATAAGATAGTGATTTAAAAGTAAAACTAAAACAAAAAATTGATGGACTAAAATTAAATATGGCTGACAAATATGTCTTAATAAAAAGTTTAAATAAAAACAAATATTTGCTTTTCCCTAAAATTTGAAATATTGTTTTTACTCAATAAAAAGTCTGCATAATATAACACATTTTCTTTGTTCTGATACAACATTTTTATTTATTCTTGAATGCATACAAGATTGAACTTTTATGTCTACCCGTCGATTGTCGGCGAGAAATTCTGTTAAAACTTGTTTCTTTTTGTACGATAAGAAAGTTCTAAGTTTATTCTTGTTCCAAAAGTTTTTCATGCGTGTAATAAAAGTCTAACATAGTTCAAGAAGAGTTGGTGCAAGAATAAAAACAACGATTAAAACATGGAATTAAATTTACATTCTAAACAATTCAAAAATCATTTTATTTCAGGATACTAAAAACAATTTTAGCCAAGTGAAATAGACAATAATATAACATTGTTTGTAATAGTTTTACAAAATTCATAATTTAATTAGTTTTTAATTATTTATCGTTTTCCTTTTTAAAATTAGTTGTTGTTTGTTTTTATTTGTTTGTTTATTTAATTGCTGTTTTTCCATAAATTCATGATAGCAGTTTCGTGTCCCTTTGGCTGGGATCAAAATAAAGACACCGTTCAGTCTCAAACACCACTCCTATTTCCTTCCTCCGCACTTCAGGTCAACTTTATTTGGAGATACACCCGCTTGTTTTCTGTTCAAAACAAACAGAAACACTAGATTCTTTAGAAAGTGTTGAGAAGGACTAACTAACCGTTTTTGTTTTTTTTGTTCTTGTCCCACTCCCATTTTCCAATAAATTTCTTCATATATATATATATATATATATATATATATACATATGGTGGATGTCCGATTTCGAATGTGACCACTTTAAGCGTATCGATGTGATATTAGTGTGAAGGTTCCGAGTGAGAGGCGCGGTTGTGAATCACTCTTCAGGCCTTCCAGACTTTACAGACCTTACCATAGATGAGGCAGGTGTTGTGATGACCTGAGGGAATGCCATAAATGAAGCCACCTCTTGTCCTTGCTCGATTTCGTAAAACATGCACTCGTTGGTGATTCAACAAACTTGCACATGGCATAGTTACCAAGTTGCACGCTTGGCATTCTATGTGTTCCATGTGTGATGTTTTCTTCCGTGTGCTGGAAGTATCACGTCCTGTCTCTTCCTCGCTGCTCTCTTCTGCTGCTGGTTTTTCATCCTATTCTTTTCAAAAAGCTTGCTGCCTTCAAATAAGCGCTTTCCTCCACTTTTACATATCTACAGCCACCCCCTCCAATCCTCCAACATAAATTCCAAAGCATTTCAAATCGTATTTGAGACAATCGTTGAATCGCTTACGAAATTTATGCTGTGGGCGAGTATTCCCAGTTAGTTTCCCATAGATTGTCTGTTTGGGCAATCTGTAACCATTAAGACGATTAAGATGGCCAGCTAAACGAAGTGTGCATTTCCTTTATATATATATATATATATATATATATATATATATATATATATAATTTGAATTGTGAACACATTGAGGATATTTTAGGTAGAATGTCCCCCTAGAGTAATTGTGGTATTGTGGTGACTGTAATCATTCTAGCTAAGCGTAGGATAGACAAAGTAGGATAAACAGAGGGTTGCCAATGACAACGCCACTGTCCACACTTTTGATAGCATTGTCCCTAATTTATTTAAAATTAAAATTATATTTTTATATTGTTTGCAAAAAAATAATTTGAAGTGTAGTCCTTATTCTGATATTACTCTTCATCCTTTTGTCCTTGTTTAGTGAAAGAAAACTCCTTCTAGACCCAGCAATTTTAATTACTGTCCCAATTCAGAATGTCCGTTTAGGGAGCTGAATTCCCACAATATAAAAAAAATGACCTTGTCCCACAACTCTGCCCTCATGGTGCGGCAAGTAAATTGGAACATACGTAATTACATATATTGTGACCAACAATATTGTCTACACGACAAATTCGTTCATATTCTAACTTTAAAAAGTTATAATCTACATTGCTTGGCTTTGTATTATTTTATTGTCATAAATTATGAAAATATCTTTTTTTAAATTGTTTACAATCAAAATAATAAGCAAAGTTTAGTTTTTTTTTAAAATCTATGAAGCAACGTGATATTTATTTACTTTAAGACAAAAACAACACAACTTCACGATTTTTTTAAATTCTTGGTATTTGTTAGATTGTCTTTAAAAATGAATATTCAATAAAGTTCACTTTCAGTATAAATCGGATTGTGTTCCATTCTTTTTTAATGCAATGTAAAAGGTTTTCTAAAAAAAGCTAGCATTCATTATATACAGGCTGACTTTTCGACATGTTTCGCTTGCTCTAAAAGTTAATGACGTCATTTTCGTCGAACAGGTCTTCCTTAACGAGGATCATTGTCCAACTCTTTTAAAATGCAAGAACAGCATTTAAGATAACTATTGTTGAGTCATATGTTCATTAAATCTTAGCCCATTATGTTTTTCACCTTTCCTTAGATAACTTTCACACATCATACGCTTAATGTTCTTGAGATCAACCTTTTACCAATCATGATTATAAGACAAATTCAGGTCTCAGCAATATACGACAGAGTTTTTTTTGCAATAGAATTAACTCGGTCAAGTCTACAGTGTCATGTTTTAATTAATATTAAGGTAAGGTAAGGAAAAGGGCTGAACCTGGATTTGTCGATAATGAAATGATTGGTGCCATAAAAAACTGTGCAAGTAATATGTAATGAAATTAAGTGTAGAGTAATATATTGTGATTAATTAATAAAACACAACCAGAAAAAGAGTACAAATGTCCGTCTGTTCTGTGTGGTTTAGGCATGTTCTACTTACGTTCCAACCACGGTTTTTATTAAATATATTATTCCGTTTTTACGCTTTGTTCTATTTTTTCTTGTGTTAAGGTTTATTTTGACAGGTTCCGGTTACATTCCGTGTTTTATGTTTTAATAATATGCATTCCGTTCGGTGTTTATCTTTGTCCTAGTTTCGTTCCTGTTTGCACGTTCGTTTTGACATGTTCTTTTTACATTCCGGTTTCATATTTATTTTACTAATACGCATTTCATTTTCAAATAGTATTAAATGTATTACATATTTCTATAATAACATTTCACATATTTGTATACAACTTCCCGCGTTTTTGTCTTTGTACTCCATATAATTATAAACAGGTAATTATTGTGAATGAACATATAACATCTAATAATGTAATTACTTCTATAATCATAAAATTAAAGTTTTGAATAAACATGAACTAAATATTTATGAAAGATTCTTTAAATTGTCGAAAGATAAACACTATTTTTATATTAAAAATAAATCTTGTTTTAGTACTGGTGCTACTTATTTTGAGGTGATGATCTAGTAATATTACGAAAATTATAGATGTGGAAACGAAGCAATAAAGATTAATATAGTAAAAATGCTTGAATATCAATAAAATTATAAAGGAAAGATAATATTTTTAAAATTTAAATCTAACTTTAAACGGCAAGAGAAATATCCACAACATAATAAAAGATAGTAAATATACAAACGAAATAAAGTAAAAAAAATGTATCAGAAAAAGAGAAACAATGACTAATAATGTTAAAATAAAACTATTAAATATATTATTTATAAAGTAAGAAGATATTTTCAAACAGATTATTGAAATAGTAAAGAAGAATTATCAAAAAAAGCAATTGCAAAAAATACTAATTGTTCAGTCATATATATATATATATATATATATATATATATATATATATATATATATATATATATATATATATATTATGTGTCAGAAAAAATCATTTATTGGAGAAATAGATCAAAACTATGTAAATTTGTGTTGTAAACAAAGCCCTAATTATTCACAAGTTACGAAATATTATTTACTCAGAAAAAGAACAGATACTTATAAGACAGAACCAAACAAAGTAACTCTAGCCTATAATTTTGTTTTGGGACATTAAAATTGGCATGCTTAAACAAATAAAGAATAATGCGAATACTGTTAATAATTTTGTGAAAAATGTTGAAAACAAACGACCTTGTACCGTTTATTAGAGGATGGATACTTGAGCACATTTTTTTTAAAGAAATACTATTGTATATACTGATATGTCATTATTTTGAACTAATGACTTTAAAAATGATGATTGCACATGCAAAAATGTCAGAACCTAATCAACCCAATGATTATAATATTAAAGAGATTAATCGGAAAGAAAGTGGTAAAGAACTGGTAAGATTTTAATTAAGTTCACGCATCTTTGTGACACTAATGAAGAGTGACCTGAGAAAAAAACTTTTAAAATAAGAAAAACTACATGAGATTATTCAAGATGTTCTACTTGAATTAAGTGTAACATACATTCGCAAAAATATGAAAATAGTTGTAGCAATAAATGTCATTTATAGTAATTTACTGTAATGTTGTGGGTGCATCTATAATTCAGAACTACTTTGAGACGTAGCTTTGATACTCTTATACTTGGGACTTTAGTGAATCATGTGTACAAATTACAAGTTGTATGCATTCTGTTGCATGTATATGATATTGTTATTTGGAGAGGAAACTGGACTATGTTTAAAGAATTGCTGACACAATCAATCAAACAAGTTCCGATATTATTGGAAGTTTGTTAGAGAGATGAAAAGGAAGTTCACTATTTTGAACTTAACATATTTTCTAATCTGATTAAAAACTGAACGTTAATGCCTGTGGAATTTGCAAACAAAAAGAATATGAGAGAGATTGTTAAAGATTGAATAAATATGATTGATAAGTTATTAAGGAAATCTATATTTGTCAATGTACTATATGTCCCAATTGCCTATCTTTTATGAGAATTGGAAACATTCATGTACTTGCTTAAATTAAGTTAATTTTCTTCTTAAGGAATTAGTAAAATTGAATATTTATGAACAAATTTTAATACGAAGACAAAAATGCTGTATAAAGATGATAAAGTTAGTGCCTCAAAAATTCGAGTATCATCCAAAATTCTATCGACTTATTTACAAATTTCTATAAAAAATACAATTAATCATGAAATAGACATTGCATCATAAAAACACCTTGTTTATGACTAACTAAAATAAAATAATTTTAAAATCATTGGTCAATATAAAACATGTTCTGGGTTCCTTCAATTGGCTTAAGGAAAACAATATAAGACAGAAATTGACACAAATTATTTCCATGATATTTTCTTCTTTACCGGACAAAAATACACAAGATATTTTTATAATTTGTTAACTCATTTGATCAAAATATATTTTATTAGCATCAGGCAGTCTAACACATCTAACCATATTTAACAAATGAAAATAAAAACATTGAAGAAAATTAACAAACTTAAAGGAGATTTGATGAAATCGAACAATCCAAATCTGAGTTGGTTCCTAAAAAGAAAACTGGAATGTTCCATGATAACAATTTGGAAATGTCAAGCTTCATGTTTATCAGAGACTCAAGCGTTCTGACCCTAGCTTTAGAAATAAAAACATGTAATATCTATTGTACACTGTTGATACCTTTGCTATCATGAAGTCAATTAAATGAGAGAAAAATGACTTCAGCTGAATTAAAGTAAAAATGCAAAACAACGATAAAGCTCCAGAAGGCAATCTTTAAATAATGATGATAAATGTCACGGAATTAAAATAATTTTGGAATGGAAAAACAGGGTACTCCAAGGCTAAGGCAATTTGACTCCTCTTGTAGATGCATTAGTTATTTTCTTAATTTATAGTTTATTTATTTAATTCTGAATTTAACTTAAGTGTTGCCACAATTCGATATTTTATGTTCTGTTATTCAAGATTTAAATAGCCTACTCTCCGTTGGACATCTTATTTTAAGCACATTAGACAACATAGATTGGCGTGGATGTCGGATGAAATACGATTAAAACATTACGACGCTTTAATAAAGCTCCAATAGTCGTCCACGAGAGTTAGACTAAATGTGGGGCTTTGTATGGCTGTTTGTTTAAAATTGCTAATGTTTGTCTGTCCGTCTAGCACTTATACGCTCTTTATCTACGGGTTAGAATTACACAAAATGTAGCATGATTTGTCCGTGAGATGCTGGTATGCCATTGATGGTGGGGGTAAATATTATACTACTACTATTACTGTTCCTAACTATATAAACATTTATCTACTCCAAAACTATTGCGTATAATCGCACCATATTTGGCAAGAAGTAGCGTTAGCATGTCCAACATATCATATCGAGGTGAATATCATGATAGAACTATTAGTAATTATAATTATCCTTATAAGTATCATAGTCTGCAAAAATTATTGATGTAATTTCATCAAATATGGGACGAAGAGCTTTTAGAATATCGGATATAATATAGTTACGAATATTTATATTTATACTTATATAAAGCCCAACAACGCTCCGCATGTGCTCGACTAAAACTCTATCTTATAGGCAGATTTTCAGAGTGTTTATATAGACAGAAGTAAAGGTTTGTTTTTTAAATATTGTAAGCATATTTTTTACACATATTTTGTAAAAATCTCGTTGTAATAATGCAGTATTTTCGTTCGTCATGAATAGAAGAAACACTAGGTAAAATTAACAGAATATCTTATTACTTAACTTCCAAACGAGTTGTTACTAGTTAGAAGAGGGTAAAAAAGAAAGACCTATATTGTACGTAAATACATAAAAGACGCCGGACCAGTTCAAATAAAAGTCCATGTGCGTAAGAGCAGGTTAACACTGCTCCGACGTGTAACAGTCATCTACAGGGCCAATCAGCTAATTACATTCACAAAGTGCAAGTATTTGTGTGTTTAATTAATATGCATATCGCTTTTTTTTTTCATGAAAAGAAAGAATTGTTTTTATCGTTTGAGACGCAACTTTGATGATTCATTTGACGATGAAATGCGGTTTTTGATGTGATCGTTAGTGAATAACAAACATAGAAAATCGATGTTGTATGAATTTAGTTTGTTACATTTTGATGATTTGTGTTCTTTTATATAATTCAATGTATACTTTATTACCATTCTTCTCTTTCAATTTAGAAGACACAACGCAGTGTTGCCTTTGACGGTAGATATTGACTTGTTAGTTCGGCCTTTGTTTCCAAACTAACAAGGAATATTTTTCCGAAGATCTACACTTTTATGAATGGCAATATGAAACGGTATTGATTGCATTAATAAAATCAATTATATAATACTAGACCACGTTCAACGTCGTTTAACGTCGGTAATCTAGCGAGAACCGGGATGTCAACGTAATCATGTCGTATATTATTGCCAGGGTTAGACAGGTTGTGCAGATTTGACAGGAAAGTGTCTTGCAACGTTTCAGGAACAAAAGAAACGTATTCGCCTGATACTGGCGACACACACAATATTCAAGTTTGTGTTGAAACATGTATCTTTTTCAGATTTAATGAGGATCTATTGTGTCTGGGAAGTTTATCTAGTTAGAAATCGTCATACTGCTGCTCGCCCAATTCTCTAGTTCCAGTGCACAGATCCTGCAGAGATGTATTGACAGTATTGTGCCATTGTAGCGCGTGTATGTTCCTAATTCCTGATATCGGATTGCAGCATAGAGTACCGGTGACGTATTCTGCTTGTGGAATTACTTCTCAGAGTTGGATCGGAACGAGCACATAAATACCTCGTGACATGTAAGAATGTAAAACCGTCTTTGTTCCATACAATGTTAGAAATAACGTGCATAAGTGGTGTATAGTATCCCTTCCAAATATGCTGCATTTATACTGAGTATTGGTAAGCTTAAGGGGGAAAACGAAACAGGTTTTTAAGAAACAGAAGCTTTCACACATCGACGGTACTGGAATCGACTGCCAAACACAAATTCACATTAAAAAGAACATTTGACAACTTGGTGTTGTTTTTAACGGTATTTTAATATTACTAAATACAGTAGGTTGATCAGGTAACAATAAATCATAGCATGTTCAGGTTTGTTAGAAAAATAGTCAGAGGTAGGAGGATACTTACACAACTGAGTAAAAATTGGTACAACTGTTTCATACCTTAAAATATCGTTAACGTTTCATACTTTGAAATGTTGCATAACCCCGACCTTAGTAAGAGAGGAGAAATACCAACTATAAATATACGTTTGCCCAAAAGCGTAATTTTCGTCTTTTTCAAATTCGCACTTAACTGGATTAATTACAATCCAATATTACTCAAATCTCTGGAAAAGTTCGAAGATTCGAAATGGAGTAGTTATAGCAGTTTTGGATGTATCGGCTGGCTCAACAGATAATTGATTATGTACCAAGATCAAATCTATTTTGGACAAATCGATTTACCTTGTATAATGTCGGTAACATCGTGAATGTGTGGAATTGGATATAAATCGGGTGCCCATATCGAATTAAACGCACGGAAATCTCCGTCCGTGCGAAATGTATCATCCCATTTTGAAACCAAATACAAGGGTGTAACACAATTACTTCATGAGTTACGAATTATGACGAGTTGCATCGTTTGGCTGAACTCAGCTTTCTCATGCTTTCATTTTTCCAGCAATAAACGCCTGGGTTGTGTTCCTCTGTTTTCTCTTTTTTTTCAGTTTCATTTTCTCTGTTTTACTAGGTATAGAGCATCCTGCATGGTGCCAGACATTCAGAGACTCCAACCGAGAGATATATTTAGGATTATAACAGTTCCTTTATGTATAATTGTTCGGATCTCTCTTGCACGTGGTTCACTGTGTATATACATCAGGTAATTTTAAAGTTCTTTTTCATGGAACCAGTAGCTCCCATGATTACTAGAAAGAATCACAATCTTCTTAAGGTGCAACTTTCTTTTCATACTGTACATAAGTCTTTGGTATTCAATTTTATTCTCTCTCTTAGCTCTGTTTAAACCGGATTCATTAGAGACACTGACTTTAACTATGGTTTCTACTTTCTCCATGTTTTCTTATAAGACTGTATAATGTTTAACAACTGCGTTTTCCAAGCATGTAGCTGTAGAGATTGGATAGTCATAGTGAATGGTGTATTAATGACAATGAGATTAGTCCTCTGCGTGAAAATGAGATTAAACAATATTTTTGAATGTCCATAAGTTTCTTGTAAGTAAAATCACACAAAATATGTGCAACAGTTAGACACGAGCCTATCATATAGTATATCACTCTAGTTATTGTCAAATCTGTAACGGTATTTATGTAAGGCTTTTTAGTTCTAGAGGACCGTAGTAGTCGAGGCAATCAACACCGAAAAGTGGCTTGCCCATATATGTAATCATATAAAAGAGCCAAGCTCCGCCTACGGTTCAAGCACAATGTTTTCTTTCTCTTGTTTACTGTCTGTAATGTTAATTATCTGAATTAGTAGCAGCAATAATTACATCTGTGCATTTTTACATGTGATAGCAGTACGTTATATATTTTTAAAATTCGAATATCATTAAATAATAATTATATTTACCTTTGAAATGACTTTTTGTAGCTTCTATATATACTATTTCCCATTATTAAACATTACAGTTTCTGTAACTTTGTATATTAGTTGAGCTGTTACACATGTATTCATGAATAGAAAATTAGGTTTTGATTTTACAATTACATGAATGCGTATTATTATTAGTAAGAATAGTAGTTATAGTAATATTGTATTTATTAATCCTACCGCTATTTCTCTTATATTTACTGTTAGTATTAATGTTATTATTACGACTTTTATCACTATTATTATTGCTGTCATTATTAATATATTTATTATAGGTATGATTATTAGTTTTTTTTTTATTATTTATTAATACTTTTTTTTATTTTCCATACAATAATAACTATATTTTAATATTATTTCTATTTATAATTTTAGATAGCTTATTGCTGTGGTTTTGTAAGTGGTCATAAAAAAGACACACGAGAGGAATTGAGTAAACAAATATATTTTAAAAGAACAGTGTACAAAACATTTAAATGAGATGATCACTAACGAGAGTGTTCGATCCTACTATAAGGGTTGTGTGCTGCTATTTATAACTGGGAGAGTTCATGCGTCCGTGGTAAATTCTGATAACACTTATTATTTTAGGGAATTATTTATCAATTATCCAAAAGATTACTTTACCTATCTATAGGTGAATTAAATCAACTTTTTTTTTATTTTCGGTTATCTTCATTGTTATTTTTAGTATATGTTAATTTATTATTATATCCGCTGTTCCTAAACTTGATTTATATTATTTATAATTCTAATACACTTTTGGAGATGTGAAGTTGTCATAAATATGCAAGAGGACATTTTGTTAAATCGCTGGCATCACCCGTGGCATAATATTGTCAGCTTAGAAATTCTTCAGACCCTTAAACTTACAAGGCGGTAACAGGTATATGTCGTATTACCTAGTCTTCGGAAAAGATGGCACATGAGAAGCTTTTCTTCGCCAGTACCTATTGACTTGCTTCCCCTCGACGAAAGAGTGAAACAGGTATCATATTTTCACTTACCGATTGATGTATAAACCGTAATACACCCATATCGTCGTCGAAAGCCAAGGCTCTTTCCGTCTGCTAATAAACCCACTCGAACGCCGATGTTTATGAAAAAAATTATTACAAAGAGAAGAACAGTCACAGAAAACATCAGAGAGACAAGTTATCTTCGTACGAGTCTAGGAGAGAGAGGCATATAGATAGACAGATAGTTGGTCTCGCTACACCTGGTTATATCGTGCGCCCCCACCCCCAATTGGGAACGGCACCCGGACACATCTGACCAAGAGATGAAAATCTCAGTCCGAAGGTCACGTAGTTTCGGTGACTTCCGTTTCTAGGATCACCTCTGACCCTTAAGGTGTCACAAAAACTTTCAATTCAAACAACGGCCATCGTTATATAAAACAAGGTTGGTGTTTAATGGGGGGGGGAAGAGACCATCGGGATTGGGACAAAAATTTGTAATTGTTTCAGTCTAGAAGGATTCCTTTGATTTATCTGTTGTTTAGTACATATTCAACTCCCACATTCCTGGGTCCTACATGTTGTACTTTATAGTTGTCTAGATTAAATCCAAAATTCAAAATGTCCTCCCAATATGATAATTTATTTAGATCCATCTGTGTTATTTTCTTTTAATAAAGGTCTCACAAGTAGTTTAACATCATCAACAGTTATATTTCTGAATTTATATCATTAGGTAAGTCATGTATGAATATCAAAGACAACAAAGGACCCAATACTGAACCCTGCGGAACACCGGAGGGTATGTACTGTGATTCAAAATAATTGTTTCCCACCTTTACCTTCATAGTTCTATCCTTCAAAAACTCCCTCACAATATTTACCATTTTGTCAGTAATACCAAAATTTTTCATTTTCACTAGTAAACGATAATGAGATACCGTATCAAATGCCTTGCTAAAATCCAAATATATGATATCCGCATTATCCTCCTCCGTCAAATATTC
>OY744516.1:159182836-159310336 GCA_963556195.1 Sepiola atlantica | reverse complement strand
TCGGACCAGTAATCAGTAACCTGGAATAGATCTGTCTTCGTCCAAAAGATGAAAAATACGTATTTATTTTGTCTACTTTACTTTTTCTTAATAACGTGTCCTAATAGAAACATTGATAATGAATGGAATTATCTTCGTGAAAAAGAAATGGAGACCACATATTTGATCATTAAGATGGCGAGACGTTTGTATTTGTGCTTTTTAAAGCCCGTGCGATCACTACCGAACGTCATGTAACAAGTTACAAATGAAGGGCGAATGAAACGAGGAACGGTAGGAGAATGGAGATTACGAGAAAGCAGAAAAATCACATAAATTCTGTGATTTAAATACTTTTTCTATTACTGTTTTTAATCAGAAATAAAAAATAAATTCAAATAAAGAAGAACTAAGAAAAGCTGGTGATATAACCTGTTCATTGATTGAATATAAATGAATATTTCCTTTATATAAATCTTATTTAACTCGACTACGTTTTGGTCACCATGGCTATCATCATCAGAAAAAGAAAAATCATGTCTTAATAGCAATAAACAACCGTTGTTTAATGCCTCGTGGGCAAATGAATCATAGTTGGTAGTCATATTGTTTTTTTTAATATATATAGTTTATTGTTAGGAAGTCTCAAATTTCAATTTAGAGGTCAACTGACCCAGGGCTATGATATCACTCTCTTTGAACACATTGAATTGCACTGCGGGGGATAAGTATGTGTCGGTATTTTCTGAAAGTGTTACGTAGAGAATTTTATATGTGGAAAGTATGTTTTTATTACCCAATTCTGGGTGGCTAAGAGAAGTAGGGAAGTTAGTTTCTATATAGAAGAAGCAATGAATACTTATTTAGATTGTTGTACGCGTGTGCCTGAACGAATATATAGAGAGGTTATGCGGTTGAATCTGTGCTGTTAAGTTTAATGTTGAACCCAAGTTGATAGAATACATTTAGAAGCAAAGTCCACTTGTCGTTAGGTTTTTTTCGTATTTTCCCAAAATTCATTTTCTTTCTTGTGAATGTTGCGTGTATATTAAAATTATGGTTTTCCAGGTAAAAACGTTATTCTACAGGCAATAATTTATCGTAGAGAACTGACGTCATCAAATTCTGATGATAATTAATTCTAAAATTAAAAAAAAACAATTTAAATTTTCCTATGTATTGTTCAGGCATACTGTGTATTGTAATAGATAAATTACTGCTTGAATTTAACCATGATTTTGACTTCACTAAGGCTGTGTGAATCAAATACAGGCATAACATGCAAAGGAGGCACCTAATGGACGCGGCCTTGACTGCACATTTCAAACAATAAAATCCATCAACGACCTTGATTCTTTTAAATCCACCCTGTTTGCAAATAAAAAAAAACATAATAATGGAAAATCCTATATAAAGGAAAATGGTTAATGTCGTTTCAGCGATACGTCATTAAACAATATCTACATAATCATACGCTACGGTAATTTCAATGTCGTGCATACGTTATCACCAATTACGCATTTATTTTAAATTAAATCGCTCAATCACTCAAGATACAATGCTATTTTTTTAATTCAACTGATGTCGCTGTTCTACTGAACTTGAAATTCCTCAAATTAAAATATACTTAGTCTTCAGGATATTATCAAAGTGTAGTATCTAGTAAATAATATTCATCTTAATGTTTACTCGATTTTCAGGGCATTATCGATCCTCATAATAAGAAATGGTAATAATTTGTACTTAGTTTAAAACTTTACTGCAGTCTCACGTCATCACATATCCTCATAATAATGATAAAGATGAAACATATTTATTATCGTTTTTGAAAAGCATATTTAACTGACAATCATTTTAGGAAAGAAAATAGAGGTATTCATTTTTAATATCATTAACCCTGACATACATGTATTATTTCAAGAGATATATTAACAGTAAATTTTGCATAGAGATATAAGAAAACAACTGTGGAATTTTAACGAGGTCCCACTAGTGTATGTATATATATATATATATATATATATATATATATTGACTATAGAAAAGCAGATTCCAGCGATTATACTTTATTTTCAAGTAATTTGTACGGACGTTTCGTTTTCAAGCATAGTTTGAATTTTACAAACACAAGGAACCCATAAGAGTCCCGAAGAATAGTATATACGAAATCATTCCTGTAAATCATTTTAATCAACAATACCTAGATTTATACAAAAACTAACGCCATCATTGATTTTACTAGATGAAAATGAAAATACGTGTGTCTTACCCTATCTACCTCTTCATCGAAATATCAAGGAAATGCCAGGAAATTAAAATAAATGAAAACAAAATCAATATTTTGTTAGTATAAAAGCAAATTAATTCATATTTTACCGCAGTAATCTCACTTAGATCTTTTGCTTTAAATCATTTTTAAACTTATTCTCTTGTATTTATTTCAAGAATTTTAATTCAAAGTTAATTGCATGTAAGTTATTATTGCAGATTTTATTAAGGCCTAAATTTCAGGAATGCGAATTTTAGAAGATGTTACAGTTAAGAATGACTTCATATTTTGTATTAATTATGTTATATTTAGATGGTATTATGTGATAAGATTCTGAAATACATCGATCATATTTTTACTTATCCTGGGAAGTATTTTGTGCTATACCAATGATAGACAATTTTAATTCATATAGTCTATTATTATATTCTAGTTCCCTAATATATTTATCTAACGATGTTGGTTTATCGCTTTTCCTTTCTTGCGATTGTTATTAAAATTATGTTACGTGATGTATGTATCTAGTTTTAAATTGGCACACGTGGCGCTTATATACGTCATAGTTGTATCTTTTATGACCGGATTAAGGAATTTGTCTTTTAATAGATAGTAATTTGCTTGTCTACAATTGCATTTAGGTTGTAATTTGGGGTTAGAGTAGTTATCTTATATTTTAACATTTATATTCTTATTTATTTTAGTATTATTATAGGCTATTATAGTTCCAGCTTACATTTAAGTTGATATATATATATATATATATATATATATATATATATAGAGAGAGAGAGAGAGAGAGAGAGAGAGAGAGATCACAATAAAGTTATGTTAATTAAAAATTGCAATTAAAGTATTTTCATGACTTCACCTAACAACATTTTTATTTTATATAATTACGTCATAACACTTTGAATTTCTACGTCGAAATATCTGTGATAAATTACAGGGCTTCATATGTCAAACATCTAGAATGATTAATAAACGTACTTATGAACATAAAATATATTTTACACAATCCATGCTCGTAAAAATAAAGAACCCAAGAAACTCACTCACCCAGCTCTGACCCCCATATATATTATGCTAACAGTTTATTCGTATTCATTATAGTCATCTTTAATTATTAAATATCTAAATAACAATGAATATTTACACTATCGTATTATTTCATAACTAAGATGGAGCATCATCGCAACAACGTACTTAAGTGGAAACAAAAATGTGATAGTGTGTATAAAAATGGTAAGGTAGGTAAATAATTGCGTATATACACAAACACTGGAGGGAAGGCACTATTTTATAAGAATAAAAAACATTTATAAATAAATCTGTAATTAAAAGTGTAAGCGAATATGTTGTGCAAAAAGCGTTTCTGGATTTGAATAAGTTTAATATGAATTTGATTTAAAATTAAAATTAAAAAAATAAACAGAATTTAAATGTATAAATAAAAATGAACATGTAAATCTTAGTATTATGTTATAATTAATAAACGAACATGTTTGAATACACGAATGTTCCTACTTTCTCGCTCGATGATATGACTATGCTAGATGCTATGACTATGCTCGACCCAGTTTATATAGTAACTAACTGCTAAAAACTTGTATTTACAAGTTCGAAGCGGCGCGAGAGAAACGTCCTAGCATAAAGCACATAACTGCTATTACGATGAATGTTTAGTTTCCCCCCCCCCTACGATTTCATATTGTAACGTTGTAATGATTTTGATGTAAGTGCATTCCGCTACAAGTTTGTTTCAATATATGCAAACAACAATAAGTAGACAGAAAAACGTAAAAATTCATGAGTAGAAAACGAAAGTAAAAAGAAATACGTAATGTTTATTAAGAATTAATTGACAATAAATAATTTTAGGGGACATTTTGTTATGTATATTCTAAGAGCGACAGAAGAAAGAAAATTGTGAGCATTGGTGTATTATTTGTAATCTGAAAACGTAAACTTTGAAAATATTTTCATTAGCCGTGTGATTTTTGATAGGGGTAGAGATTAATCTGAAGTGAGTGGTATAATGAGAAAAAGTGACAATAACTAGATTTCTACCGTTTTTATTTGACGGTGGGTTGGGTCGAATTATAAGGACTTAATACCGTGAGGGTAACTCATTCCTACTTCCGCGCTGAAATTCGTAAGATTTAAGGAGTGCGAGTTAATTTTTTTGTAGCCATTACTCCAATGTCTACTCTAACCCGAAATGGTAATACTTGTTAGCGTTTAAATACAATCTGTCCTGAGTATGACATGTAACTTCATTCCGTATTACACACATACCTCTACCTCATGAGAAAGTAGTTAATGCAAAGACAATTAATAAATATTAAAATAAATAGGTTAACAAGTTGGCTGGACTCGTCATTAAATAATCAGAAAAAGCTTGATATGTCGTCAAACACATCAGACAATAGAATTCTGACAATCTATGATAATTTTGCGACCCGCTTGAGCACTTTCGCACCTTCCAAATGTTGTTTCATCGCTCGGTTTCATTTAGAAAAAAAAAACAATTTCAGCAGTGTTCACTTCCGCCATTTTAACAAGAATAGATTCCATCGGTTTCTGAAAATCCTTCGTCGTCATGAGGATTAGTACCGACGCGACAAGAAAAGACGCGGTGCTATTAGCAGATATTTATTTACATAATATACAACGTTACAAAACACCGGATGGCGAAGAAAAGAATAGAGTGAAAGAGTCAGAGAGAAAGAGAGAGAGAGAGAGAGAGAGAGAGAGAGATTGCATACATCAGTCTTTACTGACGCACTGGGAAAATTAAAATAAAATCTCCATAATGATGAGAACCGGTTAGTATAGGTCCATATCATAAGGAATGATCTATGTATATTTGTATGCATGTAGGTTAGTTAGATCACCGTACCATCTTACTACTAGTACAATGTCACGAAGTACTTCATACCGATGGGGCCTGGTTGACATAATCGATACCGTCGCGTAATATAAAGTAACCCATTAAGAGTTAAAATTAAAACGGATGAATTGTGGCCTGTAAGCACCAATACTCGTAAAATTGCGTGAACCCGACAAGAAACGGTGTGATTCGGCATTATATAGCGAGACAAGTTCTAGTTGCCGTTTAAACGACAAATCAAACTATACCACCTTGCCGCATAGTTCAGTTGTCGGGTTTCCAACCAGGTTTATCTGGTAAATAAGGAGATTAGACACTTATCAGGATTAAAAACAAAACTTTAAAAAGGACGGATGAACTTGCTTTTCCGGTCTACTGCCATCTAGTTCATTCTCACACCTTCATTATACAGTGTTGTTGTTTTGATATGACTTCATTATGTGTGTTTATAGGTGTCTAAATATGTATATAGTTATAATCTACCCACAGCATGGACCGCTGTATATGGCTTTTAGACCACATCAGTCACAACGCACCCCTGATATTAAGAAAAATCTCATCATGTATGTATGTATGTATGTATGTATGTATGTATGTATGTGTGTATGTATGTATGTATGTATGTATGTATGTATGTATGTATGTATGTGGTTATTTGATGTCCCTAATAAACATTAGTTTCCATCGGTTACTGAAGTAAAGAAAAAAACGTTGAGCTTCCTCGGTACTTCGCTGGGTGACCGTTTTTTAAATGCTAGATGTAAAAGAGGTGGCGACGTTCCTTTCTCTAATATAATTGGGAAAGATATAAATCTATATTTTCTTACAATGTTCTATGGGTGTCATTATAGGGTAGGATACAGTATCAAAGCTTTATGACGTAAGTAACCGAGGGGAAGTAAAACTCAGAAGTAACACCACGTTTGTCCCAGCGTTGCTATCATTCGTCTTGGATTTCTCTCTGATATTGAACTTTAAGCATGCTTGATTCAGGAGGCATGCGTTTACGTGTTGTACAACATTTGTTTCACTTTAAACTCTACATTGCGGAGGTACCTTTTCAGAGAATATACATTGTCTATTGAAAGATGGAACTATGACTCCAGAATTATTGGACTCATTTTGATGACATTTAAAACAAGGAGCATGTCACTAACGAAGACTAAAAAGGGGTAGCTCTAATCATAACAAAATTAAAGTACAGACAATAAAAGATTCTACAGATTTCAAAATTCAAACAAATTTCAATCAATTTTTGATTATCAAAATAACAAAATTGCAATCTCATTACTTCAGTCGTGTCAGCTCTATTTTATACAGTATTCATTCTACAAGTACTTTCTTAATATTATTTTCAGTTTCGTCCTATTTGACTCGATTACATGATCAGAGATTTTTCAATATTATGCACTCGTTCTAAAAGCGTTAAAGCTCTAAAATCGAAAATATAAGGGATGCAATTGTTTCGAGTATGACTGTATTACATGAGGTGTTTTATTTCAGCTAGTCGATGCATGTTTAAAATAGATGCTTGACAATATTTCCGAGATCCGTCATTCGTATTATTTATATTATTTGCATGTTTCGTGCTGTTTTCCTCATCTTGGTTACTGTCATTTTCACAACACATTGATCGTTGTACTCTCCGAGCTTCTTCAGACATTTTCTGACGTAGTCGTCCACATTCTAAGAATCCTGAGAAATTCTAGTAAATTCTACAAGAGCTTGTTCAACGTTATCTTTTCTTTTTCACAGTTTACTATTGTATGAGTGTCCCCACTGTATCTCTTCACAATTTTCTGTATTTTGAAATGCTTACTCGTCAATGTGTAATTTCCTTAGGCTGTTTGCTGTTGATAACAAAGCAACCACACTTCAAATTATTGACATCAGTATTATTCAACGTCACTTCATATCAGTTTAGCTAATTTAAGCGCAGTTCTTACTGGGGTATTTTCAATCATTCTGATGACGACAGGCAGCACGAAATTTAAACGTCTTTTCTTGATTGTTTTACTCCAAATTTCATACTTCGTTTGATATGGTCTTTGGCGTCTTAAAGTTGATCCCATATCTTTGTAGTCTCCTTTGACAGCTATCTATTTTATCATTCGGTGTCTTGTTTACCGCCCGTATTTCAGAGTTGGAAGGGGATATACTAACAATATACACATTGAAATTCCTTATTTTCTAGTTTACTGCCAATATGTTTGGATACAAACTCTGAAAGCAGGTCTTCAAGTCGAACTAAGACTGAATGTCAGCAATTTAAGTGAAGAAAATCAACAACAATGCAAGAATGCAACTAAAATAATTGTAGTCTAAACTGAATTTAACAACGTAAAGCAATGCATCTTAAGAATATATATATATATATATATATATATATATATATATATATATATATATATATATATATATATATATATATATATGGTCTAACATTATCAAATAAGACGGAGTGTCTTTGCTTGATAAAACTTCTTTTTTTTTCAATTTTCCGAATAGTTCATTTAGTATTTCGGTTAAATTGATGTATGTAAGTTCCATGGGTTTCTTGTTCCAATTTTCTTTTTCTTTTCTTTATTTCGCGAATACTTTCAATTTGATTCGTCAAATGATCTTCAGGTGGTATTAGTCTATGTGTCTATACAAATATGTCTATATGTTGACAAATGAAGCCAAAATATTTTTTTTTACTCCTGGTGGAGGAACCCCTCCCTCATTTCTTTCTACCTTGTTTAAGCCGGTGTTAAAACAAGGTGAAAATAAACCTGGGAAGGGTTCCTCCACCAGGTATGAAAAGGAAAATGATGAAGATGATGATGATGATGATGATGATGATGATGATGATGATGATGATGATGATGATGATGATGATGATATGTTGTACTTAACAAATCTGACTATTTCACAAAATTAAAAACAATTTTAGACGATCATTCGAAATTTAAAAAACATTAAAAGAAACTCAATTGATCAACATAGTACACATGTTAACAAGCTTATTACAGCTAATAATGCCGTAAACGATACCTTTAAACTCCCCACAATAATTGGGGATTATAAACCTGGTTACCTATACGGTACTGTAGAAATGTATGAATCTAACTCTCATTTCCGTTTCATAATTTATCAAGTAACTACTCCAATATACCAATTAATCAAAACCATTAATGAACTAATAACTCCTTATTTACCAAGTAAATATAGGATAAAGTCAACCCATAAACTCATACAGATACTTCAGCTCGTCCCCCCCCAAAAAAAAAAACAGATAATAAAATTACCGCTTCACTTGACGTTGAAAGCGTATTTACAAATGTTCCAATGCACAAAACAATTGCTTTTATTATTGATAACATATACAATAACCCATTCTGCCCTCCACTAAAAATGAGTCCTAAAATATTTCAAAAGTTATTATTAATTTGCACAACCGAAGTCCCTTTCTACGACTATAAGTCGCCCAAACATTTATACCCAAATTGATGGCGTATCTATTAATATTTAATTTAATTACTAAACCCTCGATATATAACCTCTATTTTGATGATATCATTATTTTAGCAGACAATAATGATTTGATAATAAAATGCAACACTTTTATCACAATACTAGATATTTATCAAAGTACCTCCGTACTTATATTTACTTATTATCTTAACGTTAATAACAAAATTCCGTGTTTAAATGTTTTCATTGACTCTTACAATCACGCATTAATCACCTCTCCCTATAAAAACTATCTCTATTTAAAAAATGCATTGTAAGTTACAGAAGCGAATGCCCATATCGATATGATATTACAATGATTAAAAATCTATTAAACCGTGCAAAGCTAATCTCTTCAACCAGAGAAATATTCCTTAACGAATTCAAAAACATTAAACAAGTCCTACTTAATAATTCATCAATTATATTGTAGACGAACAAATAAAATTAATGATTAGAAACTTAGACAATATTAATAATAATCAACTAAATGATTTCTCACAACATAAATCTATTCTACTGTAAGCAAATGAATCCGAAGTTTAAATTAGATGAAAAGCTCTTTAAAATATAATACATCGCTACATATCCCCATCAAATTTAATAAAAAAATAAGATTCATCATTTATTATTTTAAAAATGATAACATCAAACCATGTAGTTAAAACTAAACACTTTTCTGACCCAAAACACATAATGGAAAAAACAATGTAATACATTAGTTTCAATGTCTCATGGGATAATTTATCTCCGATAATAAAACTAATTTTTACATCGGTTTCACTACCACAAAACTTTCCCAAAGAGTCACCTCATATCTCTGCGACACTAGCTCCATTTGGCAACACCTAACAAAACATAACTACCATGTTTCTTAATATAGGCAAATCCTAGTTAATAATACTAAAATAATACACCACGATACAACAACAAAATATTAAATATTCTTGAAGCCTTCTACTTAACGATTAAACATCCCACAATCAATAATGTGAATTACAAAACTAGTCACAGCTATTTAAATTGTCTAGCATAGTAATTAACGTTACGAACGCTTAGCCGTTAAGCAATCATACTTTTGAATCTTGCAGTCGCTTAGAACGTAATCAAAACCTTAGCCGTTAAGCAATCATACTTTTGAACAGCACACGCTTAGAACGTAATGGCGTTAGCATGTAACATCTCAATATTATATACGCTCTTTTTTCAGTAGTAAATCACTAGTCATTTTAATAAAAACTCAGCAGCAAAACAATATTTGTAAAGACACCAAGACTAACACCGTCTGACGAATCTGATCGAAAGTACTCGCGAAAAAGGAAAGAAAAATTGAACAATTAACCCACGGAACTTACATACACTAATTCAACCTAAATACGAAATACACTACTCGGAAAATTACAAAAATAAAAAAAGCAACAAAACTCCGTGTTATTTAATAATGTTTGCGTAAATAAAAATATCCGGCCTTAATACACAGAACTGATGAGATAAAACGCTTGAGAAACCGTCGTTTGTTGGTAAATATAATATGATATTTATTCATTTATATTATTATAAAGCCCCTTTAAGAAAATTAAAGTTGAGCACTGTTATGAGATATACAAATTAGACATCCACTTAAGCTAAAATGTAAAACTCCGCTTAAGTTTGTTGAGTCCTCTAGTGTGTCTTGATGTTTACGCTATAATCGGCATAAATATAGCTTAATTTCTCCATATCACGTGATAATTTCTTATGACCGTGCAGATTCAAATGTGACTCTTTGAACCAGGTTCGCGCCTTATGACCGTCTGAAATTATCACTTCCCTGTACTGATGAGAGGGAAAGCTCACAAAGACGTCGTCTGTAGATAAATATTATTTAATATTTATTCATCAATATTATTATAAAGACCCTTTAATAAAAATAAAGTTGAGCACTGTTATTAAAAATAGACATTCACTTAAGTTACAAAGCAATGGTCCAAGTAAGTTCGTTGAGTCTTCTAGGTTGTATTAACTGCATAAATATAAGTTAATTTCTCTGTATCACGTTATATTTTCCTATAGTCGTGAGGATATAGTGAAAGCGTGTGGAGTCAAACGTTACTCTGTGAATCGGGTCCGCACCTTATAACCGTCTGAAAGTATCATTTCCCTTCCCTGATGAGAGCATAAACTCAAAACGACGTCATCTGTTCGTGAATATAAGTTAATATTTATTTATAAATATTATATATATATATATATATATATATATTATATATATATATATATATATATATATATATATATATATATGTGTGTGTATATATATATATATATAATATATATATATATATATATATATATATATATATATATAAGGTGCTATAATGTATTCATACAAATATTATTTGATCACATATTTACAGACATATTTCAGTCAAAGCTATAGAATGGTTAAGCCTCTTTAGACCAACGTTATCTCGACGGATATATGAAGTAAAATGAATAAAGAGGGCTAGCAATGTTATTGCTTTGACGAGATAATGTGTGCAAATGTGTAGCACACAAATGTCTTAATATAAATAAAAAATGCATACCTAATAAACAGCTCTGCTTATTATTGAGCTCTTTTTATCAACACAGTAAGGATTAACTGTATTTTTTACCTGCGAACTTAAACTTACCTGGATTAATATACATATATGTATATATATTCACTTAATAAATGATTCAGTTCGAAATTTTCATGAACTGACTGATCACGTTAAAGAGCATTTAATAAAGGCCGAGGAATCCATATATATATATATATATATATATATATATATATATATATATATATCCATCCACATTTATTTCATTCCATGCTACTGACTTCATTAAGCCCGGACCTCGGTCCTACTGCTCCCAGCAGTGGCTACTACTTCTTCCCATCAACCCATCATGTAAACTCAATATTTTCACGTGCTTGCATGACATTTTTCTTAATATTATCATCCTGAAGAATTCTTAAAAATAAAGACGAAACGTTGATGAATATATAAAAAAAACATCCTTCTTGGTGTTTCCTTTTTCATTTCCCATATCAGAAGATATACCAAACGTGAAAACCAAAGTTTGTTTTCTTCGAAAGCCAAAGAAATTCATTTCAAAAAGCAATCAAGTTAAAGAAAAATGTAACTGATACTAACACATAATAAGAGAAAAATTTACATGATTGCATTTAATAAATGGTTCGGTTCGAAATTCCCATGCACTGACTGATTACGTTAAAAAGCATTTAATAAAAGCCGAAGAATACAACGCTGGGAACGTTGGGTAAAATCGCATAAACTTAGATGAAGAATAAATCAGGATTTTTAAACGATGCGGATATTATGCGCATTCGTTTTAAGACTCAAAATCACAGACGCCCGTTCGCGAGTTACAAAACCCTGCCTAGTGGATGCGAGTAAGAATACCTTGTTGACTTTACAAACGGTGACGATGGCTCTTACGATGAAAAACAAAATGACGAAATAAAGATGGACACGCAAAGAATGTTGATTTTTGTAAGTTGCCAAAGAAATACGAAACGTTGGTTCTGTCGACATAACAGCGATGAGATCAAGCGGATGAACGGAAAGTTAAGACTCCGAGACGCCCGAGACATAGCCGACATTGTAAATAGTGAAATGTGACCACAGTCTTATTAACTCCATAATCTATTCGGCTCTTTTTATCTTCTGCATTGTTTATATATGTAAGCCGTGGACGGTTAGACGTCGAGCAAATGTGTGTCCATACACAGCAATGGTATTCGAAAACAAATTATTGGTTGAAGGAATATTGTCTTTACAATACGCTGTTTTCGGAGCATTCTCCTAAATTATATTGTTGGATTTAGTCAAAACCAATGAAAATGATAACTTTTCAAAGTCTGTGGCACAAATACTTCTTTCACTTTTGGCACCTCTATTTTGTTTAGTTTTACAACCATTAACACAACCGTTTTTCAGTTTAGAAAAAAGTATTATATAGCGAAATCTGGAGCAGAAACGAAAAGCATAAAACATACAGATATGTTGACTATTTACTGGTATGATAATGTTATCTATTTGCCGAATGGTTAATACTGTTGTATTAGAGTTACTCAGATTCAGGATTCAAAATGGTCGATCGGCGGTACAGTTATATAAGCAACACTGATGATTGTCAGTGAACATAGGACATATATATGTTGATAATAAATATTTCTGTATAAAAAAATATTATTAAAGCTCCGTTCAAATGGAGTAATTTGCAAAAAATATAAAAAGTTTCTAATCAAGCAATATCGAAAGGTTATTTTCCTTAGCAGATCGAACACTTTATAAAACTTACTATTTTCTTAAATAAAATGGAGGGTTTATTTCTCTCACATTATGAATATAGTATGAATATCACGATGGCTGAATAGATAATTTGTTGTATTAGAGTTACTCGGATCAAAGGTTCAAATTGTTCGACCGGCAGTACTATTATATAAGAAACATTGCTGATTTATAATGAACAGGGAATAATAAATATCATTAAAAATTAATTACATATATATATATATATATATATATATATATATATATATATATATATAGTCTCGGAAGTATCTCAACCATTAAAACTATATTAAAAAAACAAAAAACTTTTAGTCCCAAGTCGTTCAGTGGAAAATCACTCATGTAAGTCAATTTATTTTTTACAGTTATTATATTAGTTTGTTTTTAACACTATTTTAAGGGATCATCAGTTGTTTACCATGAAAATCTTTTCGGGAATTTAAAAACAAGACAGTACTTAATTTCAGGGCTTCCCAGCAGAGTTGATCAGACCCCACTTCCCTTAAAAGACAAAAACATAAACGTTCCTTGTACTAAATCTACGTTTTGTTCCATATAAATGTTTTTCTAACTTATATTAGTTTTTTTTTTTTTAAGAAATATATATATATATATATATATATATATATATATATATATATATATATATATATATATATATATATATAAATGGACTGGTAGTAATTATTAATATCGAATGTTAACTACACAGAAATCTTAACCCCTGCAATACCTAGATTTACCTTGAAGGACCATGAAAATAATTTCCAGGGAAACCCCTCCATCAGACTAATCTGCCCTTCTAAATCCGACCTAGGCATCATAAGTAAGAAGATCTTGGATAGAATTATCCCCACCTTAAAAGAAAAAAACCGTTACACTCTTTGGCAATCCTCAGATGAGGTTACTACTTGGTTCCTTAACCTCATTGATAAGTCTAAACCTAACTTGAACTTCATAACATTCAATATTAATAATTACTACCAGTCCATTTCCCCTATTTTACTTAACAAAGTATTAATCTTCGCTAAAAATAACTCTGACATTACAGACATTGAGATTAAACTAATAACATTAGCCAGAAGATCCCTACTAGAATTTGATAATAAGCTTTGGACTAGGAAGGACACCCCCAATAACTTTGATATTACTATGGGGGGGGGGGCGTCGGACTGTGCCCAGCTCACTGACCTGGTAGGTTTGTACTTGATGAGAGAATTGGAGTTTAATTTTGGGCACTTACAGGGTGGGTTGTATATGGACGACGCCTTGTTTGTGTCTGGGGAGAGATCGAGACAATATAACAACACTATCAAAAACTTGCATAACTTCTTCAAAAACTTTGGTTTGACCATTACAGTGGAACCTGAGAAAAGAATATCCAACTTTCTGGACCTTACATTAGATCTTAACTCGGGAGCCTTCAGCCCATACCATAAACCTAACTTAACCCTCTTCTACGTACATAGCCTATCAAACCACCCTAAATCCATCATAAACTCAATAGTCCCGTCAGTATCTAACAGAATCTCTAAGCTATCTGCGAATAAATCTATCTTCGATCAAAATTCTAGCTTCTACAATAATGCTTTGCTAAACTCAGGCTACAACTAAAAAATTAAATATAACTGCAACCCCCCTACTCAAGTTAACAAACCCTCAGGCATTATTACGCACAACATGACGATACACAGAAGTAAAAAGTTTAACGCATCTGCACCCAAGAAAATAAAAAAAACACGCAAATAAGCCCATAGGAATTAACAATATTGATAATCGGGCAGACCCACAGACGCACAAACAAAGAAAAAAAGAGAAAAACTTAGAAGAAAGAACAACATTTGGTTCAACCCGCCTTTCAGCGGTAATGTCAAAACTAATATACCTAGGAATTTTTCCAAATTTTAGACAGATCTTTTAAGCACCCCCACAGATATAGCACTATTCTTAACAAAAATTCTATTAAAATATCGTATTCTACAATGCCCAATATTGAACAAACTATCATAACCTCTAACAATAGGAAAATCAAACATATCCAACAACGACAACCCACCGCACCCCTCACCACTTGTAACTGCCGTAAACCCAGAGAGTGTCCCTTAAACAACGATTGTGTGCAGAAGGACGTAATATACGCTTTACTGTGAAACAATTCCACCGTTCCACCAATATTGTGAGCAATCACAGTTCCCACACTCCACCCGGATTCCACATCTCTCCACAACCCCAATCCGTTTCTGCTCAAGACCCCCACATATACAGCCATACTTCTAACCAAGCACCCCCAATAATAGATAGTGTTCTTGGGCTAACTGACATTTCCCCCATATCCGCTTCGCCCTACAACTTCAACCAATCTCCCTCGCATAACCTGAATTTCCAAACCCAAATCTCATCTAATACCACTAGCAATTTTAATGCAACTATAGCACCACCCTTCAAGATACACACATACATTGGGGCGTCCACTTTCCCCATTAAGACCCGGATCTCTAACCATATCTACTCCTTTAAAAATAGCAACGATAATAGCACTGGCACTTCACTCTCCAATTTAATTAGAAACCTCAATCTTAAAAATACCCCCTATTCACTTCACTGGTCAATACTTAAAAAGTCCAAATCATATAACCCGGGTGCACCCCACTGTCAACTTTGTACATTGGAAACCTTTATGATAGCTACTGCTACTAAATCTAAAAATATTATTAATTCTTAGAATGAACTTATCTCCAGTTGCAGACATAAACGTAAATTATTGTATAGCAACCATAGTAATCCCCCAGACACCCCTCCCCCATTTGATTAACTACACTCCCTACATCTCGGATTTACCCTCCCTACATCTCGGATTTTTTCTCCGATAGTTCTAATTCCGTTTGTTCTATAACTCTGCATATATCTCCCTCATTCCGTTAGCTTTTCTCTTAACTTAAACAATTACCCATAAATTCCGTTAGCTTTACAATCCCCTTAGCTTTAGTACCTTTCTCCCACTACCCCCTAAATAATTGTACTTAACCTCCTTAATCGTATAACCTTTATATGATTTCTATTACTTTTTCCTTTAACTTCCTGTAATACACTCGTCCGCTTCCCATCAACACATCCAACCTTCTAATCTTCCCTTTCAACCTGATAACTAACCCACCATATTTGCATTAGACCCTAGCCCTCTTATTTACTTGATGATTCGCCTTATCTACTTTTAATCCCCTTGGCACACTTCGATATCGAACTGCTCACCGTTTTCTCTGTGCATTCTAATTACTGTTTTTCCCCCCTGTTAAACTTCTAAATAATTCTTCTCACTCTTTTAATAGCCTCGATTATTCCCCCCTCGTTCACGTCGCCCCTCGCTCACTTCTCTCGAACCCTGCTCAATCCCGACCCCCGCCCTCATTCTACATATTTTAACCCCCATAATATTTACTCTTAACTGCCATCTCCATTCTCACTCTGGTTTAAATTATTGTCACTAATTTAACCAAAGTATGTCTCAAATTCTCTCTGCCATCATTAACCTATTTAATAATTTTCTTAATTAACTTCCATATATCTTATTCTGAATTTTTTATTCAAAGTTTAATTTTCCTACATCCAAAAAGCACTAGCGTCCCGTAACATATTTTAATACAACCCAAATCTTTAACTACTTTGGGGATTTCCATTCCGAGTATTTACTCGAGGTCAAATTACCTTTTCCTTATTCTAATACTCACTCCCGGATTCCAATTTTATCGACTATTCCCTCATTTATATATTTCTTTATCGGTCAATCCATAATTTTCCTTGCGAGCCTAAGACTAATTTTATTTTATTTTTTTTTCATTTAATTATTTTTATTTCTATTTTTATTTTTTATTTTTATTTTTACTATTTATTTTTTATATTTCTACCCTTCAAATATATTTTGCCTCATTGTTTATAAGTAAGGTCATCTGATTAAACACCTAACCCCATACCTATGTTCATATCCCCCCGACACATTCTGGTATTTTAATTCTTCCTCCCCGCACTCATTGACTTGCCCCCACACCCTTCTATCCCATTTCTAGTTGAACCCTAATTCGCGCTAACGTCCACTTTCAACTTTAAGCGACCTACCTCCACATTCACACTCTTAGTTTTAAATCGCACTTATTCATCGCACCCGCACCCTTCTCCTCCTTCACACCCCCTACACCTTCTTTTCCTGCCTACTGGTCGCATATGAGTTTTTGCCTTTCTTCAGACTAGTCTTGTTTTTCAACGGGCAAGCCTTTAAATATTAATCCGCTGTCTTTTTGCCAATTTAAACCTATTCCATGATTTTTAGCCCAGGAAGTCTTTTTAAATGGCGAATACTTTCCACCTCACGTTTTACTGAGCCTTGTTGCATCCACGAACGTACCTTTTATTGGACCGTTTACCCTCTGGATTCTATCTATCTTCGCCGCACCTGAAGATGTGGTTTTTGGAATTTAACTTTGAATCCTCACTTGTCACTTTTCGTGCCTTTTAACGACCTACTTATCTACATTTCACTTTCTCCGCTGGACTTTTTGACACCGGACTTTTTTGCAATCGGACATTTTCTTGCATTCGGGCAGAGTTTTGCCATGTGTTTTTTCCCTACAATTTTTATTTTACTTTTTCAAATTTTAAATCTTAGCCTTTGCCAACTTATCTATCCCAACGACTTCCTCTGATGATAAAATTTTGATCTTTTAAAAGCCTGGCTTAAGGAAAAGTTTAACTTGAATAAATTGCCTTTTTGCGGAATATATCTTGCTCTGAGCAACTGAATAGAAATACGATTTTACTTTTGCTTTTCTAATTCCTTTTCATCCTTCTACACACACACATATATATATATATATATATATATATATATATATATATATATATATATATATATATAATAAAACAATACCCGTCCAATGACGAGTTAAATTAACTCCCCGAACAGAACAGTTTTTAACATTTTTATGTCCTATAACAAAGATTAAAATCAATATATATCGCTACTAAACATTATGTCTAGAATCCTTATTCCACTTCTGATCAAAATTTAGTACATGATTTTTATTCGAAAAATGTCTAAGATTTAAGGTATAAGCTTAAGTTGTCTTTAGAAGAAATAGAAATCCAGATCTTCCTTAATTAGTGTCTCATGACTATGGATGAAATTTAATGCAAATCTGAAATATTTCAATTTTCAAATGGCAGGTTGCTTCTCATAAAACCCTTTAAAATACCTAAAAGAAACTGAAATCTAAGGAATATTTATTAATTGGTATTTAAATCGGAAGTATCTTACTTTTCACCAAAGTCTTTCACCCCCTACTGCCTCTCTTTGCATAAACCTAATTAAAATAAATATAGCGCACATTACCTACCCTAACATCCTTTATTACAAAGGTTTATGAATTTCTCACCGCTCTGCTTCCTCCTCTTCGTCCGCGAGTAGAGAATAGTATTATAACAATTTTGCATTGAATAAAGTATTTTTAAACGCTCCGTTAACCGTTTGGAATTAAAAATATATTTTCAATCGCCCTTTCAAATTTATTTGCAACTCAGTTTAGCTTATATTACCCCAGGCAAAAGTTAGTAAGTATATAAAAACTGCTTGCTTCTTTAAAAAATGTGCCAACTGAAAGCTTAATATATTTACTTTTTACGTAAACAATTTGGATGGGTCATTTAACACTCTTCATCCAACTTCTCTGTCTCAACATCTCCTTACTTACATATTAATAAAGATATGTAAAATGATTTAAACTTGTTGCCAGCGAGAAAAAGACAGACAGACACAGAGAACACAGTCAGACAAAGAGAAATAGAGACCTTTTTTTTTTTAATATTGTATTTCTATTCATTCAAAGTAAACTCGCTTTTCAAGCTCACTTTATCTCTATTGAAACCAGGCTCCGTGGCTTAGGTTGTTAAGTAATTTACAGAATTGTGATTAAATCTTATTTTGTCTTTAATTTTTACCTTTTGTTTTTGTTTGTAGTTGTAAAACTTTAACATCGTAGAGTGGTCTTAACGGCTGTAATTGTTTCGGGTTTATTTTTTCTTGTTTTAGATGGGTTATCCATCGATCAGTTTGTGACGCTTCAGTCTAAAATAGCATTTTCCTCGCTAAATGCGCAGATTGCATGGTCATATCCATCTTTATTTTGTTTGTTTGTTTTTAATATCACCTTAATTAAAACGCAAAGTGTTTTCGACCAATTAGCATCGAGTGTTAAACGCACGTGGATTTAAATTTAATCGTGTCGTCGCAGCACGTATGCTCGATTATTCAGCCAACTTCCTGACATTAACTCATATTGATTGAATGAACGCCGATGATTATGTGTTTAACAATTGAATAAAATAGAAAAGCTATAAATATTTCGAAGACTGTTCAAGTGAAACAAGTCGTTTCAAGGCGCGTTCACGCATGCCAATCAGATGTGTGTCCTTATTTGCTTGCCTCCACAACCACTAAGGTAGAGTTAGACACAAGGAATATCCACTTCTCAAAAAGGGGGGCTTTGGATTGAGACAAAAATTGCCTCAGACTAGTCCGATTTCTCCTTCACTACTCGAGTAGTGAGAAGAAGGGAAATATTATGATGGATACTACACTTTGCTCAAATGGTGTATCATGCTCAAAATCAGATTTTTTTAATTGCCTTTAGTTAATCGTGTACAAAAATAAGAATAAAGAATACCGTCCCGTGATATAACCTCTCCATGTAATGAAATATATGGCACTGTTCCCGTGAGTCAGGGTTGAAGCTGTTCTGGATAACTTTCCCTCAGTTGCGGTGGTACACTTACGATGAAGGAGGCGCTGATCATTTTCATTTAAAACATATGATATTGCTGTTACCTATGTGTATTGATTTCACCTTAGCTAAATGTTATTTTTTGCTATATTTAAAAGGGGCACAATTAATCGAAATATCGTGTCTATTAGGATTCTACATTGCATGTTCCTTTTTTAAATATATACTAGAATGAACACAGTAGCTACCGGTTAATTTTTCATACTTATCATGTCACATGAATAAACTAACAAATCAGGACCTACCCGGAAATAGGAACATAGATTACTCATGGGAAATCATTGTTAATCATACTTAATAACAATGTGCAAGAGTTATAAATATATATATATATATATATATATATATATATATATATATATATATATATATATATATATATATATATAATCAGATACAATTCCACATCATTTTTCTCCCGCAAAGACTACAGATCAAGATAATAAAACACCTTATGTAACAACAACAATTTAGCAAAGAATAAACTCTTGTCGACGATCGCGAAGATCGAAAGCGTTCAAGATTGGCGAACAAATAACTGTCAAATTCATACTCCACGAATTAACACAAGAGACCCGGAAACTAGCTCGCACAATCGAGACAACGATTAAGAAAACGACGGAAAGAGAAAATTCCGTAGTCTTTAATCAAACATGTATTGATAATGATTTGCTGTCTAAATATACATACATACATACATACATACATACATGCATACATACATATAGTAAATGTTATTAAATAACATGGAGTGTTTTTGTTTGATGATACTTTTTATTTTTGTCATTTTTCGAATTGTCCATTTAGTATTTCAGTCTATTGGTGTATATAAATTCCGTGAGTTTCTTGTTTCATTCTTTTTTCTTTTTTCGCAAGTACTTTCGATTTGATTCGTTAAATCATCTCTAGGCGGTGTTAGTTTTGGTGTATTTACAAATATTTATTTACTGTTGAGTTTTTTTTATTTTAACGGCTAGTAATTTATAAATTTAAAAATAGCGTTTATAATATAGACGTTACATGCGAGCGTTATCACGTTCTAAACGCGTGCAAGATTCAAAAGTATGATTGCTTTACGGCTAAGAGTACGATAATGTTGATGATGCTAAACATTTTAAAATGTTGTGACTATTTTCGTAATTCATAGTATTGATTGTGGGATGTGTATTTTTGTGTAGAAGGCTTCCAGAATTTTACATCTTTTGATGTTGGTATCGTGGTGTATTATTTTAGTATTGTTAACTATGATTTGTCTATATTAAGAAGGAGCGGTCATGTTTTTAAGTGTTTACAAATCGAGCTAGTGTCGGAGAGATGAAATGTGAGTCCTCGGGAAAGTGGTGTTGTAGTGAAACCGATGTAACAATTAGTTTTATTATGATTATCAGAGATAATCTCTCCCATGGGGCATTGAAACTGATATAATACATTGGTTTTCTCTTATGTGTTTTGGGTATGAGAAGTGTTATTGTTAAATACATTGTATGATGGTATCATTAGTTTATAATAAATTTTAGTATTAGAATTGATGGGGATACGTAGCGATGTATTATATTTTTAAAAGCTTTTGATCCATTTTAAAGCGCGGATGCATTTGGTTAGAGTAGAATAGATTTATGTAGTGGGAATTATTTAGTTGATTATTATTAATATTGTGAAGTTTGTAATCATTAATTATACTACGTAATATATGCTTCCTCCAGTCGTATATTTTTGCTAGTTGTTTTATTTA
Source organism: Sepiola atlantica (assembly GCA_963556195.1). Classification (NCBI taxonomy): domain Eukaryota; kingdom Metazoa; phylum Mollusca; class Cephalopoda; order Sepiida; family Sepiolidae; genus Sepiola; species Sepiola atlantica. The sequence continues at coordinate 159,288,819 of OY744516.1, read as the reverse complement.
ATTGCACAGTAAAATGTGTTTTTACAACTACTACCATAAATGACTCTTTAATTAACTTTAGTTATAATTTTTATTAAGATTATTATCGACGAAAATTTTTTTAATACATCTGGAAATCCGAAAATCAATCATAAGTGTATATTTGCGAATATTAATTTATTAGAAGCTTTAAACCAAATTAATTAAATATATTTGAAAAACGCGTAATGTTTGGAGAAGTTTAAAAATGGGTATATAAAGAAGCTGGTAAATAGATATCCTAAGGGTATATTTGCGAATATTAATTTATTAAAAGCTTTACAACAAATTAATGATGTAAATTTGAAAGAGAACTGATAAGTAAATATAAAAAGAGAGCGATCAAAACTAATAATATAGTTTTGGATTCAAGTAGATATAAAAAGAGAGCGATCAAAATTAACAATATAGTTTCGGCTTCAAGTAGATATAAAAAGAGAGTGATCAAAACTAATAATATAGTTTCGGCTTCAGACAGATAGAAAGACAACCAGACAGACATATTAATTAGATGTGTTCGTCTACAATATAATTGGGAAATTTATTATTAATTAGGACTTGCTTAATGTGTTTTAATTCATTAAGGAATATTCTGTTGGTTAAAGAGAGTAGATTTCCACGGTGTAATAGATTTTTAATTATTGCAATTTTATATGGATATGTACATTCGCTTCTATAACTTAAAATGCATGTGTTAATAGAGGTAATTTTTAAAAGGAGAGGTGATGAATGCGGCATTGTTAGAGTCAATGAGCACATTTAAAAGCGGAATTTTGTGATAAACGTTTAGCTCATGGGTGATTGTAAGTACAGAATTATTTTGAAAATGTATTGTGGATGTCATCTCATCATTATTATCTGCTAAAATAATGATATCATCAACATAGCGGACATAAATCGAGGGTTTAGTAATTATATTAAATATTTTTTCTAGGTCAGCCATGTAAAATAGCTTAAGGTTGGTTAAAGGACCGATCCAATAAAACACAGGAAATTTAGGTATAGATATTTACTCGACTTATAGTTGTAGAAACAGACTTCGGTTGTGCAAATTAACAATAACTTTTTAAGTATTTAAGATAAGTTGTAAGTGGAGGGGAGGATGGGTTATTGTATATGTTATTAATAATTATTTTGTGTACTTGAACATTAGTGAATAAGCTTTCAACGTCGAGTGAAGCGGTAATTTTATTATCTGTTCTTTGGGTTTGGAGTATCTGTCTGAGTTTATAAGTGGATTTTACACTGTATTTATTTCGAAAATAAGGAGTTATTAGTTCATTAACGTGTTAGTTAGTTGATATATAGAGGTAGTGATAATATATACGCATGAAAACCCGAGTAACAAAAACTATTATATAGTAAAAACTTCATTAGAATTTATAAAATATATTATAATCACAAAATAACATGTAATACAAAATACAGACACAGTACATCATTATCGGAGTATTATTTTTAAACTTAAAGCAGATAGTCGAAAGGATAATAGTAAGATGAGTCAGGAGATGCAGATATTTAAATGATCCGTGTATGTTATGTTTTAGCGAGAAACTAGACGTTTACATGTCGAAAATATAAAACAATTAAAATTCTGAAATAAATCTCGTGGGTATAGTTAAAAGACAAAATGCGATAGACAAAATGTGTTAGGTCTTCTCGCGTCAGTGTAAATTATTATTTTGTTTATTCAATTAAAAGTGACCATCGACAAAATATCGCTAAAAATAAAGTGAGTGATAATGATTGGTTGAAGCCATTAAATAGGTGTCGAAAAGGTTATAAAACCAAACATTTAAATAATTACTTTTATTGGTATTTTTAAGATTTCGGTTCGTTAAAGATATTTTGGCGTTTTACGGAAACGTTAATAAACCGCTGAGGTTTTATATTATCATACCTTATATTAAAAATGTAATTTTTCAGTTGTATTTCAAGGCAAAATGTGTAAACATGATCGGTAAGATATCCTCACACGTGTAATGCCTGGTGAATACCGTATATATATATATATATATATATATATATATATATATATATATATATATATATATATATATATGAAGAAGAATGGAAAGGAATTAGAGAAGCAAAAGCCAAATCAAAATTCAATTCAATTGCTCAGAGCAAGGTATATTCCGCAAAAAGGCAATTTATTCAAGTTAAAACTTTTAAGTTAAAAGTTTTTGATTTGGCTTTTGCTTCTCTAATTCCTTTCCATTCTTCTTCATATCTACCTGCTCTATCCTGGATATTGAACTGTATACTCTTCACAATAGGTTTTATCTTTCCTAAAAGTTCGCTTTTAGTACACCACTTTATATATATATATATATATATATATATATATATATATATATATATATATATATATATATATATATATATATATAAATATATATTATTTCAACTCACACTGAACATTAGTTTTATTGTCTATCAGTACACACGTTTTCAATGAAATATTGAAAACTCAGCCTGTAGGGCTAGGTATGTCAAATGTGACCGTCCGTCAGTCGATGCTATGGCGAACTAATACATTTTATATAACTCTAATATTTTTTTTAAAGTGAAAAGAATTAATAAATTGGATGAGTAAAAGAAAAAATGGCGAATGAAATAAGGAAACGGCAAATAAATTAATTGAAAAAGACAGGGCAAATGCAAGAAATAAAAAAAAATGAATAATTGATAAAACAAATAGATGGCGAATTAAAAGGTGAAGAGCGAATAAATTAATTGAAAAAGAAAAGGGCAAATGAAAAAAATAAAAGAGAAATGAATGAATAAATGAAATGAAAGAACGGCGAATAGAAAAAGGAAAGACGAAAAAATGAATTGAAACAGAAAAGGCTAATGAAATAAATGAAAGTGAAATGAATGAATAAATGAAAATAAAAACGGCGAATGAAAAATGGAAGAGCGAATAAATTAATTGAAAAAGAAAATACTAATGAAATAAATAAAAGGGAAATGAATGAATAAATGAAAATAAAAGAAACGGCGAATGTAAAAAGGGAAAGACGAATAAATTAATTGAAAAAGAAAGGGCAAATAAAAGAAATAAAAGAGAAATGACTTGATGAAATGAAGGGGCGGCGAATAGCAACGGGAAGGAAAAAAATAATGGAAAAAGAAAGGGCAAATAAAAGAAAAAAAAGAGAAATTAATGAATAAATTCAAGAAATAAAGGGGCGAATAAAGGAAAGAAAGCATAAAAGAATCATAAAAAGAAAGGAAAAATGAAATAAATAAAAGAGAAATGAATAAATAAATTCAAGAAATAAAGGGGCGAATGAAGGAAAGAAAGTATAAAAGAATTATGAAAAGAAAGGACAAATGAAAGAAATAAAAGAGAAAGGAATGAATAAATTCAAGAAATAAAGGGGCGAATGAAGGAAAGAAAGTATAAAAGAATTATAAAAAGAAAGGACAAATGAAATAAATAAAAGAGAAATGAATAAATAAATTCAAGAAATAAAGGGGCGAATGAAGGAAAGAAAGCATAAAAGAATCATAAAAAGAAAGGACAAATGAAATAAATAAAAGAGAAATGAATAAATAAATTCAAGAAATAAAGGGGCGAATGAAGGAAAGAAAGTATAAAAGAATTATGAAAAGAAAGGACAAATGAAAGAAATAAAAGAGAAAGGAATGAATAAATTCAAGAAATAAAGGGGCGAATGAAGGAAAGAAAGTATAAAAGAATCATAAAAAGAAAGGACAAATGAAAGAAATAAAAGAGAAATAAATGAATAAATTCAAGAAATAAAGCGGCGAATGAAGGAAAGAAAGTATAAAAGAATTATAAAAAGAATGGACAAATGAACAAAATACAAAATGAATGAATAAATTAATTAAAGAAAGAAAGCGCGAATCAAAAACAAAGATAGAAAATAATGTAAGAAGATTGAGAAAGGTAAATATATTGAAAGCACAATACGAAACCATAACGTAAAGAAGTAAAAATGAAGAATAAAACTAAGGCAAAGAATTCGTCAGTTCTTCGCATTCAGATGTCTAACTTAATAATGTCAAGCCCTGCGAATGGTAAGGCAGGCGTGTCGAAAGAGATTCCGATAATCACAACTTCAGTCGGGGTCTTTCTATGAGTCAGCTTCTTAGCCAAAACAAGATTAGTACAAAATTATTCCGGACTTTTAAATTTGAACTCCATTATTTCTCTCTTTCGTTGTTTCTTTTCCATTTTAACACTAGGTAAAAGATGCATTTGTTTCCCGCAAAAAGGAAGAAATATTAAAATGAAGTAAAATTGTCTATGGGTGCAGCGAAACAGCTAAAAGAAATATAATGTTCCTTAAAATACGACTGATAGAAATTCACACGACGAAACGAAATATAAGATATATATATATATATATATATATATATATATATATATTAAACAGAAGACAAATATATATTTTAAGCCATCGAGAGGAAGACCCCGAAACTTATACAAACATGAAGATAAACTTCTCAAAATTGAAACAGAATAGAACAAATACAGCAAACATCGCGCACATAAAAATCAATTTACTGTATTATGAAAATAATATATGATAAATAAGGCGGAACTTAACATTTTACTGTAGTTTCACTTAATATTTGATCATCAGACGTGTATGATATATACATAGATATATGGTGTATTATACATACGTATATATATATATATATATATATATATATATATATATATATATACATATATATATATGGTGTATTATACACAGGTATATTATATATACATCTATATATATATATATATATATATATATATATATATATATATATATATATATATATATATATATATGTGTGTGTGTGTATTTTAGGCTAACGATTACCTACGGCGATGAAACGCGGAAGCCTCTGTGTAGCTTGATTGACATAAATATATCTTCACAACTTATACATAGATATATATATATATATATATATATATATATATATATATATATATATATATATATATGTATGTATATATATATATATATAGGATAAGAGTAGAGTATAAATAAACAAGTATTAACTCAACTTAAAGATAAAGTAAAATTTATAACATTATGTACTCGAAATACTGCAGGTATCAAATCAGCTCAAGGTAGGAATTAACTTTATTTTATTATTATCATATTATTATAAGTAATATTTGTAAGTGTGTTTTCTATAATTGTTTCAGATGACTAATTTTCATGTTTTGTTTGTCTTCTATTTCTGATGTTATAGAATCGATGCTGAAGACATTAGAATCGAAAAAAAATTATGTTGTCTTAGAAACGATCGTACGACAAAAGATTCTGTTGATGTTTAAGTCATGGAGATAATAATGTTATAATTTTGTTTATTACAATTTACTCTCTCTATATATATATATGTATATATATATATATATATATATATATATATATATATATATATATATATATATTTATATATATACATGTATATATGCATGTGTATATACATATATATACATATATATATATAAATATATATATAAACATATATATATTTATATATATATGTATATATGCATGTATATATACATATATATATACATACATATATATATTTATATATATATAAACATATATATATATTTATATATATACATATATATATATGTATATACACATATATATATACATATACATATATATATATATGTATATACACATATATATACATATATATGTGTGTATATACACATATATATACATATATGTATGTATATACACATATATATACATATATATATGTATATACACATATATATAGACATATATATACATATATATACATATATATATGTATATACACATATATGTACATATATATGTATGTACATATATACATATTGCATATGCATATACTTATATGCACATAAATAATTTAATAATTATTTATTAAATAAATAGGAATAAATAAATACATACACATATAAATAAACAAGTAGATTATTATTTCTATCTCTCTCCTTTTTGCTGTTACATTTACATGAAAGTTATCTTCCTGCCTCTTTCCTTTTTTTAATTCAAAATGTGGCATTGATTTTCACTTATGTATACTTGATTGTTACGCCTAGCTCAGACTTTCGTCTCTTCCACTATCGACCCTTACGTTTGTTTGACACGAATACCCAGATAACTACTTTTCTTTCAATGCTGAAGTAACAAACACATTTTCAACCAGCATATCCATCACCCTCCTTAAAACTCTATAGACTGCTGCTGCTTACACGCAGCCTTGTGACCTTGTTACTTTTTTTATTTTATTTTACTCACAAATGAGCTAAAGCTCGCCGCTTTTAGGCAAATCAAATTGATGCTTGTATTATTGTATCCTCATTTATCGTAACACTGAGGGCATATTACAATAAAGACCAAACGTTGATGAATACATAAATAATATAGTATTTGGCTTTCCTTTCTCATTTTCCATTACGTCGGATCATTTTATCCGTATCTTTATTCATAACATATATATATAATATATAATATATATATATATGTATATATATATAATATAATATATATATATATATGATATAGATATGATATATAATATATATGTATAGATATAATATATCATATATATATATACATATATATATATATATATATGATATATATATATATATATATATATATATATATATATATATATGTGTATATATTCAAGAGATGAAAGATGATAATAAAAAATCGTATAGATACAATATTTATTAAAACATCTGAAGTTCAAACCAAGGATTTACATATTCTTCGTCCATGGATTTTCAAAGACAAACTCTTTTCGTAAGAAGATAAAAACCGGTAATGTAACTGTGAATATTATCGGCAACATTTAACTTTGAAAGATTTATAAACAAAAAAACAATAACATAAAGAACCTATATGTATATATATATATATATATATATATATATATATATATATATATATATATATATGTATATATGTATATATATATATATATATATATATATATATAAATCAGTAGAATACACAATTTATGACAGATTCAATATGTTATAATTATGTACTAAACATTTAACATAAGCAAATATACTTTTCGTACACATTTTTAAGATTTTGTTTAATAACCTGCTCTTCACCACAACAAGATCTTCATAAATTCATAATATTATTTATAATATATAACAGATTTATAATATATGACCTCTGTTGAGCCAAATTTACCTACAGTATTCACTTGTATCGTAACGATTTGGAATGTTTCTTTGTTTATATCTATTAATAATGGAGTTTATGTGTCTGTCGTCTGTCTGTCTGTCTGTCTGTCTGTCTGAAGCCGAAATTCCAGTATGACTATTTTACTGAAACTAATCTTTTTGAAATTCTTTATATACTGTCATTAAAAGTCGTTCAGACACCAGATGGGTTTTGCCATTTACATAAGTCATTCCTTTAAACCTTCAATTAAATTAATATCTACAAATATACACTTATAACTGCTATTATCAAATTTACATATGTATTTACAATATTTTCCGATAAGGTTATATTAATAAAAATTATTAATACAAATTATGCATACAATTAATTAAAGCCATTTTCTTCATAACCAGCGTGTTTTCTAAACCATTTAAATGGCGAGTACCGTTAAAATTGCAAAGTCATTGGCTGTTTAATCAGTGGTGTCCTCCCTCCGGTAAAATGGCGATCTGATAAAACAGCTGGCGTTAATGTGGCACGTTAAATATGTAAACAACAACGCTGGTATTCACCGTGCTCAGTTTTCCATTTTTAAAACCGTCCTAACTTTGTTTATTTTCTTAATCTTATTAGCCATTATGTTTTAAAACACAAATTTATTAAATCAAATTGTTTATTTAAAATAATAATTGACTTAAAAATTACTATATAAAAACACGCGCGCACACACACCCACACACACACACATACTATAACGAATTCAGTTCATGTAAACTTTTTCTTTCCGAGAATTAAAAAAACTATTCGTGTTTACTGTATTTGATTTCTTTATACTTTCCTATCCAATATTATCATGTTTTCACGACCTCAACTGAATTTATGTTTCTATGTTTTATTTATTTTAAAAAAAGATATGATTTTTTTTCTTTAATGTCAACAAAATAAACTAACACATTATACTGGAAAACTATACAACTGATTGTAGAATCAAATTGTTTAATTAAAAAAGGTCATTAAACAAACACACACACACTGTGTTCACTGTATTTGATTTTTTGGTGTTTTTTTCATTTTAGGACCCACGCTAACTATTTATATGTATGGGGGGAGGATAAAAAATTGGGGGAAGGCTGTCAAAAAAATTTCTTTTTTTCTTTTCTTAACTAAAAGATATTTCTATGAATGGTAATATAAAAAAAATTGAGGGGGTTACAAAAATTATTTTGTCCTTCTTTTTAAACTAAAGGTCTTTCTATTTATGGGCGAGGGTACAACAAAAATCGGGGTAGGGTCGAATTTTGTTTTCTTTATTTTCAACTAAAAATATTATTGGTCATAAACACAGAAAATCAATGTCTAACCACCACAGAAATATGACTGGGGCTCCATCGGTTTACGCGTGAGCGTTCATTTCTGGCGCGGCAGCCTAGCAAAAATATTCGACCGGAGGGAGCATATATTTGCTAGTTTATATAACTAACTAATACATGCTCACTCCAGTCGCTTTTGTTAGGCAACTAGAATTATATAATTGTGAAACGACTACATACAATACGAAGTTAAAGCAAAATAAATTGACTTTTACTATTAAAATAATTTCCAACGCGATTGATTATGTTTACCTATTTATTTATTTATTTTAATTATCGCTCATGTGTTTATTCATGTTTTGAAACATGAGGTAAATCATAAACTCATGACGATAATGTTTTAAGCTTTATTTAAAAGACAGTCCAAATACGTCAGTTGGTAGAACTTCGGATTGGAAATCTCAATGTTTCGGTTTCGATTTCCGGTCATTGCATCTGCGTTATTGGTTGGAAATTTATTATTTACAATTGAGGCAATATTCTCCATTTCTAAAAGTTATCAAAAGTTCTGATATTTCGAAATGATACGAATTCCGCAAAGTATTATTATGTTTAAAACAATTGTGACACACTTACAGACAAACGGACAAATCTCTTTTTATAAAAGATAGTGTTTTTTTTTATTTCTTTATAATAAAAGTAAAGTTTAAATATTTAAAATATACTTTATTTTACACACAGATGCATATATATGTATGTATGTATATATATGTATGTATATATGAGTATATATATATATATATATGTATATATATATATGTATATGTATATATATATATGTATATATATATATATATATATATATATAATAAGGAGAGGTAGTTTGCTTGAAGCATTGTGTGTAATACGTGTATAAAGGAGTATTAGAAGGCTATCACAATGCAAGGAATGGAAATATGTCGGCGTTTAAAAGTAAGACAAAAACAAGTGATTTTAATTATATATTTTTTCAAAAACTGTTTTAATAATTTCTTTTTCTATGTTGCAAATCTTACTTGATTAGGCAAGACTTCAATGCTGATGTAGTCTGTGTGACCGTGTTCCATAATATATTTCGAAGAAGGCCTCTTTGTCAAATGGTAGGTGTTGCAATATTGCTTATAACGCAGTAAATATTAATATCCGCAGCAAATGTAATAAAACTAAAACTATAACTGATTTTTTTATGATTTTAATTACTTATTTAATTTATTTTTGATTTTTTCTGAATATTTTATATTTGAACCCACCGACGAAGTGCCACATATTTATATAAAAAAGGAAATAACAGTGCAAATAAAAGAGAGAAAAGAAAGAAGAAAACTATTTTGTTCATTCAGAAGGGGGAGGTAGGGATAACAGCCAAGAGCGGTGTTCAATTAATTTATTTTTCTAATATTTATTTAATATTTTTATATATACTATTGTTATCTTATTTTATTCTAACAATATTTACTTCTTTGCTTTTCTGAAAACAATGTTTTCTTTCTCTCTCTCTCTCTCTCTCTCTCTCTCTATATATATATATATATATATATATATATATATATATATATATATATATATATGTGTGTGTGTGTGTGTGTGTGTGTGTGTGTGTATTTGTAGTTGTTAAGTTGAAATCTTAAAACGGGCATGTCGATTTTAAGATTATCCATATAGATTATTATGTCTTATTGAAAAGTTCGACATTTACAGTTCAACATACAAACTATTTATTGAAACGAAGAAGCGAGTTAGCTATGAATTGTGAACACAGAATAAATTTTACCTTAGGATAGAAATGCAAATAAACTAGAATAATACTCGTCCCAGGACAGGTAAAATTATTTATTTTGACAGAACAGTTGTTTACCACTATTACTTCCTATTACGAAGATTAAAAGAAAGATATAATGAAAATAAACCTTATGTCTAGAATCCTTATTCCAATTTTGATCAAAATCGAGTACATGATTTCGATTCGAGAAAATGTCTAAAATCTATGGTTTAAACTTAACAGGTATTAAGAACAAATTGAAAAGGGAATCTTGCTGAATTAGTTTCTAATGATTATGGATGACATTTTATGCGAATCTAAAATATTTTAATTTACTGAAAGGAGATTGTTTTAAGATAATGACCCCCAAAATACTATTTAAATAATCAAAGAAACTGAAATGTTGGTAATGTTTATTAATTAAGGTCGAACACCTATTGTTAAATTTGACAAGAATTGGAAATATCTAAATTCTCACGGAAGGCGTTTACCTCTCTTTCTTCCCTTTTCATAATAGTAAACTAAACTAAATATAACCCACATTCATACTATTACGATTATTTCTCACCACATCCAGTTATTTAAAACTTGATTTAGATAACTCGTTTTAAAAGATATGTTTCTATTAGAAATGGAATCCAATCTTATGGTACAATAATTTAAAATATGTTTTGCAAATACATTTTCAGTTAGAGGAAAGTTTTATCATGTGATCAGCTACGATGGCGAAATATACTATTTGTCTATCATCATATCCGGACTTCTTGCCTGATTGAGTTTATACACTTTAATATCTCAGAGAATTTTATGTAATGTTTTCTCGCGCGAATTTTCTTCCATCCATCTTATAATAAGTCTCGATAATTGTTTCTCATCAAGTGTTTTTGTTTCCCGTGTCACTGTTCTCTGAAGTGTTCGAATTGGATTTATCTTTTGTTCTGTAATGTGTTTTTACTATATTTCTTGTCTGTGTGTCTCTAGTCTTTTAATAACATCATCTACGACTGACGACAATCAACATCATATTTTATGTTGTACTTTATGCAAAGTCATTAATTTCCTTTTTGTATCCAAGTTTTTATTTTGTGTAGTTTATGAAGTGTTCTGTGTATTTAACAAAAAGTTATGTGTAGGTGTTTATTCATTTCATTAACCGTTTGCTATACAGTTTATTTTAAGAATGTTTTGCGTTCTTTTGAGATATTTTCTTTTTATTATCTCTTTCATCTATATTTGTTTGAAGGTGACCACTTTCAAGATTCTCATGTATTTATAATTAGCGTTCGTTAAGTAATCTTTTTACTTCTTGATTGAGTAGTTCTGTGATTTCCGTTATTCTTCGTTTTCTTTTCTCTATCACTTCTGAACATTTAATTATTGCAGATTTCATTTCTATATCCTGACTAAATATTCTATTTCTGTTTGTCAGCGTTTCTAGCTCCGCTTTGGCTATTAATTTCAGGTTATCAATGTACATAAGGTTATTTAGAGTTATTTGTTTTATGTAAATGTGTGTACTTTGCATTGTACCTCATAAATATGATGCTGGGTGACATCATCGTTATGACGAACAAAGGTGGGGATAGGGAGTATTTCTGAAAGATCGTTCATTTTATCCCCACCTCAGCCAGGTGTTATTCCACAGCTGTCATTTCTAATATACCATATTCTCCTTAATAGTATGTCTTACTAGTAGAACAGTCGTAGCCAGTGATAGCCCGCTGGTAAAACAGGTGATTTTCCCTGACGGTTGAGTGACAGCAAGTTCAGATTTACCGTGTTCTCCATTTTCTGCTATCGCTATTGTAACTGAAATTGTGTTGAGCAAGGATTTCTTGCTGATAATGACCGGTGTATTCTTCATAGAATTTGTGTGACAGTAAGTCCCATCAAGATTCCAGTACCGTCCCAGCACTGGTCTGGACGGTGCTATACTCACCTCATTCTTACTACCTCTCACACCCATCCGTTGTTATTTTACGTAGTACAAACAGATATTTGAGACACTGCGTTTTGGGAATATGTCCAGTAGTAGTAGTAGTAGTAGTAGTAGTAGTAGTAGTAGTAGTAGTAGTAGTAGTAGTAGTAAAAAAGATATGATCTTCTCGAAGTATTGTGAAATATAAATTATAGTAGTTGTTGTTGCTGTCATTCATCTTATATTCGTCATAAATCCGTGCTAATAATCATCGCGTGTGTTTAACGATTAAGACAAGTCTACTTTTGAATCAATTTGGACATTTAATTCTAAATATATCTACAAAGTAAACAATGACGTCTTTTTTCATTATTTTTTCACGCCAGCAAAAAAAATCTACTTTCGTTTTCATCGAAAAACAAATATTGATGCCATTAACTCTGTTTCTTCTTCCTCTCAAAAAATCGACAATTTACCAATTCGTTCAATGAAGTTCAAAAAAATACTGGTGAGAAAAACGAAAATAAAAAAATGAATGAAACGTTTTCGGAGAGGAAGTGCCTGGACTGACCTTGCGGTGTGTGAGGCTGATTCCAAGACACGATATGTTTAAAGTTGGATTTGGCTAAAGAGAGAAGAGGTCACAAACTGGCGTGGTTTCAAATACGTACTCGCATCTAAACAAGAGGTTCGGTTTGTTGGACTGTCACACGTTGGACTAAGTTCAATGGGCATATATTATTTCTATAATAGGCGCTGTCTTTCATTTGGTCTGGCACGCTTAAGTTTAAAGTAGCATTTTCAACAGTTTTTGATTCTCTGATTTGAAATATAGTTTTTGTCGGTCTTTTATGTTTAAATTTGACATAGTAATTGCATTAATCTGTCACGCTTAAGTTTGAAATAAAATTTCGTTGATCGGTCGCGCTTCAGTTTGTAATAGCCTTTTTATTGCGAAATGCTTATGTTTAAATCAGTATTTTCATCAGTCAACATGCTTTGGTTGTAAATAGTATTTTCGACACTTTCGCATGCTAAAATATAAAATAGTAGTTTAGATAATCTGTCTCACTTAAGTTTGAAATAAAATTTCGTTGGTCTGTCACGCTTCAATTTGAACTAGCACATATTTGGTCTGCCATGCTTCAGATTGAAATTTCTTTTACGTCAGTCTGCCATAGTTTAATTTGAAATCGCATTTTTATCATTAAACGCGCTGATTGGATCGTTGCCTGTTAATTTTGAATATATTTTATTTACCAAAAACCCCAGATAACATATATAATTATTATTTTTTATAAGTTCGATTTCCTTTGACTTCTGCAGTATTTGCAGTTCCCTCTGGGTCTCTACCAAAGGCTTAAGGTCAGAAATGACGCCATTATATTTTCAGTTCACCATTCTGCTCAAACACACGAGGTGTTTCAGGGTTTATAAAAAGGAACATGAATTGTAAAGTGCAAAAGAATTAATTTTAATCTTTAACATTTTATTTTTAATTTAACTTTTTTGTAATAATAGATGTAAAATAGTTTTTTACAAAGTTTTCTAAATTGAATGATAAATGGGTAATCCGGGAGTGCATAACAGAGTTTTTTTTATATGTCTGGGTCATGCCGTGACATCATGCATTGGCGTAACTAAAGAAAGACAAACTCACAGAGAAATGCCCGGTGAAGAATAGTTTCTTAAATATAGAATTGGGGTGAGATGGTTGTAGGGTATCGCCGCCAGCCGTAATGATGGCGAGAGCCTTACCCCGCATCACCGTCAGAGAGACACTGTACAAGAGCCACTCCGTATCGCTAATCTCGTGTTTTAACATAGACGCAATTCCATCAATCATCAAAAGGAACACAAGTGCACGACGGCAAACAACTCCAGAAGTCTCCACTGCAACTAGAATAATTTATTGTCGAAAAAAGTCAACGAATGATGTTCTTACGTATCAACTCTCGATTTGACAAAATCTTCAATCAGCAGTTTATTTTACCCAATCCTAGTCGTGAGAATATTCAGTGTTGAAATGCTGCGCGTAATATCAAAATAAAAACACACAGATTTCTTTCTCTCTTTTTCCGTTTTTCTTCCACAATCTATGCATCTGAGAACGGCCCTCGCAAGATAGCCTTGGAACCCTGTGACGAGAGCATAGTAACGGACGCAACTAAAGACACTCACCTGATGGGCACAAAATATCCCTTATAATAAGCAATATGTTCTTTTGGTATGAGTTAAAGTGAGCTCGATATGTGTTTAGTCCAAATCTGTAGTGTACCTAGGCAGAGTTTCGCCCGCGAATATATTCAAAGTGCCGAACCTTCTTATTGGGGAATAAATAATCTTAATACTAGAAAGTTGCACTTGAAAAAGAAACAGAAATAAAAATGAGCTTAACAAACGTTTTTATTATGTTTTAATATTGAGGACTTTTTTAGAAGTAAAATCACTGATAATTCAGTGAAAATGTAACTTTTCTACTGTTTCATTGATATAATTGATATATATAATATAATATATATTATAATATTTAGGTGCGAAAATGAATTTAAAAATTTCACGCCAGTGATTGAACGGGGCAAAAAGTGCGTAGAATCACTCAATCACTTTGGAAAATAAAATGTCACTTGCATTCAAAGCTAAGTCAGCTTAGAACACTTTTTCTTGCTTCGACAGTGTACACAATCGACTTCGACATCTAGTGAGGGGTAATCTCTTCTGTTCCTTTTCTCATAGAAGAGGCGTGACTAGTCTCTCTCCATTCTATCGTTATTTTCAGGGAAGCAGCTCGATTAATCACTGGTTACTCCTGGTAAGATATTAATAGCAAGTACTTGTTTTTGTACCACCACGCGATATTTTCATGAACAAAGCTTTTTATAGGGTCTCTCGTCTGTAGCACACATTACTACGGGGCTGTTTCCATGCAGGTTACAACATGGTCGTATTCAAAGCTAATGTAAGAAAGTACTCAAACTGAGTTCATTCCATTAATCATTTTCAATCCTTTCATGATCTAACCCTCTCCTGCCTTGCAACAATCAAATTATGTCGGCGTCACGCTCATACACTTCCACTAGTGCCCCAGGCAAATACCTCCGGCGTTGGTTCAAATAGCGTCGCCGATTTTGCTGATTTCACTGATGAAGTTCCATTAACTTCGGAAAGACGAATGCTGTCGACGCGTCTTCGTTTACTGGGTCGTACATCCCCCACGGTGTGATTATTGATCACGAAATACAGTCCTGGATCGCTGTGGGGCGATTCATCAACAGAGAGATGAGATGTATATGTGCGAAAAAACAAACCACAAATGGAACGGGCAAATAAAGGTATAGACAACACAACAAATATTCTTAATTTAAAATAAATAGAATATAATAGAACTTAAATTCCCTTTTTCAATTTGTTAATGTCAGGTGGCCTTATGGTTACAACGCTTGCTTATAGAGTCTAGGTTGATTCTGTGGTAGGGGTTCGAGCCGTGCGACCGTCTGAGATTATCATCTCTGCACGGGTTCTGGATGGAGCTAAGAGTTCCAACTCAAAATCGTTATCATATATAAATGGAAAGCATACGTAAAAAGCTTTTCTTCTCCGGGTTTAGAAAGCAATTCACTCGGCGGGAGACAAACAGCAGTTTTTGCAGGTTTCACTACCTTTTCTAATGTCCTGGTTTATCCGTGGCTAATAAGTATTTTAAAGTTAGTTCATACGTGATATTCCAGGATGACCTGAATTAAATTCTTTCAAAAATTCGTTTTTGAAGTATAACACATATTACTACAATTTCCATTTCATTAAGGGAGGGCCTGTGGACGAGTGGTTATAGCACTTGTCTTTGGGCTGGACGACCCGGGTTCGATCCCACTCACGGCATGCGAATTTTCGTGTGTGAAAACTCCCTCTGTCCACCCGCAGCAGTAAATGGGTACTTGACTCAGCGTAAGGGATGGGCTTAACAAATCACCGTCGCTACGGCCACTCGTGCGCGTCCACGCTATGCGACCTTTACCTTACATGTGCAATGTACATTAGTATTTCCTTACACGCATTGAGTATGGCGTATTTTAACAAACCTTTTCATCGCTTTTAGTTGTAACTGTTTTGTTTGGGGTTTTTTTTTTCATTTTTATAAAGTAATCATTTTTTCACCTTCATTTTATTTCGTCTAATGTCATTTATAATTTTCGTACTATATTTACTAGTACATCTCAATAAGTTTTTATCGGCTCTTAACGCTATAACTGTCTTCAATGGTTGAGAAACTGTGTGTATCAATCTACACTGACCATCCTCCATGTATTAATTTCCTCGAGGGTAACCACACCATTTTATAATCTTAGTGTAATAATATGGTCCACCAACGCTGCAATTTGTTTGCTGCTTAGCTAGGGATACTTTTATTCGATCCATATATTTACAATACGGAATAGTGAACTGTTTGTAAGACGAACCTTCTTCTGTGCACAAATTTACAAGATTTGTATAAGCAAATAGTATTGCTAAACTTTATCTCCAATCGGCTGATTTTTTCAGAAGATAGCAAAGATCTTTGCATATGTGTTCCTGGCTGTCTACTGCCATCTTCAAATTTATGAAGAAGTATTGCTCCAATGCAATAATCACTTACGTCCGATGCCACAACACTTTTAAGGTTTGAATCAAAATGTGTTAATGTTAAATCAGAGATGAGAATCAGTTTTTATTTCATGAAAAGATACTTTCATTCCATAGACCCTTCCCAGTTTACACTTTAAGCAAATGGTTTAAAGGTGCTTTAAAGTTGTGTATATTTTATATATACACGCCGTAATAGCTTTTGAGCCCTAAACATTTGGTACTGTATTAACATTTTAAGTTGGTTTTTATTACCTCTTATCTAGCAGAACCTTAATATTATTCTTGTCAATAATTTGTCCTTGGAACTTTATATGCAGCATAACCAATTTTAATTTGTTATGCTTAGTTTGTACCTGTGTTTTTGTAGAATACGTTTTTATAATACTTTTTAATATGCAGAAAACGAGGAATAAAAAAACAAATAGTGAAGAGAAAAAGGCTACTTTTGTTTTTGCGGTGTGGTGCAATTTTCCCCCAGTTAGGTCGAATCGAATTTGTCGATGGCTTAGTCTCAATAGATTGCAGTATGTCACGAGCCTGAAGTTTACGAGCGATCCCTTCCTACTCTCAACAACCCGCCTGTCGCGCATGACAAGTCGGTTTGCCCGTCGACGCACGCCGCACGCCGCCACGACGATGCCTTCGCCGCAAATCGAAAACGCTATAGCCCTGTACCGATTCCTCACTTTCCACGCCAACCTTTCTTCCGAAGATATGGATCACTTTTGCTGATTTCCTTTACCTACATAGATGTCATCGACGAGTGGCTTTGAGACCTATTGCGGATAGTGGGTACAGGCCGACTCGAGAGCTGCAAAAACCGAACCCGAATTTTCCTAGTCCGTCGAAAGTGTACCCAAGCCGTGGCGCTCTACAGATACAAGCCGATTCCACGGACACCGTTATTGATGAAGAAAAGAGAACTCTTCCTTGGGCTCCCGACGACATCTCCGGGCTTGCTGGCGTCACTACAGTTTCACCTACGGGCGCCGCAAACATTGCAGCTAGTGGCATCATAACCCCCGGGCCCACTCCAAGTTTGCGTGAGGAAATATTTACTCAAGTCTCTTTCAACGGTTGGTCGTTTCTGTTGATGATGTTGTTGACAACACACACACACACGTTACTACTACGGATCCGACGCCTTTCGGGCAGACTTCGCCAACATCTTACGACAGACTCTTCGAAGGTCTCGTTTGAATATTTGCTACTACCACTAAGATTTGCACCCGCGGTCGGCTCCACTCGGGCTCGTGGCCGAGACTTTCGTCATCGGGCCCTTCCTACTCGTTTCGGCATCGTTTCGGCACGTGTGTGATTTCTCCTCGCACGATTGTCCGACATCGGTCCGTTGCCCAAGCGCCATCTATTTTCGTGGCCGGTCGATTTGCCAGATGTTGCACACTCCCTAGCGGATTCTGACTTCCTTGGACACCGTCCTGCTGTCTATATCGATTGACACCCTTTCTGAAATCTTATTGGTGTCCCGTTAGGATCCTTAACCGGGCGTTTAGTTCTTCTTACAGCGCAAGGTCTGTTTACCAAAACTGTCTTATTGGTACTTACATTCGTTTTCAACGCCGTCGAGAACATGTGGGTAATTCTGCCCGTTCCAAGTCCAGAGTAGATCGAGATCGTTAATGACCCCTGGGCCTCCAATCGTTTGCTTTACAAAGTGGAATTGCGACAATTGAGCGACAGTTATCCTGAGAGAAACTTTGGAGCGAACCAGCTACTAGAAAGCTCGATTTGTATTTTGCCCCAACACCCTATTCAGACGATCTATTTAAACATCAAAGGGTTTACCTCAAGAGTGTCCTCTGGCTTCATGAAGGCCGGACGTGAATCGCCATATTTCAGGTCCCTGGTTCCTCACTACGTCAGAGTCGGCCGATTCGTACTCGAAGAAGGTACCGGCTCGGGGTGATACGCCCCTGAGCCGTGCTTGAACTCGACGACAAAATAAGACTAGTTCAAGCCGCGGGATTTCACTGATGCCGAGAAGCTTTTGCCCCGCAATTCTCCAGCCCGGTCTCCTCTCGCGGAGGAGGGTAACAACGACACGCATTTCCACTCGTCTGAAAGGAAAATTAAGTATGTTGCCGAAATGATGGTAGAAATCGAGACACTGCGCTAACGGGATCGGGAATAACTAACAGGCTGGTGGGGCGAGGAAGAGACGGCAGCCGAAACCACTAAACCGCCGACGACCCCACACGGGGTTAGTCAGAGGGGGGCTACTATGACTCGGGAACGATGAGAACTCCTCAGTCTGTGTTTTAAGACGGGTGGGATCTATTGCTGATGCATGTCACTGACCCGATGTGACAGGTGACCGAAAAGATAATATTTGAGAGACCTCGCCAGACGGAACGAGCGAGGGCGGGATTACATCAGACACCGCTACAACCAGAACACCGGCGAGATGCCCGTGACGGTGGGCAACCAAAGAGGGAAACAAGATCGCCCACACGAAATGTCCGACACAGTTAGAGACGAACAAGTTCACTACGTAAAATGGATCGTACCACATTTTCTTCTATTTCCGGCACAATGAGAGCAGTTACGTTGGCGATATGAACAGCCGGTGGCACCCCTACAGGCGCGAGGGTTTAGAAGCGTCTGCCACTTACGGAAAAAAACACGTGTCGAGCTGCAGGCAAGAAACACGCCGCGATGACGGATCGGAGGGGAAGAGCGTCCACACAATAGATTGCGACTTGGGCACAAAAGCTCTCGTAGAGAGATCGACGATGATGTCAGTAACAGCCAATTCAAGAACACATCGAGCTTGGCCAACACCGAACTGAGCCCTCTATCCATCGCAGTGAGCGGTCCCACCCGTTTACTTTTGGCTGTTTTACGTTCTTTTGAACTCTCTCGCTAAAGTATTTTTCAACTTTTCTCTCACATTATTCAGTCTTTGGGGTGCGTTTCTAATCAACCCAACTCTCGGATAGAAAGCCGTTGCTCGCAATCCGTACCTAATAGGTCTGGCACCCGCTGCAAGTGGGCTCAATCGAGGAAACTCAGAACTATGTGAGACGAAAACGAACGGCTGTAATCGATCCATACGCCACACGTCCTAGAGCTATTTACTTGCGACGGAATTCGGCGTTGAGCTTCTCCTTGTTCAGTCGCTGTTACTAAGGGAATCCCAGTTGCGTTCCCTTCCTCCGCTTAGCGATATGCTTAATCGTCTCGTCCGAGCCAAGGGTGGCGGATTAGGGTTTTTTCTTTTTTGGTAGGGGAAGGAGAAGATTTCGATCAGCTATAGCTGTGGCGGAACTGCTGTAATTGCGGTGGTGGTAGTTCTGGACGATTGCGCTTATGTCAGTGCCCGTCTTTCTGTCGAATTGGCCGTCTCAAGCCATTGGAGAGTGCAACGAGTAGGCTACGCTTTCGGCGACAGATGAAGCAGCGGATAAATTTGTCCTACCACTCATCAACAGTGTTCTGCACGCGGTTAAATAGAAATGACTCCAGCAAGAGATGAAGGAAGCGACGGCTGTTGTTGCAGGACACTTCTCCATCAACGTCCAGGTTCCCATCGTGCTGCTGCTAGCAAGAGCTGCCGCTGCAGTTGCATAAGGACGGCAAGATATGTTTTCGTTAACGAGAAAGACACGCCATGTCCTGCCTTTCGACCGGACGTGGTCCCGGGAAAAGGGATCTCGAAGCCATTCTTGCAATTCGCATAAGTTTTTGTGGCTGGCCGCACTCTTAATCGACGGAAAGGCCAAGTGATATCCGTCCAGGATTTAGCATTTGGTTTATTTCTTAGGTTTTATTTGATTCGCTTAGCCGTATGTGCGAAGCGTGTTACAGCTGCAATGGCGGCGATGGTTTGGGGCGCAGCTGCGGCAGCTAGCTCTGTGTGTCTGGACCAGTGGTTTTCGCGCGATGGCAGAACCCGTCAAGGGCGGTGTCGGTGGCCCATATGTCTCTCTGCTTGTGAGTGTTCATGTTCCAGACCGACGACGATGGGCCAACACATCGACAATAAATGCTAATCCTTTCGCAGATTCAAATACGGAAAATGTGTTACGACTTTTACTCCCTATAAACTATCGGGTTCAGTCATCTTCTCCGGGCATTAAACGCCGAGTCTGAGCGCACAAGTGCCAGCATTGCCGACATCGCATATTGCTCGGTAGTGGCGTTGGCCTGATCTGAGGACCTCATCGGAACATTGGATCGGTAGAAGGGACTGGCGATGTGTACAAAAGGCAAGGGCGTGATCAACGTGGGCTGTTGGCCAGGTTACAGGTTTTGATCACTATCAGCGGGTTGTTAAGAGGTTTTCCAACTCCCTCAGGCCGGGGCGGAGACATTGCTGATATCTTCAGTGTAGCGCGTGTGCAGCCCCTTATATAAAACAGCATCACGGTTAGGGCCGCCAGCTTCATAAATAAATTGGAGTTTGTGTACCGCAGGTTTTTGTCGTGCGCTACATAACTGCCGTTAGAGAAATGCGTGTTAAACTGTTCGTCCAATTTCAATTTCCATTCCCTACTTCTATACATAAAACGGAGTTTCGTTTCTTAGATGTTGGCACGTGCTGCATAACCGCCTTTCTTCAACCATTGAGATGTCCTCGACGACCAAGCTCCTTTGAGCAGTCACTTCACTAGCAGTGACGCCCCCACGTCGACCAGACCTACCAAACAGACCTAACTTCCCAGAGATGTTGGAGAACAACCCATTCTGAACAACTTGCCATCCTTCCTACGACGTTGGCAGCTGAAATATAGGCCTTTAATCCTTGATTGTTTGTATTTTCCGATTCAAGAAACGCTTCTCATTATTTTTTACACGGTTCTGCTTGGTTTTGCCATTCGTTCTTTGCCATTGCCCTATCCTGTCTTGTGTCTGAACAATAGTCGCAATGCCTTTCACCATCATCGGACCATGCAACAAGTATAAAAAGACGTTATTCGTGCTTTAAATGAAAGAGGGAGGGGGTTAAAGTAATTTAAGTTAACTTTAAAAAATCTATAACGTTTTCCTTTGAAAAATATACATTAAAAGATATATTTCATTAAGATTGGATAATTCTTTAATTTTCGGTGAATTATTTTCAAATAACGTTCATCTTCGTTGCCCGATTATAAATGTTGCTCAATAATTAAATTTTTCGTTCAAACTATAACCTCGGCTGCCCTCTAGCTCTGAAAAACGTCAACTACATCTATTGCGAAAGAGTGTTACTTACATTTTATTTCGTTTATAAAAACTCTTTTTCCAAATTTTCAAATCTCGATACTCCAAATAAGCGCGCCCACATCATAAAATAAAAATTAGCCGATCTCAATCTTGTAACGAGGAAAATAAAATTTAAATTTAAAAAATAAATAAATAAATCACTAAATTCGTCAATTTGTTCCAGGGGAAGTAACTCTAATTTTATTTCACCCATTTAGTATTTTTAATAAATACATGCTCAGATGGGAGAGTTTACTCACCGATGTGTCTTTTATATTTTCTTATTATTCTCATGAGACACTAATTATAATATTATCACAAGGTGCTAGTTATTATTATTATTATTATTATTATTATTATTATTATTTATATATATATATATATATATATATATATATATATATATAGCACTCTCGGGGAAGTTAAAAATAGACTGTCAAAAAGCTCTAATGCAAAGTTCCGAATACGTTCGTCGAACACTCTCGACTAGTCTTCTATCTGTGCCCGCTTCTAGGTACATATAGATCTTAATTTCCCTAAATTACGTGACAGTTTCCGTGGGCCGAGTGGATATGGCTGACTCTGTGTACCGGGTTCGCGCCTCCCGACCGTCTGAAATTGTTACTTCCCTGCACTGATGAGAGCAATAAGCTTGAAACGCTAGCGTCTGTAGGTATAAATAATTTAATATTTATTTATAAATATTATACTAAGCCCCTTTAAGAAATTAAAGTTGAGCACTCTCGGGGAAGTTAAAAATAGACTGTCAAAAAGCTCTAATGCAAAGTTCCGAATACGTTCGTCGAACACTCTCGACTAGTCTTCTATCTGTGCCCGCTTCTAGGTACATATAGATCTTAATTTCCCTAAATTACGTGACAGTTTCCGTGGGCCGAGTGGATATGGCTGACTCTGTGTACCGGGTTCGCGCCTCCCGACCGTCTGAAATTGTTACTTCCCTGCACTGATGAGAGCAATAAGCTTGAAACGCTAGCGTCTGTAGGTATAAATAATTTAATATTTATTTATAAATATTATATATATATATATATATATTTCTGTGTGTAGAAAAAGTCTCACAATTCATTATGACAAATTCAAATTGTTCCAGGAGAATGTAACTCTAATTTTATTTCATCCTTATTCCATCACTTTGGTATAAATGGAAATGCTCCAGTCTATGTTATTTTGATTTTATTGTATTATCCCCCTTAAACTTAATTTATAATATTTTTCGACATGTATCACGGTGATATTCTTTTAAATATTTTATAGAAATAAAATAAATCACAATTTGACTATTCCTTATATTACAAATTTGATGCCATAGTCGGTTCTATTTTTTGTTGTTGTTCTATTTTATTTGTTGTTGTTTGTTCTATTTTTTTATGGATCAAACATATATTTTTTCTTATTATTTACTCTTCCGTTTTACCCGAATTTTGGACATATTCCATTGCGTTACTCCTAGGATCTGCCTATACATTATTCTCCACATTTATTTCTTCATTTTCGTTTACATATATATATATATATATATATATATATATATATATATATATATATATATATATATATATAAATTACTATGTATAGGATTCATACAGAAACTAATTATGAATTTTGCAACACAGTCGCTCGACGAGCGCTTTTGTATAAAAAGTCACTGATGCGAGGGAATTAAATGAAACGAACGCAATTTAGAGGAATTGTACTTTTTTATATAAACAAAATATAAAATTTAAAATTTAAAATTTAAATAAAGAAAAAAAATGTGACGATATTTGCAGAGGAATTTGAATTTTTATTAAACAAAACTGCAACTATTGTTTTTATGTAACAAAGTGTATAATTATTAGTACTTCAATGGATTGTGCTCTGATGAGCTTGCTGCTCTGGTACCCCCACGACGTAAATTCACTAGACCAACCCGACAATCTGCTAAATCCCATCCATTCATTGTGGAGGTCCCCAGATGCCGAAGAGCTTTCTAATCCAGAAGCTTCTTTCCTCGTGCTGCTGGACTCTGGAACTCCCAACCTGCTCCCTGTTTTCCTGACAGTACTGACATGCAGAAATTTAAAACTAATGTAAACAGACCTCTCGCTGCGCAGCTCCCAATTTAGGTTGAACCCCCCAAAAAAAAACTTTCACACTTTTACTCAGTAGCCCCTTACGTCTACAGTGGCGGCCTGCCTTGTTTGGGGTGAACTATGTTTTAAAAAAAATAATAACATATTAATATAAAAAATGTTAAGGGCTTGAACATTACAATAAAAATGCGACGATAATTGCCAAAAAATTGTAATTTTGATAAAGCTGCGACGACTGTTTAACAAAGTTTATAACATATTAATAAAGAAAATGTGAAGGTCTTTAACATTATAAAAAAAACTATCGTCGCATTTTGATTCTTTTTTTTTTTAACATGTTTTTAATAAAAAAAAAAGAACAATTTATCTAAGTTTCGTTTGTTTCAGCGACCAAAATTCTCTTCTGAAAACAATCCTGAATCTCTTAGTAACCAATGCAAGGGAAATAACTTTGTTTCGCTACAAACAAAGTTTTTTCCCTTGCATCGGTGACTTTTTATATAAAAAAAGAAATACCTTAAGATGACTTTTTTTTCGTAGATGAAAATAATATTATCGATAATACAGAAGTGCATAATACAGGGGAAAAAACTCTTTACGTAATACGCAATGAGTTATTTCCCTTGGAATAATGTAAGATAGCCAAAGTTTATTTTAGTTTAAATTATTTAAATTGCTGCTATTTAACAGCATTGACTATTGTTAATTATTATCAAATAGTAATTATTAATTTTATTGTTTTTTATTGATTTATTGTTTATTATTAATTAAAGATGTTACATTTAGTGTATTTTATAAATATTTATATTTAGGTGTCAACAGAAACAAAATCAATTCGTTTTTTTTTTCATTGTAGATGTACATAAAATGAAAACTTTCTAAAAAGAGAAACTCATTTTAACTTTTATTTTACGAATTAAATAAAATGATTAAATAAGAACAATTGGCACATAAGACAGTTAAGGGGAAATATGTCCGTGATAACTTTATCCGATTATAATATGTATCGAATATAAGCACGACGCATATCCCCCACTCTATAATATAGATGAATGTATATTTCTGCGTATATTTATATCTGTATATAGAAATAAATATAAGTACTTTTATCCTGTCACGCAAAAGCTTGCGAGTAAAACATGTGCCGTATTCTAGTCCTCCGGCGAAATTATTTCAAGCGGTGAGTGAAACAGAAAACAAATAGCAAGTCAGACAAAACCCCAAGACTTACTTAAATTCGGAAATAAATCCAACATCAACATAAATCCTATGAAGTAAACGTTGAGTGTTTTTTGTTTTTTTTGTAATCAGAAATGATTATAATAATTTATAAATGATAATTCTATTATTTCATACTAATAATTTAGTAATATATTTAGATAATTAGTGGGGTAGGATACTATTTTCTGTCATTTAGACAGACGTTTTGGTATATATATATATATATATATACATATATATATATATATATATATATATATATATATATATATATATAT
Source organism: Sepiola atlantica (assembly GCA_963556195.1). Classification (NCBI taxonomy): domain Eukaryota; kingdom Metazoa; phylum Mollusca; class Cephalopoda; order Sepiida; family Sepiolidae; genus Sepiola; species Sepiola atlantica. The sequence continues at coordinate 159,263,171 of OY744516.1, read as the reverse complement.
ATATATATTAATAAACACATTAACCATTCATATATATATGTATATATATATACATATATTTATATATATAAATATATATATATACATATATATATTTATATATATTATATATATATATATATATAAATTAATAAACACACATATATATATATATAATAATGGTAATAATCCAGGTGAAAAATATCCACAGGGTGGTAATCCAGAGAATTTTAACCGGGTTTATAAAAAGTGCTCAATATCAAAATAGAGCTTTATATATGATAATTTTATTTACACAGACATGTACAAAATCTGCGACACTGGCATGTCGATGTTATCGATCAACAGTTACTATAAACTGAGATCTCATCAGGGAGAGTTAGAATCCGATCTTAACCTCAGATCATATTTGGAGAGAACCTCTCCAAATATGATCTGAGGTTAAGATCGGATTCTATCTCTGCCTGATGAGATCTCAGTTTATAGTAACTGTTGATCGATAACATCGACATGCAAGTGTCGCAGATTTTGTACATGTTTGTGTAAATAAAATTATCATATATATATATATATATATATATATATATATATATATATATATGTATATATATATACATATATTTACATATATATATATATATATATAAATATATAAATATATATTAATCAATAAAAACATTATATACATATATATTAATAAACACATTAACCATTCATATATATATATATATATATATATATATATATATATATATATATATATATATATATACATATATTTATATATAAATATATATATATACATATATTTATATATATAAATATATAAATATATATTAATTAATAAAAACATTAACCATTCATATATATATATATATATGTATATATATATATATATATATATATATATATATATATATATATATATATATATATATATATATATATTAATTTTTCTCCTGAAAAAGATCTGTAATTATTTAAAATATTTATTTTCCTATTGTATGTGTTTAATAGGCCTGTAATGTAAACCGTCTTTATTTCTATTAGTGTGACACTTTGTATTTTTGATGTAATTGCGTTGAAACTAAATTTAAATGAATTGTAATTATTATATCCTAGCCCTCACTAAACTTTTCGAATTGCTGTATAACTGACTAATGTCTTCACTCTAACCATGATGTTATGTTTTGAACTTAGTGTCCATTCCCTGTGTGTATAATAGGGCATGATATCAATTTAAAAAAAGAAACGATCGTACAAAAAAATTGTTGTTTATGTTGAATATTTGGAATGTACGTAAATGAATATGCCATAAATTATTTTCTCTCATACATAATTTTATATATATATATATATATACATATATATATATATATTAGTAATCCGGGTAAAGTAAACATTCACAGAGTAGGAATCCAAAAAAATTCAACCGGGCTTACAAAAAGTGTTTAATATCGAATATAGCTTTTATATATATGATTATTTGTATTTATATAGACATGTACGAAATATGCGACACTGGCATGTAGATTTTACTGATCAACAGCTGTTAGAAACTGAGATCTCAGAAAAGAAAAGAAAGGAAAACGTTGTTAAATTGAAGAGCGTTGAAAATAAAATATTATATAAAATAAAATTTAAATTAAAATAAAATAAAATATAAACTCGTTGAGGATAGAGAAAAGAAATAGGAGCAATGAGAGAGATGGGGTAAAAAAGAGGAAAAAAGAAAATTAAGTAAAAAAAAAACTCATATCTAATGTATGGATGTGTGTTAGTGGCTGGCATCGACGTGTCAATATCAGCTTGATGTTTTAATGGATATGAAGGCACAATCTCTAGGGTGGTTTAAATCTAATTTCAACTTTCTAAATTTTACATTTCTTTCTTTGTTTTCTTTTCTTTCCCATTTTATTTTTCCCAAATATGATCTGCGGTAATGATCGGATTTTTATTCTGCATGGTGAGATCTCAGGTTTTAACAGCTTTTGATCGATTATTTATATATATATATATATATATATATATATATATATATATATATATATATATATATATATATATATATAAACGTTTTTTAAATAAAAATAAAAAGTAAAAAACAACAAAATAAAATAAATAATAAATAAATAAATAATAATACACACACCTAAACATATATATATATATATATATATATATATATATATATATATATATATATAATTTAATACAGAGACTTTTATCGACTGAATCTATGAATAAATACTCATTCAAGACCTAATTTAGTAAAAGCCACAGTTATCCCCCTTACACCGGCACTGTCTTTCGATTAAAATCCGAATTTAACTAGATGCAATTAAGCCTAAACTAAATATATACAATCCTATAATAAGTAACTAATTTCATCAATTTAATGAAACCCACAATTAATAATATTTCTTAAATATATGATAACTGTTGTGGTGGCAACCACTCATTTGCATATACGAATAACGTTACACTATAAATGGCAAGCCTAGGTTGGCCTTAGTGTGTGTTACCCAAATGCGTTCGTGATTTTCACTTGTTACTGACTACACATTTACTTTGCGCCAGATTATTGGTTTGTTACGTGTTATTTCTTATTGTTGGACTTCCCGTTATTTTGTTACTTGTTAATATTTGAACTTTCTCGTTATTGTTGAACTTTTTGTTACGTTATTCACGGAGTTTTTTTTTCTCCCTACTTTTTTTTTGTTTTTTTTTTCCCCACTTTTTTTCTTCCCTTTTCTAGCCTCTAGTGCTTACAAACTAAGATGGCTACGGAATCGCCGAACTCGGAAAGTTCTGAGTGGTCTAAACCACCGAAAGTTCATATTGATGTACGACAATTCGTGGAGGATGCCAAAAAATGTACCCACATGGTCACAGAGACTGGATTGCTGGTCGATTTGCCGAAACTGGAGGAAATCCAGAAAAGAACGGTGACGCTTTTTGTTATGGATAAGAGAATCAAAAAATCTATAAGAGCCTCTACGGAATTAATACTCAAACTTCATAACACGGTCGACTTCAAACCTCAACGACTCATTAAATCTAATGGTTTCAATACTTGGTCGGCCCTTTTCCAGGATGAAGACACATGCAACAAACTTTCTTTAACCCCAATAATAACACCAGATTATGTACTAAGAACAGAGTACATGGGAAGAAGGCGTTCTTCCGTATCTTTTTTCAATGTGCCCTTCCATGTTAAGGGGGAGCACATAGGCGCTTACTTACTAAAATTTGGCGAAATCACCGACGTAAATCACGAGGAATTCTCGGGAGTATGGAATTTCGAAATCTTTGTAGACAAAAAGTCTTATGATGGAATACCCTATTATCTACTTATAGGAGAAGATAAACTACCAATAATACTCACAGGCCGCAGACCTATTTGTTGGTCTTGCGAAGAGGTGGGACACTTAACAGTGGATTGTCCCAAAAAAAAGTAAGCGACAATTAAGACGACTTCTGCTTCAAATAAAAAATCGAGAGCAGGAGCTCACATCGATGCACCGCCGGTTATTGGACATCAAATAATCTCCGAAAGCGAAGATTCCGACGAAGAATTCCCGGCACTTCCGACAGCTAAGAAAGGCAAGGATAAAGTAACTGACAAGGAAGGATGGGTCATTGTACCTGGAAAAAAAACTCCGGGACGTCTAACCTTGGAGGAGATTAGGGAAAAGGAAATGTTGAAAAATGACCCCGGAAAAGACTCCTACGTAAAAGCAAAAAAATTGCTGAAAAAAGTTAATAATAACCCTAAGCCCACTCCTGACTCTGCCCCTAAAAAAAACCCTAATCCTCAGACCCCCAAATCAATGCCCCCTCCGAGAACTGGACCTATAATCGATAAACCGTACAAATTTATCCCTCTGAGTCCCCAAAAAGTCCCAAAAAAATCCCCCAGACCTTCGCCTTTTGTGTCCCCTGCTAATACCCCCAGAAGCTCCCCACCTGCATCCCCCTCAAAGCATCCCTCCCCTGCACCTTCTCCGGCGTCTCCCATAGAGCCTAGCTCCCCCTCCCCTTCCCCCATGGAAGACATGCCCCCTCCTACTCCTAAAAGACATAGGAGTCCTTCCCTAGAGAAAAGGAGATTTAAAAAATCTACTTTTCTCTCGGGAAGAGATATATGTAAAGTTACCCAGGTCCAAATCGACACAGCTAAAAATTTGCGTAGCACCAGCCTCATCGGACTATTAAAATTCGATGAAGTTGGTGGCTTATCTATCGAAGAACCCGAAAACTTCCCCAACGCAACAAGAGTGGTTACTGTCATAAGAAAAAGATCTGAAGCAAAGGCTCTATGGGATATGTTGGAGGAGGCGAACTCGGCCTTCAATTTTACCCCCCCCCTCTTGCCATTTTCAAATCCAGCGAATTGATGGAGATGAGAAACGATTGTTTTGGAAGGCTACCTATCAAAATTTACCCTTCCCTGTATAGGATAGCTAAACTAACGTATCCTCAGGATATTGGCGGCATTTCCTATGATGGTCTAATTAACGACCAAATGGGTAAACAGTCATTTGGGAGAGCCGTCGGTATCCTGACCTCTTTTATGTTCGTTTCTCAAACTCAACCCTAAGGCATCTTTATGGCTCTCTATCTAGCAAGTCTAAATGTGCGGGGCCTGAGGGCAAATGATCGCAAGTTTCGTGTCGCTACTGACCTTCAGCGCCTCGGAGTGGATGTATGTTGCTTGCAAGAGACCCACCTGATTTCAGGGGACCATTTGGGTGCGTTGGCTAAGCGTTTTCACGTTTATTCAGCGTACTTTAATTCTTCCGCAAGGGGGGTTTCTTGGCTGGTAAGCAAGACTTTAGATGCTACATGGATCCGGAAGGGAGACTATGTGTTTTGGATATTACCATAAAGGGGAAAGCATTTCGACTCGTTGGGGTTTATGCTCCCAATAGCCATTCTGAGCTTCGTTCCTTTTTTTCGGCGAATCGAGCAGTTCTTGAATACTACTCGGACGGTCATTTTAGCGGGAGACTGGAACGCGGTCCTGGATCCCGATTAAGATCGTAATCGGCCTAGGGGTACTAACACTGATCGGGATGCTATAATATTTTGGGACTTTCTCGATAAGTTTGATCTTATCGACAAGTTCCGGAATGAAAAGCCCCGTGATAGGGTATGGACTTGGACAGCTAGACGCGGTTCCGATTTGAGACAACTCTCGAGTTATATCGATCGGTTCTTAATTAGGAGAGTCGATGTAGGGGTAGTTGAATGTCCAAGTCTTCATAATATAGTTTACTCGGACCATAGACTCGTTCGGGTCCGTGTGAACTTAGATAGACCTAAGCCTAGATTAGATGGTTACTGGAAACTCAACACTTCGTTGTTCGACGTGAAGGGCTTCCAGGACCAGCTTCTACTAACCTTACAGCGGGAATTGACGGGGGCTGTAATTGGGAATAGGAAGTGGGGCCATTTTAAGAAAGTGATTAGGTCCTTTACTGCCGATTTTAGCAGACGGCTCAACCTATCAACTAGGGCAGTTAAAGTGGCACTAGAGTCTAGATTAAATAGGGAGATTGAGGTGGGGGATAGCTCTAGTGTTACTATAATTAAGGCTAAGCTGAATTCTTTGGCTTTCAAAGAACATCAGGCTTTAGTAATTAGGAATAGGTTAAAAAGAATGTCTGCGGAAGCAACAAACATGGCCGCTGAACTGCGTGCAGAGGAGTTTCGCCATGCAGCTGATCGTCATATCGCTCGTGTCTCATTACCGGATGGGCGGCTCGTGACTACAAACGAAGGTATTCTGGAGGCTTTTTGCTCTCATTTTCAGGAGCTTTTTACTCGGGAACCTGGTCTGTCTTTAGCACAATTCGACCCCTATTTGGTCGACTTTTCTCGCCTTGAGGCGACCGAAGCAGCTAGGTGCGAAGGTTGCATAACAGAGGATGAAGTTCAGGAAGCGTTAAAGCGGGTCGGCCTTAACAAGTCTCCTGGGATTGATGGTCTGCCCTATGAAGTGTATTTGAGGATGTCGCCCACTTTTGTTCCCTTGCTGACAGTTTTGTTTAATTCATGGTTTAGGAACGGGAATATTCCTCAGTACTTGACCATGGGTGTAGTGAAGCTGATACGCAAAAGCAAAAATGGTGGGGATGGGTTAGATAACTTTCGGCCCTTAACAATGCTTAATGCGGAGTTAAAGATTTTGGCCAAGATCTTAGCTAATCGTCTGCAACTTGTTTTGTTTGGTCTTATTAGCCCTGAACAGACTTGTGCTGTAAAGGGTCGGACCATTCAGGATAACTTGCATTCGATACGCTTGATCATTGATAAAGTCGACACTGAAGCCGCGCTGATCAATTTAGATCAGTCCAAAGCATTTGATAGGGTGGATCATCGGTATTTGGAGGCTGTTTTGTCGGTGGCCGGCTTTGGTCCTCAGTTCCGCTCTTGGATTCGCCTCTTGTATGCGAACCCCGGTGTTAGGGTAGAAGTGAATGGGGTGAGGTCGGAGGCTTTCAGATTATCCAGATCTCTTCGTCAAGAGTGCCCTCTTTCACCGATGCTTTATGTGCTTGTTTTGGAACCCTTCCTTAACGGGCTAAGGGTGAATCCGGTCCTACGTGGAATTACTTTGCCAGGTGCTTGCACCACGTTGAAGTATTCTGCCTATGCCGACGATGTAACAGTGCTTGTAACGAGCAATGCCGAGATTAGTGTCGTCGGCAGAGAAATCAGAACATATGAAACGGTGACAGGGGCCAAAATCAACTGCGTTAAGTCTGTTGGCTTACGCATCGGTGCCTGGAAGGGTGTTTCCTTGCAGGGACCCTTTGGCTGGACAGATGGACCTTGCAAGCTACTCGGCGTCTGGTTTGGTCCTGATCTTCAGCTGGAGAAAAATTGGTCGGAAGTCCTGAAATTGATAAGGGCTACAACTGGTCTGTGGACCCGTAGAAATCTTTCATTCAAGGGGAGATCGGACGTATGTGCTTCTCACATTTACCCGATTATCCTATATCGTCTTTCAGTACTTCCACTCCCGTCGGATACTCTGCTTGAGTTGCAGAGGGCTCTTTTCAATTTTTTATGGATTGGAAGGGCCCATATGGTCCGTCGCGAGATTTGTTACCTTCATCCTTCTGAGGGCGGTTTGGGTATGCTGAGCATCGATATTCGATGTCACACACTTCGGCTCTTTTATCTAATCCGAATGAGTACACAATGTGAGGGGAACGGTGTCTTCTGGAAGGAAGACGCTAAGAAAGCCTTCCCGGCTTTGAGAAGTGTGCACTTGGACGAGGGGGAGGCACATAGGTTACCCCGAGGTGAGTGCTCCTTCTATCGCGAATGTAGACGCGCATTGAAATTTCTTTTAAGAGTGACAGATGGCCTCTCTGACACTCTGCTGTTGTCCCGCAAGGCATTATATCGGGTAATGGTGAGGGGGACCGTTCGTGAAGATAGGATTGAGGGGCTCGATTTGACGAAGAGGGAGCGTCGCTCAATCTGGCCTTGGGCGCCTGAGTTAAGGTGTCTTGATAACGACGAGGCATCGCTGACCTGGCTGACGATTCGAAATGCACTCTGGGTCAGTAAGAGGCTTCATTCAGCGCGCTTGAGTAATTCCCCGACTTGTGTTAGATGCGGCGACGAGGACGAGACAGTAAGTCACGCCTTCGTTTATTGTCGCATTGTCGTGCCGCTGATTAGGCTTGTTTCAGGCTTCATGGTTCGTATACTTAATGTGTCGTCTTTTGAACTGGAACCCATTAATGTGTGTAGCAACTGGGCTCCGACAATGGATAGTCAAAAACGTTTAACTTTTTTAAGCTTGCTAGCCGTTATGAAAGTTGAGATTTGGAAGACGAGATGCAAGACAGTCTACGGAGCTGAGACCTACACTCCTCTCGACCTTATTGCGATTTTCAAATATTATCTGAAAGCTCGCATTAGGGCCGAGAGGGTGAGACTCTCTCCGGCAGATTTTGGTGAAAGATGGGTGACTGGTGCGCGACTGTGTAGAACGGCTGGGGCTAGATTAGAGTGGTACTTAGACGTGCCTTAGGCATAATATTGGTTTCGAAAAACGAGCGTAAATTTCAATTAAGTTAGGATTAAGCTGTATATTTTATTTATTCATTGTTAGATTTGTTTGTTGAATTTTAAGTTCAACAACTTAGCTAGGGTGTGATTGTTTTCATTACTCCCCCCCTTTTATTTTGTCCTCTTCCCAACCCCTTTTTATTTTCTACCCCTTATCAAATCCACCTTCCCTCCCCAATTAGGTGACAGATTGTTGATTTGTCGGGATGCGGGTAACCCTGCGATATTTTCGAAGGAGGTGTGTATAAATAAAGCGTTGGGGCCCGCATCAAATCTTTATTTTTTCGAGTTTTCGATTTCGACCGGCAAACCGGCACCTCTGCCACATAGTGATAGCGGGGGGCTTTTTACTAACAATTTATTCTTTTCATGTAAATATTCTCATTTTATTTTTGTATATATATATTTTTAGTCCCTCCCCCGTTGCATATTTTCATATGGGTTTTAAGTAGGTTTTCATAGTATGGACTCTTATGGTGATAGCGATGGATGTATAGCATGAATGTGGTATTTTGGTAAATGATGGTCGCGAGTGAAACTAGATAAGTTGAGACCGTTTTTAAGTTAGAGTTGACCTATCCTCCCCCTCCCCCTTTTTGGCCTTGTGCCACATTTTATATATTTTTACGGATGTAATATTTATATAAATAAATATTGTGTTACCCAAATGCGTTCGTGATTTTCAATTGTTACTGTCTACACATTTACTTTGCGCCGGATTATTGGTTTGTTACGTGTTATTTCTTATTGTTGGACTTCCCGTTATTTTGTTACTTGTTAATATTTGAACTTTCTCGTTATTGTTGAACTTTTTGTTACGTATATTTTTGAAGCACGGAGTTTTTTTTTTCCCCACTTTCTTTTTTGTTTTTTTTTTGTTTTTTCCCCACTTTTTTTTTCTATTTTCTAGCCTCTAGTGCTTACAAACTAAGATGGCTACGGAATCGCCGAACTCGGAAAGTTCTGAGTGGTCTAAACCACCGAAAGTTCATATTGATGTACGACAATTCGTGGAGGATGCCAAAAAATGTACCCACATGGTCACAGAGACTGGATTGCTGGTCGATTTGCCGAAACTGGAAGAAATCCAGAAAAGAACGGTGACGCTTTTTGTTATGGATAAAAGAATCAAAAAATCTATAAGAGCCTCTACGGAATTAATACTCAAACTTCTTAACACGGTCGACTTCAAACCTCAACGACTCACTAAATCTAATGGTTTCAATACTTGGTCGGCCCTTTTCCAGGATGAAGAAACCTGCAACAAACTTTCTTTAACCCCAATAATAACACCAGATTATGTACTAAGAACAGAGTACATGGGAAGAAGGCGTTCTTCCGTATCTTTTTTCAATGTGCCCTTCCATGTTAAGGGGGAGCACATAGGCGCTTACTTACTAAAATTTGGCGAAATCACCGACGTAAATCACGAGGAATTCTCGGGAGTATGGAATTTCGAAATCTTTGTAGACAAAAAGTCTTACGATGCAATGCCGTATTATCTTCTCATAGGAGAAGACAAATTACCAATAATACTCACAGGCCGCAGACCTATTTGTTGGTTTTGCGAAGAGGTGGGACACTTAACAGTGGATTGTCCCAAAAAAAAAGAAGCGACAAATAAGACAACTTCTGCTTCAAATAAAAAATCGAGAGCAGGAGCTCACATCAATGCACCGCCGGTTATTGGACATCAAATAATCTCCGAAAGCGAAGATTCCGACGAGGAATTCCCGGCTCTACCGACAGCTAAGAAAGGCGAGGATAAAGTAACTGACAAGGAAGGATGGGTCATCGTACCTGGAAAAAAAACCCCGGGACGTCTAACCTTGGAGGAGATCTTACGTAAAAGCAAAAAAATTGCTGAAAAAAGTAAATAATAACCCTAAGCCCACTCCTGACTCTGCCCTCCCCCCCCCCAAAAAAAAAACCCCTAATCCTCAGACCCCCAAATCAATGCCCCCTCCGATAACTGGACCTATAATCGATAAACCGTACAAATTAATCCCTCAGAGTCCCCAAAAAGTCCCAAAAAAATCCCCCAGACCTTCGCCGTTTGTGTCCCCTGCTAATACCCCCATAAGCTCCCCACCTGCATCCCCCTCAAAGCATCCCTCCCCTGCACCTTCTCCAGCGTCTCCCATAGAGCCTAGCTCTCCCTCCCCTTTCCCCCATGGAAGACATGCCCCCTCCTACTCCTAAAAGACATAGGAGTCCTTCCTTAGAGAAAAGGAGATTTAAAAAATCTACTTTTCTCTCGGGAAGAGATATATGTAAAGTTACCCAGGTCCAAATCGACACAGCTAAAAATTTGCGTAGCACCAACCTCATCGGACTATTAAAATTCGATGAGGTTGGTGGCTTATCTATCGAAGAACCCGAAAACTTCCCCAACGCATCAAGAGTGGTTACTGTCATAAGAAAAAGATCTGAAGCAAAGGCTCTATGGGATATGTTGGAGGAGGCGAACTCGGCCTTCAATTTTACCCCCCCTCTTGCCATTTTCAAATCCAGCGAATTGATGGAGATGAGAAACGATTGTTTTGGAAGGCTACCAATCAAAATTCACCCTTCCCTGTATAGGATAGCTAAACTAACGTATCCTCAGGATATTGGCGGCATTTCCTATGATGGTCTAATTAACGACCAAATGGGTAAACAGTCATTTGGGAGAGCCGTCGGTATGCTGACCTCTTTTATGTTCGTTTCTCAAACTCAACCCTAAGGCATCTTTATGGCTCTCTATCTAGCAAGTCTAAATGTGCGGGGCCTGAGGGCAAATGATTGCAAGTTTCGTGTCGCTACTGACCTTCAGCGCCTCGGAGTGGATGTATGTTGCTTGCAAGAGACCCACCTGATTTCAGGGGACCATTTGGGTGCGTTGGCTAAGCGTTTTCACGTTTATTCAGCGTACTTTAATTCTTCCGCAAGGGGGGTTTCTTGGCTGGTAAGCAAGACTTTAGATGCTACATGGATCCGGAAGGGAGACTATGTGTTTTGGATATTACCATAAAGGGGAAAGCATTTCGACTCGTTGGGGTTTATGCTCCCAATAGCCATTCTGAGCTTCGTTCCTTTTTTCGGCGAATCGAGCAGTTCTTGAATACTACTCGGACGGTCATTTTAGCGGGAGACTGGAACGCGGTCCTGGATCCCGATTAAGATCGTAATCGGCCTAGGGGTACTAACACTGATCGGGATGCTATAATATTTTGGGACTTTCTCGATAAGTTTGATCTTATCGACAAGTTCCGGAATGAAAAGCCCCGTGATAGGGTATGGACTTGGACAGCTAGACGCGGTTCCGATTTGAGACAACTCTCGAGTTATATCGATCGGTTCTTAATTAGGGGAGTCGATGTAGGGGTAGTTGAATGTCCAAGTCTTCATAATATAGTTTACTCGGACCATAGACTCGTTCGGGTCCGTGTGAACTTAGATAGACCTAAGCCTAGATTAGATGGTTACTGGAAACTCAACACTTCGTTGTTCGACGTGAAGGGCTTCCAGGACCAGCTTCTACTAACCTTACAGCGGGAATTGACGGGGGCTGTAATTGGGAATAGGAAGTGGGGCCATTTTAAGAAAGTGATTAGGTCCTTTACTGCCGATTTTAGCAGACGGCTCAACCTATCAACTAGGGCAGTTAAAGTGGCACTAGAGTCTAGATTAAATAGGGAGATTGAGGTGGGGGATAGCTCTAGTGTTACTATAATTAAGGCTAAGCTGAATTCTTTGGCTTTCAAAGAACATCAGGCTTTAGTAATTAGGAATAGGTTAAAAAGAATGTCTGCGGAAGCAACAAACATGGCCGCTGAACTGCGTGCAGAGGAGTTTCGCCATGCAGCTGATCGTCATATAGCTCGTGTCTCATTACCGGATGGGCGGCTCGTGACTACAAACGAAGGTATTCTGGAGGCTTTTTGATCTCATTTTCAGGAGCTTTTTACTCGGGAACCTGGTCTGTCTTTAGCACAATTCGACCCCTATTTGGCCGACTTTTCTCGCCTTGAGGCGACCGAAGCAGCTAGGTGCGAAGGGTGCATAACAGAGGATGAAGTTCAGGAAGCGTTAAAGCGGGTCGGCCTTAACAAGTCTCCTGGGATTGATGGTCTGCCCTATGAAGTGTATTTGAGGATGTCGCCCATTTTTGTTCCCTTGCTGACAGTTTTGTTTAATTCATGGTTTAGGAACGGGAATATTCCTCAGTACTTGACCATGGGTTTAGTGAAGCTGATACGCAAAAGCAAAAATGGTGGGGATGGGTTAGATAACTTTCGGCCCTTAACAATGCTTAATGCGGAGTTAAAGATTTTGGCCAAGATCTTAGCTAATCGTCTGCAACTTGTTTTGCCTGGTCTTATTAGCCCTGAACAGACTTGTGCTGTAAAGGGTCGGACCATTCAGGATAACTTGCATTCGATACGCTTGATCATTGATAAAGTCGACACTGAAGCCGCGCTGATCAATTTAGATCAGTCCAAAGCATTTGATAGGGTGGATCATCGGTATTTGGAGGCTGTTTTGTCGGTGGCCGGCTTTGGTCCTCAGTTCCGCTCTTGGATTCGCCTCTTGTATGCGAACCCCGGTGTTAGGGTAGAAGTGAATGGGGTGAGGTCGGAGGCTTTCAGATTATCCAGATCTCTTCGTCAAGAGTGCCCTCTTTCACCGATGCTTTATGTGCTTGTTTTGGAACCCTTCCTTAACGGGCTAAGGGTGAATCCGGTCCTACGTGGAATTACTTTGCCAGGTGCTTGCACCACGTTGAAGTATTCTGCCTATGCCGACGATGTAACAGTGCTTGTAACGAGCAATGCCGAGATTAGTGTCGTCGGCAGAGAAATCAGAACATATGAAACGGTGACAGGGGCCAAAATCAACTGCGTTAAGTCTGTTGGCTTACGCATCGGTGCCTGGAAGGGTGTTTCCTTGCAGGGACCCTTTGGCTGGACAGATGGACCTTGCAAGCTACTCGGCGTCTGGTTTGGTCCTGATCTTCAGCTGGAGAAAAATTGGTCGGAAGTCCTGAAATTGATAAGGGCTACAGCTGGTCTGTGGACCCGTAGAAATCTTTCATTCAAGGGGAGATCGGACGTATGTGCTTCTCACATTTACCCGATTATCCTATATCGTCTTTCAGTACTTCCACTCCCGTCGGATACTCTGCTTGAGTTGCAGAGGGCTCTTTTCAATTTTTTATGGATTGGAAGGGCCCATATGGTCCGTCGCGAGATTTGTTACCTTCATCCTTCTAAGGGCGGTTTGGGTATGCCGAGCATCGATATTCGATGTCACACACTTCGGCTCTTTTATCTAATCCGAATGAGTACACAATGTGAGGGGAACGGTGTCTTCTGGAAGGAAGACGCTAAGAAAGCCTTCCCGGCTTTGAGAAGTGTGCACGTGGACGAGGGGGAGGCACATAGGTTACCCCGAGGTGAGTGCTCCTTCTATCGCGAATGTAGACGCGCATTGAAATTTCTTTTAAGAGTGACAGATGGCCTCTCTGACACTCTGCTGTTGTCCCGCAAGGCATTATATCGGGTAATGGTGAGGGGGACCGTTCGTGAAGATAGGATTGAGGGGCTCGATTTGACGAAGAGGGAGCGTAGCTCAATCTGGCCTTGGGCGCCTGGGTTAAGGTGTCTTGATAACGACGAGGCATCGCTGACCTGGCTGACGATTCGAAATGCACTCTGGGTCAGTAAGAGGCTTCATTCAGCGCGCTTGAGTAATTCTCCGACTTGTGTTAGATGCGGCGACGAGGACGAGACAGTAAGTCACGCCTTCGTTTATTGTCGCATTGTCGTGCCGCTGATTAGGCTTGTTTCAGGCTTCATGGTTCGTATACTTAATGTGTCGTCTTTTGAACTGGAACCCATTAATGTGTGTAGCAACTGGGCTCCGACAATGGATAGTCAAAAACGTTTAACTTTTTAAAGCTTGCTAGCCGTTATGAGAGTTGCGATTTGGAAGACGAGATGCAAGACAGTCTACGGAGCTGAGACCTACACTCCTCTCGACCTTATTGCGATTTTCAAATATTATCTGAAAGCTCGCATTAGGGCCGAGAGGGTGAGACTCTCTCCGGCAGATTTTGGTGAAAGATGGGTGACTGGTGCGCGACTGTGTAGAACGGCTGGGGCTAGATTAGAGTGGTACTTAGACGTGCCTTAGGCATAATATTGGTTTCGAAAAACGAGCGTAAATTTCAATTAAGTTAGGATTAAGCTGTATATTTTATTTATTCATTGTTAGATTTGTTTGTTGAATTTTAAGTTCAACAACTTAGCTAGGGTGTGATTGTTTTCATTACTCCCCCCCTTTTATTTTGTCCTCTTCCCAACCCCTTTTTATTTTCTACCCCTTATCAAATCCACCTTCCCTCCCCAATTAGGTGACAGATTGTTGATTTGTCGGGATGCGGGTAACCCTGCGATATTTTCGAAGGAGGTGTGTATAAATAAAGCGTTGGGGCCCGCATCAAATCTTTATTTTTTCGAGTTTTCGATTTCGACCGGCAAACCGGCACCTCTGCCACATAGTGATAGCGGGGGGCTTTTTACTAACAATTTATTCTTTTCATGTAAATATTCTCATTTTATTTTTGTATATATATATTTTTAGTCCCTCCCCCGTTGCATCTTTTCATATGGGTTTTAAGTAGGTTTTCATAGTATGGACTCTTATGGTGATAGCGATGGATGTATAGCATGAATGTGGTATTTTGGTAAATGATGGTCGCGAGTGAAACTAGATAAGTTGAGACCGTTTTTAAGTTAGAGTTGACCTATCCTCCCCCTCCCCCTTTTTTGGCCTTGTGCCACATTTTATATATTTTTACGGATGTAATATTTATATAAATAAATATTGTGTTATCCAAATGCGTTCGTGATTTTCAATTGTTACTGTCTACACATTTACTTTGCGCCGGATTATTGGTTTGTTACGTGTTATTTCTTATTGTTGGACTTCCCGTTATTTTGTTACTTGTTAATATTTGAACTTTCTCGTTATTGTTGAACTTTTTGTTACGTTATTTTTGAAGCACGGAGTTTTTTTTTTTCCCCACTTTTTTTTTTGTTTTTTTTTTGTTTTTTCCCCACTTTTTTTTCTCTTTTCTAGCCTCTAGTGCTTACAAACTAAGATGGCTACGGAATCGCCGAACTCGGAAAGTTCTGAGTGGTCTAAACCACCGAAAGTTCATATTGATGTACGACAATTCGTGGAGGATGCCAAAAAATGTACCCACATGGTCACAGAGACTGGATTGCTGGTCGATTTGCCGAAACTGGAAGAAATCCAGAAAAGAACGGTGACGCTTTTTGTTATGGATAAAAGAATCAAAAAATCTATAAGAGCCTCTACGGAATTAATACTCAAACTTCATAACACGGTCGACTTCAAACCTCAACGACTCATTAAATCTAAGGGTTTCAATACTTGGTCGGCCCTTTTCCAGGATGAAGACACCTGCAACAAACTTTCTTTAACCCCAATAATAACACCAGATTATGTACTAAGAACAGAGTACATGGGAAGAAGGCGTTCTTCCGTATCTTTTTTCAATGTGCCCTTCCATGTTAAGGGGGAGCACATAGGCGCTTACTTACTAAAATTTGGCGAAATCACCGACGTAAATCACGATGAATTCTCGGGAGTATGGAATTTCGAAATCTTTGTAGACAAAAAGTCTTACGATGCAATGCCGTATTATCTTCTCATAGGAGAAGACAAATTACCAATAATACTCACAGGCCGCAGACCTATTTGTTGGTTTTGCGAAGAGGTGGGACACTTAACAGTGGATTGTCCCAAAAAAAAAGAAGCGACAAATAAGACAACTTCTGCTTCAAATAAAAAATCGAGAGCAGGAGCTCACATCGATGCACCGCCGGTTATTGGACATCAAATAATCTCCGAAAGCGAAGATTCCGACGAGGAATTCCCGGCTCTACCGACAGCTAAGAAAGGCGAGGATAAAGTAACTGACAAGGAAGGATGGGTCATCGTACCTGGAAAAAAAACCCCGGGACGTCTAACCTTGGAGGAGATCTTACGTAAAAGCAAAAAAATTGCTGAAAAAAGTAAATAATAACCCTAAGCTCACTCCTGACTCTGTCCCCCCAAAAAAACCCTAATCCTCAGACCCCTAAATCAATGCCCCCTCCGATAACTGGACCTATAATCGATAAACCGTACAAATTAATCCCTCTGAGTCCCCAAAAAGTCCCCAAAAAATCCCCCAGACCTTCGCCGTTTGTGTCCCCTGCTAATACCCCCAGAAGCTCCCCACCTGCATCCCCCTCAAAGCATCCCTCCCCTGCACCTTCTCTAGCGTCTCCCATAGAGCCTAGCTCCCCCTCCCCTTTCCCCCATGGAAGACATGCCCCCTCCTACTCCTAAAAGACATAGGAGTCCTTCCCTAGAGAAAAGGAGATTTAAAAAATCTACTTTTCTCTCGGGAAGAGATATATGTAAAGTTACCCAGGTCCAAATCGACACAGCTAAAAATTTGCGTAGCACCAACCTCATCGGACTATTAAAATTCGATGAGGTTAGTGGCTTATCTATCGAAGAACCCGAAAACTTCCCCAACGCATCAAGAGTGGTTACTGTCATAAGAAAAAGATCTGAAGCAAAGGCTCTATGGGATATGTTGGAGGAGGCGAACTCGGCCTTCAATTTTACCCCCCCCCCTCTTGCCATTTTAAAATCCAGCGAATTGATGGAGATGAGAAACGATTGTTTGGGAAGGCTACCTATCAAAATTCACCCTTCCCTGTATAGGATAGCTAAACTAACGTATCCTCAGGATATTGGCGGCATCTCCTATGATGGTCTAATTAACGACCAAATGGGTAAACAGTCATTTGGGAGAGCCGTCGGTATCCTGACCACTTTTATGTTCGTTTCTCAAACTCAACCCTAAGGCATCTTTATGGCTCTCTATCTAGCAAGTCTAAATGTGCGGGGCCTGAGGGCAAATGATCGCAAGTTTCGTGTCGCTACTGACCTTCAGCGCCTCGGAGTGGATGTATGTTGCTTGCAAGAGACCCACCTGATTTCAGGGGACCATTTGGGTGCGTTGGCTAAGCGTTTTCACGTTTATTCAGCGTACTTTAATTCTTCCGCAAGGGGGGTTTCTTGGCTGGTAAGCAAGACTTTAGATGCGTCGTGTTACCCTTGCTACATGGATCCGGAAGGGAGACTATGTGTTTTGGATATTACCATAAAGGGGAAAGCATTGCGACTCGTTGGGGTTTATGCTCCCAATAGCCATTCTGAGCTTCGTTCCTTTTTTCGGCGAATCGAGCAGTTCTTGAATACTACTCGGACGGTCATTTTAGCGGGAGACTGGAACGCGGTCCTGGATCCCGATTCAGATCGTAATCGGCCTAGGGGTACTAACACTGATCGGGATGCTATAATATTTCGGGACTTTCTCGATAAGTATTGATCTTATCGACAAGTTCCGGAATGAAAAGCCCCGTGATAGGGTATGGACTTGGACAGCTAGACGCGGTTCCGATTTGAGACAACTCTCGAGTTATATCGATCGGTTCTTAATTAGGGGAGTCGATGTAGGGGTAGTTGAATGTCCAAGTCTTCATAATATAGTTTACTCGGACCATAGACTCGTTCGGGTCCGTGTGAACTTAGATAGACCTAAGCCTAGATTAGATCGTTACTGGAAACTCAACACTTCGTTGTTCGACGTGAAGGGCTTCCAGGACCAGCTTCTACTAACCTTACAGCGGGAATTGACGGGGGCTGTAATTGGGAATAGGAAGTGGGGCCATTTTAAAAAAGTTATTAGGTCCTTTACTGCCGATTTTAGCAGACGGCTCAACCTATCAACTAGGGCAGTTAAAGTGGCTCTAGAGTCTAGATTAGATAGGGCGATTGAGGTGGGGGATAGCTCTAGTGTTACTATAATTAAGGCTAAGCTGAATTCTTTGGCTTTCAAAGAACATCAGGCTTTAGTAATTAGGAATAGGTTAAAAAGAATGTCTGCGGAAGCAACAAACATGGCCGCTGAACTGCGTGCAGAGGAGTTTCGCCATGCAGCTGATCGTCATATCGGTCGTGTCTCATTACCGGATGGGCGGCTCGTGACTACAAACGAAGGTATTCTGGAGGCTTTCTGCTCTCATTTTCAGGAGCTTTTTACTCGGGAACCTGGTCTGTCTTTAGCACAATTCGACCCCTATTTGGCCGACTTTTCTCGCCTTGAGGCGACCGAAGCAGCTAGGTGCGAAGGTTGCATAACAGAGGATGAAGTTCAGGAAGCGTTAAAGCGGGTCGGCCTTAACAAGTCTCCTGGTATTGATGGTCTGCCCTATGAAGTGTATTTGAGGATGTCGCCCACTTTTGTTCCCTTGCTGACAGTTTTGTTTAATTCATGGTTTAGGAACGGGAATATTCCTCAGTACTTGACCATGGGTTTAGTGAAGCTGATACGCAAAAGCAAAAATGGTGGGGATGGGTTAGATAACTTTCGGCCCTTAACAATGCTTAATGCGGAGTTAAAGATTTTGGCCAAGATCTTAGCTAATCGTCTGCAACTTGTTTTGCCTGGTCTTATTAGCCCTGAACAGACTTGTGCTGTAAAGGGTCGGACCATTCAGGATAACTTGCATTCGATACGCTTGATCATTCGTCAAGGGTGCCCTCTTTCACCGATGCTTTATGTGCTTGTTTTGGAACCCTTCCTTAACAGGCTAAGGGTGAATGCGGTCCTACGTGGAATTACTTTGCCAGGTGCTTGCACCACGTTGAAGTATTCCGCCTATGCCGACGATGTAACAGTGCTTGTAACGAGCAATGCCGAGATTAGTGTCGTCGGCAGAGAAATCAGAACATATGAAACGGTGACAGGGGCCAAAATCAACTGCGTTAAGTCTGTTGGCTTACGCATCGGTGCCTGGAAGGGTGTTTCCTTGCAGGGACCCTTTGGCTGGACAGATGGACCTTGCAAGCTACTCGGCGTCTGGTTTGGTCCTGATCTTCAGCTGGAGAAAAATTGGTCGGAAGTCCTGAAATCGATAAGGGCTACAGCTGGTCTGTGGACCCGTAGAAATCTTTCATTAAAGGGGAGATCAGACGTTTGTGCTTCTCACATTTACCCGATTATCCTATATCGTCTTTCAGTACTTCCACTCCCGTCGGATACTCTGCTTGAGTTGCAGAGGGCTCTTTTCAATTTTTTATGGATTGGAAGGGCCCATATGGTCCGTCGCGAGATTTGTTACCTTCATCCTTCTGAGGGCGGTTTGGGTATGCCGAGCATCGATATTCGATGTCACACACTTCGGCTCTTTTATCTAATCCGAATGAGTACACAATGTGAGGGGAACGGTGTCTTCTGGAAGGAAGACGCTAAGAAAGCCTTCCCGGCTTTGAGAAGTGTGCACTTGGACGAGGGGGAGGCACATAGGTTACCCCGAGGTGAGTGCTCCTTCTATCGCGAATGTAGACGCGCATTGAAATTTCTTTTAAGAGTGACAGATGGCCTCTCTGACACTCTGCTGTTGTCCCGCAAGGCATTATATCGGGTAATGGTGAGGGGGACCGTTCGTGAAGATAGGATTGAGGGGCTCGATTTGACGAAGAGGGAGCGTAGCTCAATCTGGCCTTGGGCGCCTGGGTTAAGGTGTCTTGATAACGACGAGGCATCGCTGACCTGGCTGACGATTCGAAATGCACTCTGGGTCAGTAAGAGGCTTCATTCAGCGCGCTTGAGTAATTCTCCGACTTGTGTTAGATGCGGCGACGAGGACGAGACAGTAAGTCACGCCTTCGTTTATTGTCGCATTGTCGTGCCGCTGATTAGGCTTGTTTCAGGCTTCATGGTTCGTATACTTAATGTGTCGTCTTTTGAACTGGAACCCATTAATGTGTGTAGCAACTGGGCTCCGACAATGGATAGTCAAAAACGTTTAACTTTTTAAAGCTTGCTAGCCGTTATGAGAGTTGCGATTTGGAAGACGAGATGCAAGACAGTCTACGGAGCTGAGACCTACACTCCTCTCGACCTTATTGCGATTTTCAAATATTATCTGAAAGCTCGCATTAGGGCCGAGAGGGTGAGACTCTCTCCGGCAGATTTTGGTGAAAGATGGGTGACTGGTGCGCGACTGTGTAGAACGGCTGGGGCTAGATTAGAGTGGTACTTAGACGTGCCTTAGGCATAATATTGGTTTCGAAAAACGAGCGTAAATTTCAATTAAGTTAGGATTAAGCTGTATATTTTATTTATTCATTGTTAGATTTGTTTGTTGAATTTTAAGTTCAACAACTTAGCTAGGGTGTGATTGTTTTCATTACTCCCCCCCTTTTATTTTGTCCTCTTCCCAACCCCTTTTTATTTTCTACCCCTTATCAAATCCACCTTCCCTCCCCAATTAGGTGACAGATTGTTGATTTGTCGGGATGCGGGTAACCCTGCGATATTTTCGAAGGAGGTGTGTATAAATAAAGCGTTGGGGCCCGCATCAAATCTTTATTTTTTCGAGTTTTCGATTTCGACCGGCAAACCGGCACCTCTGCCACATAGTGATAGCGGGGGGCTTTTTACTTACAATTTATTCTTTTCATGTAAATATTCTCATTTTATTTTTGTATATATATATTTTTAGTCCCTCCCCCGTTGCATATTTTCATATGGGTTTTAAGTAGGTTTTCATAGTATGGACTCTTATGGTGATAGCGATGGATGTATAGCATGAATGTGGTATTTTGGTAAATGATGGTCGCGAGTGAAACTAGATAAGTTGAGACCGTTTTTAAGTTAGAGTTGACCTATCCTCCCCCTCCCCCTTTTTTGGCCTTGTGCCACATTTTATATATTTTTACGGATGTAATATTTATATAAATAAATATTGTGTTACCCAAATGCGTTCGTGATTTTCAATTGTTACTGTCTACACATTTACTTTGCGCCGGATTATTGGTTTGTTACGTGTTATTTCTTATTGTTGGACTTCCCGTTATTTTGTTACTTGTTAATATTTGAACTTTCTCGTTATTGTTGAACTTTTTGTTACGTTATTTTTGAAGCACGGAGTTTTTTTTTTCCCCACTTTTTTTTTTGTTTTTTTTTTGTTTTTTCCCCACTTTTTTTTTCTCTTTTCTAGCCTCTAGTGCTTACAAACTAAGATGGCTACGGAATCGCCGAACTCGGAAAGTTCTGAGTGGTCTAAACCACCGAAAGTTCATATTGATGTACGACAATTCGTGGAGGATGCCAAAAAATGTACCCACATGGTCACAGAGACTGGATTGCTGGTCGATTTGCCGAAACTGGAAGAAATCCAGAAAAGAACGGTGACGCTTTTTGTTATGGATAAAAGAATCAAAAAATCTATAAGAGCCTCTACGGAATTAATACTCAAACTTCTTAACACGGTCGACTTCAAACCTCAACGACTCATTAAATCTTAGGGTTTCAATACTTGGTCGGCCCTTTTCCAGGATGAAGACACCTGCAACAAACTTTCTTTAACCCCAATAATAACACCAGATTATGTACTAAGAACAGAGTACATGGGAAGAAGGCGTTCTTCCGTATCTTTTTTCAATGTGCCCTTCCATGTTAAGGGGGAGCACATAGGCGCTTACTTACTAAAATTTGGCGAAATCACCGACGTAAATCACGATGAATTCTCGGGAGTATGGAATTTCGAAATCTTTGTAGACAAAAAGTCTTACGATGCAATACCGTATTATCTTCTCATAGGAGAAGACAAATTACCAATAATACTCACAGGCCGCAGACCTATTTGTTGGTTTTGCGAAGAGGTGGGACACTTAACAGTGGATTGTCCAAAAAAAAAAGAAGCGACAAATAAGACAACTTCTGCTTCAAATAAAAAATCGAGAGCAGGAGCTCACATCGATGCACCGCCGGTTATTGGACATCAAATAATCTCCGAAAGCGAAGATTCCGACGAGGAATTCCCGGCTCTACCGACAGCTAAGAAAGGCGAGGATAAAGTAACTGACAAGGAAGGATGGGTCATCGTACCTGGAAAAAAAACCCCGGGACGTCTAACCTTGGAGGAGATCTTACGTAAAAGCAAAAAAATTGCTGAAAAAAGTAAATAATAACCCTAAGCCCACTCCTGACTCTGTCCCCCCAAAAAACCCTAATCCTCAGACCCCTAAATCAATGCCCCCTCCGATAACTGGACCTATAATCGATAAACCGTACAAATTAATCTCTCTGAGTCCCCAAAAAGTCCCAAAAACATCCCCCAGACCTTCGCCGTTTGTGTCCCCTGCTAATACCCCCAGAAGCTCCCCACCTGCATCCCCCTCAAAGCATCCCTCCCCTGCACCTTCTCTAGCGTCTCCCATAGAGCCTAGCTCCCCCTCCCCTTTCCCCCATGGAAGACATGCCCCCTCCTACTCCTAAAAGACATAGGAGTCCTTCCCTAGAGAAAAGGAGATTTAAAAAATCTACTTTTCTCTCGGGAAGAGATATATGTAAAGTTACCCAGGTCCAAATCGACACAGCTAAAAATTTGCGTAGCACCAACCTCATCGGACTATTAAAATTCGATGAGGTTGGTGGCTTATCTATCGAAGAACCCGAAAACTTCCCCAACGCATCAAGAGTGGTTACTGTCATAAGAAAAAGATCTGAAGCAAAGGCTCTATGGGATATGTTGGAGGAGGCGAACTCGGCCTTCAATTTTACCCCCCCCCCCTCTTGCCATTTCAAATTGATGGAGATGAGAAACGATTGTTTGGGAAGGCTACCTATCAAAATTCACCCTTCCCTGTATAGGATAGCTAAACTAACGTATCCTCAGGATATTGGCGGCATCTCCTATGATGGTCTAATTAACGACCAAATGGGTAAACAGTCATTTGGGAGAGCCGTCGGTATCTGACCACTTTTATGTTCGTTTCTCAAACTCAACCCTAAGGCATCTTTATGGCTCTCTATCTAGCAAGTCTAAATGTGCGGGGCCTGAGGGCAAATGATCGCAAGTTTCGTGTCGCTACTGACCTTCAGCGCCTCGGAGTGGATGTATGTTGCTTGCAAGAGACCCACCTGATTTCAGGGGACCATTTGGGTGCGTTGGCTAAGCGTTTTCACGTTTATTCAGCGTACTTTAATTCTTCCGCAAGGGGGGTTTCTTGGCTGGTAAGCAAGACTTTAGATGCGTCGTGTGACCCTTGCTACATGGATCCGGAAGGGAGACTATGTGTTTTGGATATTACCATAAAGGGGAAAGCATTGCGACTCGTTGGGGTTTATGCTCCCAATAGCCATTCTGAGCTTCGTTCCTTTTTTCGGCGAATCGAGCAGTTCTTGAATACTACTCGGACGGTCATTTTAGCGGGAGACTGGAACGCGGTCCTGGATCCCGATTCAGATCGTAATCGGCCTAGGGGTACTAACACTGATCGGGATGCTATAATATTTCGGGACTTTCTCGATAAGTATTGATCTTATCGACAAGTTCCGGAATGAAAAGCCCCGTGATAGGGTATGGACTTGGACAGCTAGACGCGGTTCCGATTTGAGACAACTCTCGAGTTATATCGATCGGTTCTTAATTAGGGGAGTCGATGTAGGGGTAGTTGAATGTCCAAGTCTTCATAATATAGTTTACTCGGACCATAGACTCGTTCGGGTCCGTGTGAACTTAGATAGACCTAAGCCTAGATTAGATCGTTACTGGAAACTCAACACTTCGTTGTTCGACGTGAAGGGCTTCCAGGACCAGCTTCTACTAACCTTACAGCGGGAATTGACGGGGGCTGTAATTGGGAATAGGAAGTGGGGCCATTTTAAAAAAGTTATTAGGTCCTTTACTGCCGATTTTAGCAGACGGCTCAACCTATCAACTAGGGCAGTTAAAGTGGCTCTAGAGTCTAGATTAGATAGGGCGATTGAGGTGGGGGATAGCTCTAGTGTTACTATAATTAAGGCTAAGCTGAATTCTTTGGCTTTCAAAGAACATCAGGCTTTAGTAATTAGGAATAGGTTAAAAAGAATGTCTGCGGAAGCAACAAACATGGCCGCTGAACTGCGTGCAGAGGAGTTTCGCCATGCAGCTGATCGTCATATCGGTCGTGTCTCATTACCGGATGGGCGGCTCGTGACTACAAACGAAGGTATTCTGGAGGCTTTCTGCTCTCATTTTCAGGAGCTTTTTACTCGGGAACCTGGTCTGTCTTTAGCACAATTCGACCCCTATTTGGCCGACTTTTCTCGCCTTGAGGCGACCGAAGCAGCTAGGTGCGAAGGTTGCATAACAGAGGATGAAGTTCAGGAAGCGTTAAAGCGGGTCGGCCTTAACAAGTCTCCTGGTATTGATGGTCTGCCCTATGAAGTGTATTTGAGGATGTCGCCCACTTTTGTTCCCTTGCTGACAGTTTTGTTTAATTCATGGTTTAGGAACGGGAATATTCCTCAGTACTTGACCATGGGTTTAGTGAAGCTGATACGCAAAAGCAAAAATGGTGGGGATGGGTTAGATAACTTTCGGCCCTTAACAATGCTTAATGCGGAGTTAAAGATTTTGGCCAAGATCTTAGCTAATCGTCTGCAACTTGTTTTGCCTGGTCTTATTAGCCCTGAACAGACTTGTGCTGTAAAGGGTCGGACCATTCAGGATAACTTGCATTCGATACGCTTGATCATTCGTCAAGGGTGCCCTCTTTCACCGATGCTTTATGTGCTTGTTTTGGAACCCTTCCTTAACAGGCTAAGGGTGAATGCGGTCCTACGTGGAATTACTTTGCCAGGTGCTTGCACCACGTTGAAGTATTCCGCCTATGCCGACGATGTAACAGTGCTTGTAACGAGCAATGCCGAGATTAGTGTCGTCGGCAGAGAAATCAGAACATATGAAACGGTGACAGGGGCCAAAATCAACTGCGTTAAGTCTGTTGGCTTACGCATCGGTGCCTGGAAGGGTGTTTCCTTGCAGGGACCCTTTGGCTGGACAGATGGACCTTGCAAGCTACTCGGCGTCTGGTTTGGTCCTGATCTTCAGCTGGAGAAAAATTGGTCGGAAGTCCTGAAATCGATAAGGGCTACAGCTGGTCTGTGGACCCGTAGAAATCTTTCATTAAAGGGGAGATCAGACGTTTGTGCTTCTCACATTTACCCGATTATCCTATATCGTCTTTCAGTACTTCCACTCCCGTCGGATACTCTGCTTGAGTTGCAGAGGGCTCTTTTCAATTTTTTATGGATTGGAAGGGCCCATATGGTCCGTCGCGAGATTTGTTACCTTCATCCTTCTGAGGGCGGTTTGGGTATGCCGAGCATCGATATTCGATGTCACACACTTCGGCTCTTTTATCTAATCCGAATGAGTACACAATGTGAGGGGAACGGTGTCTTCTGGAAGGAAGACGCTAAGAAAGCCTTCCCGGCTTTGAGAAGTGTGCACTTGGACGAGGGGGAGGCACATAGGTTACCCCGAGGTGAGTGCTCCTTCTATCGCGAATGTAGACGCGCATTGAAATTTCTTTTAAGAGTGACAGATGGCCTCTCTGACACTCTGCTGTTGTCCCGCAAGGCATTATATCGGGTAATGGTGAGGGGGACCGTTCGTGAAGATAGGATTGAGGGGCTCGATTTGACGAAGAGGGAGCGTCGCTCAATCTGGCCTTGGGCGCCTGGGTTAAGGTGTCTTGATAACGACGAGGCATCGCTGACCTGGCTGACGATTCGAAATGCACTCTGGGTCAGTAAGAGGCTTCATTCAGCGCGCTTGAGTAATTCTCCGACTTGTGTTAGATGCGGCGACGAGGACGAGACAGTAAGTCACGCCTTCGTTTATTGTCGCATTGTCGTGCCGCTGATTAGGCTTGTTTCAGGCTTCATGGTTCGTATACTTAATGTGTCGTCTTTTGAACTGGAACCCATTAATGTGTGTAGCAACTGGGCTCCGACAATGGATAGTCAAAAACGTTTAACTTTTTAAAGCTTGCTAGCCGTTATGAGAGTTGCGATTTGGAAGACGAGATGCAAGACAGTCTACGGAGCTGAGACCTACACTCCTCTCGACCTTATTGCGATTTTCAAATATTATCTGAAAGCTCGCATTAGGGCCGAGAGGGTGAGACTCTCTCCGGCAGATTTTGGTGAAAGATGGGTGACTGGTGCGCGACTGTGTAGAACGGCTGGGGCTAGATTAGAGTGGTACTTAGACGTGCCTTAGGCAGAATATTGGTTTCGAAAACCGACCGTAAATTTCAATTAAGTTAGGATTAAGCTGTATATTTTATTTATTCATTGTTAGATTTTTTTGTTGAATTTTAAGTTCAACAACTTAGCTAGGGTGTGATTGTTTTCATTACTCCCCCCCTTTTATTTTGTCCTCTTCCCAACCCCTTTTTATTTTCTACCCCTTATCAAATCCCCCTTCCCTCCCCAATTAGGTGACAGATTGTCGATTTGTCGGGATGCGGGTCACCCTTCGATATTTTCGAAGGAGGTGTGTATAAATAAAGCGTTGGGGCCCGCATCAAATCTTTATTTTTTCGAGTTTTCGATTTCGACCGGCAAACCGGCACCTCTGCCACATAGTGATAGCGGGGGGCTTTTTACTAACAATTTATTCTTTCATGTAAATATTCTCATTTTATTTTTGTATATATATATTTTTAGTCCCTCCCCCGTTGCATATTTTCATATGGGTTTTAAGTAGGTTTTCATAGTATGGACTCTTATGGTGATAGCGATGGATGTATAGCATGAATGTGGTATTTTGGTAAATGATGGTCGCGAGTGAAACTAGATAAGTTGAGACCGTTTTTAAGTTAGAGTTGACCTATCCTCCCCCTCCCCCTTTTTTGGCCTTGTGCCACATTTTATATATTTTTACGGATGTAATATTTATATAAATAAATATTGTGTTACCCAAATGCGTTCGTGATTTTCAATTGTTACTGTCTACACATTTACTTTGCGCCGGATTATTGGTTTGTTACGTGTTATTTCTTATTGTTGGACTTCCCGTTATTTTGTTACTTGTTAATATTTGAACTTTCTCGTTATTGTTGAACTTTTTGTTACGTTATTTTTGAAGCACGGAGTTTTTTTTTTCCCCACTTTTTTTTTTGTTTTTTTTTTGTTTTTTCCCCACTTTTTTTTTCTCTTTTCTAGCCTCTAGTGCTTACAAACTAAGATGGCTACGGAATCGCCGAACTCGGAAAGTTCTGAGTGGTCTAAACCACCGAAAGTTCATATTGATGTACGACAATTCGTGGAGGATGCCAAAAAATGTACCCACATGGTCACAGAGACTGGATTGCTGGTCGATTTGCCGAAACTGGAGGAAATCCAGAAAAGAACGGTGACGCTTTTTGTTATGGATAAGAGAATCAAAAAATCTATAAGAGCCTCTACGGAATTAATACTCAAACTTCTTAACACGGTCGACTTCAAACCTCAACGACTCATTAAATCTAAGGGTTTCAATACTTGGTCGGCCCTTTTCCAGGATGAAGACACCTGCAACAAACTTTCTTTAACCCCAATAATAACACCAGATTATGTACTAAGAACAGAGTACATGGGAAGAAGGCGTTCTTCCGTATCTTTTTTCAATGTGCCCTTCCATGTTAAGGGGGAGCACATAGGCGCTTACTTACTAAAATTGGCGAAATCACCGACGTAAATCACCAGGAATTCTCAAGAGTATGGAATTTCGAAATCTTTGTAGACAAAAAGTCTTATGATGGAATACCCTATTATCTACTAATAGGAGAGGATAAACTGCCAATAATACTCACAGGCCGCAGACCTTTTTGTTGGTTTTGTGAAGAGGTGGGACACTTAACGGTGGATTGTCCCCAAAAAAAGGAAGCGACAAATAAGACAACTTCTGCTTCAAATAAAAAATCGAGAGCAGGAGCTCACATCGATGCACCGCCGGTTATTGGACATCAAATAATCTCCGAAAGCGAAGATTCCAACGAGGAATTCCCGGCTCTACCGACAGCTAAGAAAGGCGAGGATAAAGTAACTGACAAGGAAAGATGGGTCATCGTACCTGGAAAAAAAACCCCGGGACGTCTAACCTTGGAGGAGATTAGGGAAAAGGAAATGTTGAAACATGACCCCGGAAAAGACTTTTACGTTAAAGCAAAAAAATTGCTGAAAAAAGTAAATAATAACCCTAAGCCCACTCCTGACTCTGCCCCTAAAAAAAACCCTAATCCTCAGACCCCCAAATCAATGCCCCCTCCGATAACTGGACCTATAATCGATAAACCGTACAAATTAATCCCTCTGAGTCCCCCAAAAGTCCCAAAAAAATCCCCCAGACCTTCGCCTTTTGTGTCCCTTGCTAATACCCCCGAAGCTCCCCACCTGCATCCCCCTCAAAGCATCCCTCCCCTGCACCTTCTCCAGCGTCTCCCATAGAGCCTAGCTCCCCCTCCCCTTTCCCCCATGGAAGACATGCCCCCTCCTACTCCTAAAAGACATAGGAGTCCTTCCCTAGAGAAAAGGAGATTTAAAAAATCTACTATTCTCTCGGGAAGAGATATATGTAAAGTTACCCAGGTCCAAATCGACACAGCTAAAGATTTGCGTAGCACCAACCTCATCGGACTATCAAAATTCGATGAGGTTGGTGGCTTATCTATCGAAGAACCCGAAAACTTCCCCAACGCAACAAGAGTGGTAACTGTCATAAGAAAAAGATCTGAAGCAAAGGCTCTATGGGATATGTTGGAGGAGGCGAACTCGGCCTTCAATTTTACCCCCCCCCCCTCTTGCCATTTTCAAATCCAGCGAATTGATGGAGATGAGAAACGATTGTTTTGGAAGGCTACCTATCAAAATTCACCCTTCCCTGTATAGAATATCTAAACTAACGTATCCTCAGGATATTGGCGGCATCTCCTATGATGGTCTAATTAACGACCAAATGGGTAAACAGTCATTTGGGAGAGCCGTCGGTATCCTGACCTCTTTTATGTTCGTTTCTCAAACTCAACCCTAAGGCATCTTTATGGCTCTCTATCTAGCAAGTCTAAATGTGCGGGGCCTGAGGGCAAATGATCGCAAGTTTCGTGTCGCTACTGACCTTCAGCGCCTCGGAGTGGATGTATGTTGCTTGCAAGAGACCCACCTGATTTCAGGGGACCATTTGGGTGCGTTGGCTAAGCGTTTTCACGTTTATTCAGCGTACTTTAATTCTTCCGCAAGGGGGGTTTCTTGGCTGGTAAGCAAGACTTTAGATGCGTCGTGTGACCCTTGCTACATGGATCCGGAAGGGAGACTATGTGTTTTGGATATTACCATAAAGGGGAAAGCATTTCGACTAGTTGGGGTTTATGCTCCCAATAGCCATTCTGAGCTTCGTTCCTTTTTTCGGCGAATCTAGCAGTTCTTGAATACTACTCGGACGGTCATTTTAGCGGGAGACTGGAACGCGGTCCTGGATCCCGATTTAGATCGTAATCGGCCTAGGGGTACTAACACTGATCGGGATGCTATAATATTTCGGGACTTTCTCGATAAGTTTGATCTTATCGACAAGTTCCGGAATGAAAAGCCCCGTGATAGGGTATGGACTTGGACAGCTAGACGCGGTTCCGATTTGAGACAACTCTCGAGTTATATCGATCGGTTCTTAATTAGGGGAGTCGATGTAGGGGTAGTTGAATGTCCAAGTCTTCATAATATAGTTTACTCGGACCATAGACTTGTTAGGGTCCGTGTGAACTTAGATAGACCTAAGCCTAGATTAGATGGTTACTGGAAACTCAACACTTCGTTGTTCGACGTGAAGGGCTTCCAGGACCAGCTTCTACTAACCTTACAGCGGGAATTGACGGGGGCTGTAATTGGGAATAGGAAGTGGGGCCATTTTAAGAAAGTGATTAGGTCCTTTGCTGCCGATTTTAGCAGACGGCTCAAACTATCAACTAGGGCAGTTAAAGTGGCACTAGAGTCTAGATTAGATAGGGAGATTGAGGTGGGGGATAGCTCTAGTGTTACTATAATTAAGGCTAAGCTGAATTCTTTGGCTTTCAAAGAACATCAGGCTTTAGTAATTAGGAATAGGTTAAAAAGAATGTCTGCGGAAGCAACAAACATGGCCGCTGAACTGCGTGCAGAGGAGTTTCGCCATGCAGCTGATCGTCATTTCGCTCGTGTCTCATTACCGGATGGGCGGCTCGTGACTACAAACGAAGGTATTCTGGAGGCTTTCTGCTCTCATTTTCAGGAGCTTTTTACTCGGGAACCTGGTCTGTCTTTAGCACAATTCGACCCCTATTTGGCTGACATTTCTCGCCTTGAGGCGACCGAAGCAGCTAGGTGCGAAGGTTGCATAACAGAGGATGAAGTTCAGGAAGCGTTAAAGCGGGTCGGCCTTAACAAGTCTCCTGGGATTGATGGTCTGCCCTATGAAGTGTATTTGAGGATGTCGCCCACTTTTGTTCCCTTGCTGACAGTTTTGTTTAATTCATGGTTTAGGAACGGGAATATTCCTCAGTACTTGACCATGGGTTTAGTGAAGCTGATACGCAAAAGCAAAAATGATGGGGATGGGTTAGATAACTTTCGGCCCTTAACAATGCTTAATGCGGAGTTAAAGATTTTGGCCAAGATCTTAGCTAATCGTCTGCAACTTGTTTTGCCTGGTCTTATTAGCCCTGAACAGACTTGTGCTGTAAAGGGTCGGACCATTCAGGATAACTTGCATTCGATACGCTTGATCATTTATAAAGTCGACACTGAAGCCGCGCTGATCAATTTAGATCAGTCCAAAGCATTTGATAGGGTGGATCATCGGTATTTGGAGGCTGTTTTGTCGGTGGCCGGCTTTGGTCCTCAGTTCTGCTCTTGGATTCGCCTCTTGTATGCGAACCCCGGTGTTAGGGTAGAAGTGAATGGGGTGAGGTCGGAGGCTTTCAGATTATCCAGATCTCTTCGTCAAGAGTGCCCTCTTTCACCGATGCTTTATGTGCTTGTTTTGGAACCCTTCCTTAACGGGCTAAGGGTGAATCCGGTCCTACGTGGAATTACTTTGCCAGGTGCTTGCACCACGTTGAAGTATTCTGCCTATGCCGACGATGTAACAGTGCTTGTAACGAGCAATGCCGAGATTAGTGTCGTCGGCAGAGAAATCAGAACATATGAAACGGTGACAGGGGCCAAAATCAACTGCGTTAAGTCTGTTGGCTTACGCATCGGTGCCTGGAAGGGTGTTTCCTTGCAGGGACCCTTTGGCTGGACAGATGGACCTTGCAAGCTACTCGGCGTCTGGTTTGGTCCTGATCTTCAGCTTGAGAAAAATTGGTCGGAAGTCCTGAAATCGATAAGGGCTACAGCTGGTCTGTGGACCCGTAGAAATCTTTCATTAAAGGGAGATCGGACGTATGTGCTTCTCACATTTACCCGATTATCCTATATCGTCTTTTAGTACTTCCACTCCCGTCGGATACTCTGCTTGAGTTGCAGAGGGCTCTTTTCAATTTTTTATGGATTGGAAGGGCCCATATGGTCCGTCGCGAGATTTGTTACCTTCATCCTTCTGAGGGCGGTTTGGGTATGCCGAGCATCGATATTCGATGTCACACACTTCGGCTCTTTTATCTAATCCGAATGAGTACACAATGTAAGGGAAACGGTGTCTTCTGGAAGGAAGACGCTAAGAAAGCCTTCCCGGCTTTGAGAAGTGTGCACTTGGACGAGGGGGAGGCACATAGGTTACCCCGAGGTGAGTGCTCCTTCTATCGCGAATGTAGACGCGCATTGAAATTTCTTTTAAGAGTGACAGATGGCCTCTCTGACACTCTGCTGTTGTCCCGCAAGGCATTATATCGGGTAATGGTGAGGGGGACCGTTCGTGAAGATAGGATTGAGGGGCTCGATTTGACGAAGAGGGAGCGTCGCTCAATCTGGCCTTGGGCGCCTGGGTTAAGGTGTCTTGATAACGACGAGGCATCGCTGACCTGGCTGACGATTCGAAATGCACTCTGGGTCAGTAAGAGGCTTCATTCAGCGCGCTTGAGTAATTCTCCGACTTGTGTTAGATGCGGCGACGAGGACGAGACAGTAAGTCACGCCTTCGTTTATTGTCGCATTGTCGTGCCGCTGATTAGGCTTGTTTCAGGCTTCATGGTTCGTATACTTAATGTGTCGTCTTTTGAACTGGAACCCATTAATGTGTGTAGCAACTGGGCTCCGACAATGGATAGTCAAAAACGTTTAACTGTTTTAAGCTTGCTAGCCGTTATGAGAGTTGCGATTTGGAAGACGAGATGCAAGACAGTCTACGGAGCTGAGACCTACACTCCTCTCGACCTTATTGCGATTTTCAAATATTATCTGAAAGCTCGCATTAGGGCCGAGAGGGTGAGAATCTCTCCGGCAGATTTTGGTGAGAGGTGGGTGACTGGTGCGCGACTGTGTAGAACGGCTGGGGCTAGATTAGAGTGGTACTTAGACGTGCCTTAGGCAGAATATTGGGTTCGAAAAACGAGCGTAAATTTCAATTAAGTTAGGATTAAGCTGTATATTTTTATTTATTCATTGTTAGATTTTTTTGTTGAATTTCAAGTTCAACAACTTAGCTAGGGTGTGATTGTTTTCATTACTCCCCCCCTTTTATTTTGTCCTCTTCCCAAGACCTTTTTTATTTTCTACCCCTTACCAAATCCCCCTTCCCTCCCCATTTAGGTGACAGATTGTCGATTTGTCAGGATGCGGGTCACCCTTCGATATTTTCGAAGGAGGTGTGTATTAATAAAGCGTTGTGGCCCGCATCAAATCTTTATTTTTTCGAGTTTTCGATTTCGACCGGCAAACCGGCACCTCTGCCACATAGTGATAGCGGGGGGCTTTTTACTAACAATTTATTCTTTTCATGTAAATATTCTCATTTTATTTTTGTACATATATATATTTTTAGTCCCTCCCCCGTTGCATATTTTCATATGGGTTTTAAGTAGGTTTTTATAGTATGGACTCTTATGGTGATAGCGATGGATGTATAGCATGAATGTGGTATTTTGGTAAATGATGGTCGCGAGTGAAACTAGCTAAGTTGAGACCGTTTTTTAGTAAGAGTTGACCTATCCGCCCCTCCCCCTTTTTTGGCCTTGTGCCACATTTTATATATTTTTACGGATGTAAATTCATATAAATAAATATTGTGTTACCTAAATGCCACCGGAAGTGACGCCGAAGAGCGTACATGTCCTCCCACCAAGACTCTCTGACTCGACACCTTCATTTGTACATACTGTAACTATACCTGTTCTTTAATACACTTATTATTGCATTCTCCTTGTTGTTTGCGTCTTCATTGTATTCCTCACTAATTATTGTTGAACCTTGCAACCATAACAGTTGGCGACAAGATATGAAGCGTCAAATATAACAGTTTGACGAAGAACTATTTTTAAAAAAAAGTACAATGCAAAGTGTTGACGAGCAAACGGATTTTACGCTAAAGAAAAGTTTCAACTTAAGTGAAAAAAAACAAAAAATCTCGAACGTGGCAAAAGCGACAATTTACGCCGTTTTCTGGGAATCCGACTTGCAAACGAATGTAAAAGTGAATTTTTGTTTTGTCGCTAAACGACAAATCTGTTTTGTATTACTAAAGGACCAACTTGCAAACGAAAAGCGAATTTTGTTCTGTCGCAAAACGACAGGTCAGACTCGTATTACGAAAAGCAAGGAAGTAACCTACGAAAAAAAAAGTTCACCAGTGGATTCTAATTACTGCTCCCCGTTAGCAAAACAACAACTAAAGGAATCTTTTAATTAATAATTTGTTTCGCGGCGGTACTAAAGGAAATACCATAGCTAGAAATTAAAGCTCAAGGAAAGGATTTTTTTTTTTTTAATTTGTCACTGGATAACGGATAATACAGTAAAACGTCACGAAAGAAAAAAAAAAGGGTAATCTCAATTTAAGAGTATTTTAATTACTAAAATACTAGAGAAAAAAGAAAACTCCAAAGAACTAAATGTACTGCATACATTTTTTTCAATTGTGACTCGAAAAAAAAAAAAAAAAAAATGGAAGACTTATCAAAAATGTTCATGCAATTTTTACAGGCACAAGCTGACCGTGAGGAAAGACAAAATCAGGCACAAGCTGACCGCGAGGAAAGACAAAATGAACGTTTTGCTAAAACACTGGAACTACTAAAGAGTAATCGAGAAAATGTCGACAGTGTTAATTTCTCCCATACAACTATCTTTAATAGTATGGACACATTAGTTATGTGTCGGAGGAAGGAAAGACTTTTGAAGCATACTATACAAGATACGAGGATGTCTTTCAACTGGACTGCAAAAATTGGCCAAATAGCCAGAAAGTGAGCCTCTTACTCAGGAAATTGGGTACATCAGAACACAGCAAATTCATAGATTACATATTACCTAAAAAACTGCGGAATTAGAGTTCATGGAAGCTGTGAAATTACTAAAAGAATTATTTAATCCAAATATATCTCTTTTTCATAAAAGATGGCTGTGCATGAATCTAAGAAAGATGGACAACCAAGATTATTTGACATACGCATCAGTTGTCAATAAAAACTGCGATAATTTTAAGCTTGCGGAACTAACGGTAGAAGATTTTAAATGTCTAATCTTCGCACAAGGGTTAGTTTCCACGAGAAATGCAGAAATACGCAGACGAGTGTTGTCTAAGCTGGAATCTGAGCAAGATTTAACCCTCCAGAAACTAGCAGAGGACTGTGAAAGGGCCATTACACTAAAAAAGGATTCAAAAAATATAGAAGAATCCGGAGTGGCATATGTAAGAAAAGTTAGAAAACCATACACACCAACCAAGAACTTTACAAAGAAAAGCAATCGAAATGGAACGGGATATTACAATCCTAATAACCATAAATATAGGACAGAATATAACAAGCCTCTTCCTAGATATAACTGTAAGAGATGTGCAGAAAAGCATTGGGAATCAGATTGTCCTTATAAAAAGAGAAAAATGCTACATTTGTAAGAAGGTGGGACACAAAAGCGATTGCTGCAGATATAAAGATTACACCAGAAAGAGAGTACAGCAAACAAAATCAAATACAAAATTAGACAAAGATCGGCGAAAATACGTAAAAGTGGAAATATTTAAAACACCAATAAAGTTACAACTCGACTCCGGCTCCGATATTTCTATTATAAACCTGAATACATGGAAAAAGTTGGGTAAAAAAACAACCATGATGAAAACGAGTAAATCAGCCCGGACGGTAACTGGTGGTGGTATAAAATTTGAAGGAGAAGTTGTCCTTCCGATAAAATTAAAAGGGATTACGAAGAAATTAAAAATATTCGTACTGAAAAATAGTGAAAATCTGTTTGGAATAGATTTAATTGAGAAATTTGGATTATGGGATAAGCCAATCAATACATTCTGTAAAAAAAATAGAATGTTCTTCTCCAACAACAGTAAATATAAAAGACGATTTAAAAGAATTATTTCCTGAAGCATTCACGACTAACTTAGGTCGCTGTAATAAATTCAAGGCCTCGTTTGAACTTAAAGAAAACGCCAGCCCAATTTTTAGAAAAAAGCGAAACGTTCCGTTCGCTGAGTTGGAAAAGATTAATAAAGAATTAGATAGATTGGAACAGACAGGAATTCTATCAAAAATAGAACACAGCGAGTGGGCAGCCCCCACCGTATACGTAAAGAAAAAGAATGACGAAGTTAGAGTGTGCGCAGATTTTTCGACCGGGGTCAACTCCCTATTA
Source organism: Sepiola atlantica (assembly GCA_963556195.1). Taxonomy (NCBI): domain Eukaryota; kingdom Metazoa; phylum Mollusca; class Cephalopoda; order Sepiida; family Sepiolidae; genus Sepiola; species Sepiola atlantica. Next base: position 159,227,368 of record OY744516.1, on the reverse strand, counting down.
AAAGATCACCATTACCCTCTACCAAGCCCAGAGGAAATATTCACGAAGTTAAATGATGGTAATATCTTCTCCAAGATAGACTTGAGCGATGCATATTTGCAAATACCGGTCGAGGAAAATTGCTCAAAAATACTATGCATCAATACGCATAAGGGATTATACAAATACAACCGATTGCCCTTTGGCATCAAAGTAGCGCCTGCCATTTTTCAGCAAGCGATGGACACCATGCTAAGTGGTATTGAGTGCGCATGTGCATACCTGGACGACATTGTTGTCAGGAGCAAATCCCTACAAGAACATAAGGAACATTTGAAACAAGTATTTACTCGAATACAAGAATTCGGCTTTAAAGTAAAAGTAAGTAAATGTGACTTTTGTATGAGCGAGATTAAGTATCTTGGACACATAATAAACAAACCTGGACGACGTCCAGACCCAGACAGATCTGCGGCAATAAAAAATATGCCAGCACCTGATAACGTAACAACCTTGTAGAGTTTCTTAGGACTCGCAAATTATTATCAATCTTTTATTGAAGGAATGCATAACTTGCGAGCCCCCTTAAATAATCTGCTTAAAGAGGATACACCTTGGAACTGGACGCAAGAATGTCAAACCGCTTTTGACAAAATAAAAAACGCACTAACATCCGAATTATTCTTAACGCACTTTGACACAAAATTAAAAATAGTCGTCGCTAGTGACGCTAGTTCTTACGGCTTAGGAGCATGCATTCAACATATTATGCCGGATGGGTCTAGAAAACCAATAGCGCACGCTTCGAGAACGCTGATACCAGCCGAGAGGGCATATTCACAAATCGAAAAAGAAGCATTGAGCATAATCTTTTCCGTGACTAAATTTCACCGATATTTATATGGTAGACAATTCTTACTTGAAACCGACCATAAACCGTTAGTCACGATCTATGGATCAAAAAAGGATTGCCGGTATACACCGCAAATAGATTGCTGCGCTGGGGTACAATCTTACTTGATTACGATTTCCAGCTACAACATCTAGCATCAAAAAAGATTTGCCATGCGGATGGACTGTCAAGACTGATACCACAGAAACACAATCTGGAAGAATCAGTCATTGCAGCAATTCGGACAAATGGTGAAGTAAAAAATATGGTAGCAAACATCATTAAGGAACTACCCGTAACTTTGTCGGACATTAAAAGGGAAGCCGAGAAAGACGAATACATAAAGGACATAAAAGAGAAAATTATAACGGACACAAAGGTGCAGGAAGTTTTCTCCATATGTAACGATGTGTTACTGTACAGTGAGAGAGTGGTAATACCCAAAACATTGCAGAATAGGATGTTAAGAGATTTCCATACGGGACATCCGGGGATAAATCGAATGAAGTCGTTAATGAGAAGCTACGTGTACTGGCGTAACATGGACACTGACATAGCAGCAACAATAAATAAATGTAAAGGATGCCAGTTAGCAGCAAAATCCCCACCTATAGTACACAAACCTTGGCCGAAAACCGACCAACCATGGTCGAGAATCCACATGGACTTCGCTGGTCCAGTAGGAGAAAACTATTATTTAATTGTAGTGGATAGTTACACAAAATGGCCGGAGGTAATGCGTTGCAGGAATCCAACAACGAACAACTCAATAGGGTTCCTACACGAGTTGTTTGCAAGATTCGGTGTACCAGACACACTGGTCACTGACAACGGAACGCAGTTCACATCTGCAGAGTTTAAGGAATTTTGCGACACGTTCCGAGTAAAGCACATCACGACTCCGCCGTATCATTCAAGGTCGAACGGCCTTGCGGAAAGGTTCGTGGACACGCTAAAACGAGCGTTAAAGACATCCATTGGAATACCAACAGAAAAAGCTTTGCAACAATTCTTGCAAGTTTATAGGATCACACCACATCCTAGTACACCATCAAACATATCACCAGCTGATCTAATGTTTGCCAGAAAGGTAAAATCAGCGTTTGACAAACTGTTGCCAAGACAGGCAATTATCCGAAACACTACACACACGAGAAGAAAGAAATATAACTCGGGAGATCGAGTATATTTTAAGTGCTACAAGAATAACACATCTTACTGGGAATGTGGAATAGTGGATAAACGCATTGGTGATTGTACATATATGATTAAAGGTCCACAGAGTATACATAAAAGGCACCTAAATCAGATAAAAAAACGTCATATCCAAGATGATGATTATACGACAACAGTCGAAGAGGAGGAAACCATAGATATCATATACGAATCCTTTAATTTGGAACCGCCTCAAAATACACCTGAACCCCGAAGATCAGGTAGGAAAAGAAAATTTAATGAACCATTGATGGTAAACCCAAAAAGAAAAAGATATTGAAATCTGTGTGACTTCAAATCTTGGGATGGGGGCGTGTTGTGGTGGCAACCACTCATTTGCATATACGAATAACGTTACACTATAAATGGCAAGCCTAGGTTGGCCTTAGTGTGTGTTACCTAAATGCCACCGGAAGTGACGCCGAAGAGCGTACATGTCCTCCCACCAAGACTCTCTGACTCGACACCTTCATTTGTACATACTGTAACTATACCTTTTCTTTAATACACTTATTATTGCATTCTCCTTGTTGTTTGCGTCTTCATTGTATTCCTCACTAATTATTGTTCAACCTTGCAACCACAACAATAACCAATAACATTTTATAAATTTTAATAATACAAAAGATTAATTAATTACTTTATAGTAGAAACAAAACAAAAATACGAAAGTAAAGCAACAACAACACACAGAAACAAATAAAACTATATTATCAAAGCAAACAGTTAATTAATAACCATACAATACCACATTAATGTTTCTAATATTAGTCACCTATTTTTGAACACTACATTTATATACAAAACATAATTTTAAAATTCATGAATTTCGATTCTCTGCCGGACTGGTTTGCTCCAACCCTACTCTCTGGCATTCACTTTGGTGAATTCTCTACACAGATTGATTTTTTTCCTTTCGTGTTTATTATTTTTGACAAAGGGAAAATTTGCCCGAAATATTAAATGATTGTTATTCATCATATGGATAACACACAAACAGCCGACACCACACTTGCTGTTATGTAAGATTTTAAAGAAAAATAAATAGTAAATCCTCCTACTTCGATTTATTATTTTTGTTCCTTCCAGCTTACAACCTATCCGGCACTCTGCATTGCCTTCTTAACATATTACTACTATTTCCAGCAATGCTTCAAGCAAACTACCATTTTCTATTATATATATATATATATATATATATATATATATATATATATATATATATATATATATATTATTATTATTATTATTATTATTATATCTACACTGATGATTCCGAAAGGATGAAATGTATACCTATCTAGATAAACAAATATTTATAATTTATATATATATATATATATATATATATATATATATATATATATATATATATATATATATATATATCTACGGCCTTCTATTCGATTCACAGGGATAAGATAAATAAAATTATTCTGCCATTTGGTATTTCAATTGAGACTGCTGATACATTATTAATCTTCTACAGCAGAATACAGTCTATGGTATGATCACCAGACGGAGACACTGAATTTCATGGGGTCACTGCTGGTGTTCTTCAGGTCGATACTATAGTTCCCTATCTGTTTATAAAGTCTTAAGTACATCCTCCGTATGTTGAAAGAAAATTCCTTAAAATTGATACCTACAAGAAACAGGATTATCCTGAAGACAAATTACCGACGCAGAAGCACGACTGCACTGTTTCGACGAAATGACAAATCGCATTAGGCTTTTTGTGAACACAAAGAAAACTTGAGCACATTCCCTTGAACCAACATGGAACAATCTTTTCCCTAAATAGGCCTTGTAAAAAGTTTTTAAGAGTTTATCTATCCTGGCAGTAAAGTTCTAAAGGAAAATTGCACAGATGTGCGAATCGGTAAAGGTTGGAGTGGACAGTGTGAAATCAGTCCAGAAGTCCAATCTTTATACCAAGATGAAACGTGACTTCTTCGAAGCCATTGTTACATCAGTTCTCATATATAGAACTAGCACCTGCACTTTTACAAAAAGAAGAAGAAACTTGACGCAATGTCCACCAAAATGCTGATATTAGGGTAGTCATTCATGTTTTAACTCTGCATCAGTCAGTCACGTGTTCCAATAGTGGTATTGACTTGAAAAATGGGTTCAAATAAACTCTGTTAAATCATAAGTTGTGCAATACATTAAAATGTAAATACCAGTAAACAAAATTTCAAATGTAATTCTTATGTTTGGCCATTTATCCATAAAGTATTTTCCTGTACGGGAACATTTTGAAAACCTTTAATTTGACGTTAATACAGTTTATTGATGAGTTGTCAATAGCTTGGAGTATCCTGTTTTACTCAGTAGTGCATAACCAATAAAGGTTAGAGTCTCCTACAGGTATTATATTTTTAAAGGCTAAGAGATAGCAGTATTGTGTATTGATGTATTTGGGGAGTTTTGTGTAATTATAGAAAAGAGTGATGAGGTTATTAGCTAGGTCAGGTTTAGTATCTAAGGATTTTTCTAATATGTGAGATCAGTGGCAATTGTAATATTAAACTTAATTCCTTTAAAATGCTGTTTGCTGTTTTTTAAACTTATCCAAGATGTGTCCACTGCAGTTGTGGAAGAAGCATAGGCCATCATACCGGTAAAGCATGAATTCTTGATTGGAAAATCTATTCTTAAGTGAATCAAGAATAAAAAGCCCGATCAAGTAATAGACACGCATCGGTAGGTCAAAGAGAGTAAGATTTTGTAACCCATGTTTAATCTTCAAAGAAATGGAGATAGTTCTCGTGATAGGAGATAGTTTCAAATCATTAATCTCTATATAGTTCGGTTGCTAAATTTAACGCCTTATTTAATATTTCTCTATTGAATGACGGATAAAAATCATGTGATATCGAATGTTGTGACTTAACACTGTTCTTTATTTAGGTTAGCTTTTAACTCGGTTAAATGAAAATAAATTGCTAAAAAATAGGTAGACTAAATGCGAGGGAAAAAAGGTCTGACCACCCATAGAAGGATACTCCATCCTTCTGTCTTATTCTTATATGAATACTATCTTCGTTCTCACCAGGTCATTTACAAAGTGGCCGACCTACAAATAAAGCTGTAAACACATCATGGCCCTGAAAATTTAATAGATTCGCCAGAGTTCAGCTAAGTTCTGTTTGCATGCTTCACATATAACTGCTATTTTTATTAATTTTTACTTGTAATCTAATTTTAAAAGTTTCTTGAATACCTGCGGGGGCTCTGAAGTACCTGACTAGCACACGGACGCAGGATAACCCATCTCAGTGTGATGGACCCGTTGATCTTGTCAGGTCATCCATCTAGGGGAGGGAAAAGTCAAATATAAAACTGTGCTACTAACTACTTACGTTTTGGCAGCAAACCGTTGGAAAATTGAGGCCTCCTAAGTCCTGATCGACAACATTCCTAGTGCTAGTGTCTTGAACAAAATATCCGGTTTAAACCTAAAATTGCTTAAGGGGTAGATGGGCTATGCCTATCGCCCGGCCTTAGCACTCTTTCTTTGTTTATTAGTCAGGCGCAGAGTTACTAGCGCAGGTACACCTCAAAACACCCAGTACTTGGCCTAGTTTCCTGACTAGGTCAATAAACGCCGTCTCTTCTCTCTATCTGGCAATTAAGGAAATGTTTTTCACTAAGTTTCACATGACTAGTTAGGGTCACTCTTGTTCAAAAAGGTTGAGGGTACGGGTTAGACAGCTTCTCTGGATGCTGTTTCCGACTGGTAGTACAAGATCCCTAATGATTGTGTTGTGTGAACTTATTTGCACCAACACAACACAATCATTAGTCGAGATCTGATCCATGAGGGTTGTGCCATCGAGCAAGCCCACCGGTGATACTTGTAGGGTCCATTTCCATGCATGACATGGCACGTACAGTTACCCACGATATTATACAACTGTTGATGAAGCAGCTGCTCTTATGTTCGGAACCCCCTCCCCTTGACTAGAGAACACAGGCTAGAATAAGATGATCAAGCCTACATTTGCTTGTGCTTAACCTTACAGCACAACGTAAGTTACTTATATTTCATATACCGTTCTCCTTCGACCCAGGACTGTACCTTGGTTAACCTCTATCTTAAAGCATAGATACAGTACTCTCACTTGAGTATCTAAATACATGTATTTGGGGATTTTAATGTGCATCACCGTGACTGGCTTAGATTCTCCAGCTATACAGACGCAGTTGGTAACTCCAATATAACGCACTCTCTCTGCCAGACTATCACTTTTCTGCCGCACCTCGTTGATTGTATGGACCAGCAAGCCTATCTTCTTGACTTGTTCTTGACCTCACTGCCCAGGGCTTGTGCGACAAATGCCCATATTCCGCTCGGGAACGCTGATCACCTTGTGGTAATGATTGATATCACCCTAAAATCTCGTCCCATAGCTGATGAGTCGTTGCTCAAAACGACGAGATACTAGAAGCGGGCTGATTAAGAATCCATCAGAGATAACATCAGAGACGCCCCATGGAGTGACACTTTTTCTCTCCCTGCTGATCAATGCGCAAATGAGGTAACCGAAGCAGGCATTGAAGCACATATACCCATGCGAAAATCTTACAGTAAGTCCAACTCTCAACTTCGAACTGTGCAGCTGCTATTGCACAACGATAGCAAGCATTCCAACAATTCAACTACAAATAGACAGAAACTTATAGCGTCAAGAAATCATTGTAAGACTGTAATAGATGAAGCAAAAGAAAGATATACACAAATGACAAGAACACGCATCCAGTCACAGAAATTAGGTACTCTCGATTTCTGAAAATCTTCAATAGTGTGGTGAATAACGGGCAATCAACAATTTCTCCGCTATTCAATCACAATTATTTTGTTTGTACGACAACTTATAAGGTTGAACTACTTGCACAGCGTTTAGCCTTAAACTCAACTTTTGACTCCGCATATAACTCTCTCCCAAATTTCCGATTGTGGACTGAAGCCACACTTGATGACCAGATCATCACCTAATCTCATGCCCTAGACATCATAAAAAATCTTCACACCTCCAAAGCATGTGGCCCTGATCTTATTCAAGTAATAGTAATAAAGAAATGTTCTGCTGAAATGCCCCCTGTCCTCTCCAAACTCTACAACAAATGCCTTGCCGAATCTTGCTTCCCTGATAGCTGGAAAATGGCTTTTGTGGTGCTGGTCTTCAAGAATTTTAGAGATAGAACTGACCCTCAGATTTATCGCCTCATCAGTCTTCCTCCGCTCTTCGCCAAAACCTTTTAATGCTTAATCAATCTAACGATAGTCCGTGACATCGTTAATGTTAATTTTTTTCTGACCATCAGTATGGATTTAGGCAATCAAGATCTACTATAACGGTCATCTCTAAACGCATATACGATACACTAGACAAGGTAAATGAATCTAGGGTGGTAGCGCTTGATATATCCAAAGTCTTTGACAAGATCTGGCGTAAATTCCTTCTCATAAAAAATTAATTCATATGATATTACTGGACAAATATTTAATATAATTAGATTCTTCCTATTCAAAACAAAAATGCTGGTTGTCCTAAATGGCTTTTCATCCAAATAACATGACATAAATAAAGGTGCATCACAGGGATCGATCCTAGAATCTTTATTGTTTCTGATTTTCATAAACGACCTCCCTGACATCATTGTCTGAGATGGGTATATTTGCTGACGACACCACGCTTTGCTTTCGTCATGTGGGTAAAACAGATGTGCACATATCCGAGGCAATTGCTGAATTCTTAGAAAGTGTCCTCCAGTCTGTAGTGAAGTGGGGTCATAAATGGATGGTAACAGTTAATGTTAAGACAAATTTCCTTTTCTTCAACAACTACAAAAAACCTCTTACACCACTGATTCTCATGGCAAATAACACCTTACCTGAGTGTCTAACGTTCAAACACCTCGGGTTAACATTCACAGGCAACATGAATTGGAACAAATATACAGAAGATATTGACAAAGCTGCTGCAAAGAAAGTAGTCTCCCTTTACCATGCTAGAAAATCTCTCATATCTGCCAATATCATATATATCTACAGGGCCATCATCCGCATATGCATGGAGTATTGTTGTCATATCTGCGCTGGTGCACCATCCGCTAGTCTCTTCTCCTGAGACAAGGTCCAAAAAAAAGTATCTAATCGAATATGTCCCTCACTATCCACCAGGCTCAAGCCCCTGCCCCCTCGCCTAATATTGCATCTTTGTGCTTGTTTTACAAGTACTCCAATGGAGTGTGCTTCGATAAACGTGTTTCTCTTGTCCCCCATTGACGTAAATACACTCGACCAACCTGAAAATCAGCTAAATCCCATCCATTCTCTGTGGAAGTCCCAACATGCCTTCTACTCCAATAGCTTCTTTCCTCGAGCGGCCGGCCTTAAGAACTTCCAAAACCTAACGTCGTCATTTCCTCTAATCTTGATATGCGTGCGACTGCTTGTGAATTTGTGATTCCCTAGAAATCCGACTCAACCTGTCATGGGTGAATGCTGCTTCTTTTGAATTCGTCTGTATCTGTTCTTATTTAACTTACAGATATTTTTGTTTCATCTGCAAAGACTATCTGCAGACTAGTACATTTTTATCTGATTTAAGGTTTTTTATGTTTGTGAAAATACTTTTTTGGAACTTGCTTTTGTAACGCGTGAAACGGATTTTGAGGATCACATCTATCAGATCTTTATCAAAACTATCAATTTCAGTTATTCTCTGTGTTTATTTACTAAATTTCATCCCGTATTGGTTGGTTGCGGTCGTGTCTTCTGTGTCTGTGGCGATGATCCATTTCCATCTCATATGCTGAACAACGTCTTCCAAAAGTATTTTCAGTGAGATTGTATTCTTTGCTGTCTGGATATTTTTAGTTAAAGAATACACAGATTACCAGAAAACGCAAAATAATAGTTCTTGTTTATTTATTTTTTTTAAGAGAATCTTATTTGTCGTAAGTATAGTCACCAGTTTTTTCCCCTCTGGAGATATGTGTCTAAATAAACCAGACAGAATCTAACAACCAAATATAAAAAATCGATCCGCTTACGAGCTAAAATATACCCCGCGCACGCTATATAATCTGAGAAAAAAACCTTTCCACGCACACTTACCCAACAAATAACAAACAAAACATTAAAAAAAATATGTTTAAATTAACAAACATTCAATAAACAATCCACTTCAACAAAAAGGAAGCAGCTTATAAAAGAACATGTTATTATTTTTATAGAGGAACAACAAAAAACAGTACACTGTCAAACACAAATCAAACTGGCGACTCTTTTTAACCTCAATCGCGACGCAATCAACATCTAAATCATGGAGTGCCAGATAGAGGAAACCCGGGTATCTCCAACAGACACAGTAATGTATAATATTTAAATAAAATAATTAATAGTATCTCTTGTAGAACCTATGATTGAACAACGATATTTGTTTTTCAACTAACTTGTGACACATTGGAATGGCGTTGTGTAGTGTTTACTAGTTTAGACTGTGGCTCGAGTTCTGTCGATACAACAGCATCACTTTTACTAATACCCTTGAGAGAAGTATGATCTCATTTTTCCACCCGCCAGCTTTAGATTAAATAATAAGATAGACTTCATGTCACGCCTTGGTTGGCAACATATCCAGGAGAAGGAAAACCTCAAAACACTAGTATTCTTCTACTCATCCCAGCTTGATTTCAAATCGTCCTGGCATTCTCCTGACCAGCTCATCAGGGTTTAGGTTGGCATTGCGCACGTCGTAATTCACTATAAACTCTTCACGCAGGTACCCTCACAGAGGCTATTTTCCTCACGAGAATGAAAGGCGTCCTATATAATAACAAAATAGAATTAACGCCTACAAAAATAAAAATGTCATTCAAACCTATATCTCGTAGGGTCATTTACATATATACAGACAGACGTAAATTTAGACTTCATAAAAACATGATTTATACATGTTTAATGTTTGAAACTTCGATACTTTTTCCTAATAGATATCTGAAATATATAAATATATGCTTCAGATATCTATTATTTATTGCTATCTTTTATGCCACAGATCAAAGAAATATTAGGCATAGTTTCGTATTGTTGGTAAATATGAAGATAGATTTAGGTAATGAAAAATCGCTGCGAACCTCAGGATTCCACTTTTCGCTCTCAGTCGAATGATACTACACTTGATCTTTTTTGTCCTCAGTCAGTGAAAGAGAAATATTTCTAGACTGAGGCAATTTTTTATTCCATCTCAATCCAAAGTGCCTCTTTTTTAATCAGATGTATTTCCCCCTCATTGAAAACGGACTTTGTGTCTAACTCTGAGGAGGCAAGTACACAACGACAAGCTCCAGCTTCATGTCGTCATGGCCGTGTATGCATATGTGTATGTCTCTGTATACAAAATAATGTGTTCTATGGATGTATGTTTACATGAACATTTTTAAATGCGATTTTCTTTTTAAATTTCAGGTCATGTTAAACAGGTGTGTTTTCATAATTCAGGCCGACGATCGGCACAGTCCTATGGTAAATGTTCACACTTCTGTCACGTCTAAGTCTTGATCTAGCAAGGCAATAAATCGTCCCTGATGTTCGCCAGGATACAAAACATTCCGACTCAATAAATGTGGTGGGTTCATGCTCATCATGTGCCCGTTTTGGTGGTTCCTTTCGCGACCCCCTTTTTGTTTCGTTTTGCTCCTGCTGCCCTTTGTCTTGTGGTGTGATTTTAATTTCGATCCCTGTTGCTGACCGACCAGTTTCCTTTCTCTCCTGGTGGTCGGCATGTCCTGTATTGACCAACCGTAGCAGAAGAAGCCGAGCGCCAGTCCGGATATTACGGCGATGAATATCCACGCGTTGTAAGTCATAACGAGAAGCATGAGGAGATAACCTCCCGATACTTTGACCATGTGAAGTAATGTCTCCAGCAGGCGACGCCCTGTACAGCACTGATGTCGATAGCGGTTACTGAAATAAGAAAAGAAAACCTAGTTAGTTACATATGACATATACATAAAACCGACACACATATGCAAAATAGTTACACAAACACGAATGAATATATATGTTTATAATTTTATATAACGCGTTTCAAGCGGTGGTCGGCTTTCATCAGATATGTAAATCCATTTGAAGAAATGTCTTTCGATTTGAAAGAGTGTTGTTTCATTTGAGGAAATTTGTTATTGGTTGACGCTTTTGCGCATGCGTGGGTTTGCGGGTGTGTGAGTACGTGTTTTGATAATTTTATATTATAAGAGAAGCAGGAAAAACAAAAACTAAAAACTAAAAAATAATTTTTAAAAAAATTTTTTTCCTGCTTCTCTTGGTCAAAGTCGTGTGTGTTTATTAAGTATGTGTTATTTATATCTTTATTTTTTCGGTCATCTAAATTTCTTAGGGTGCGTAGATTTTCTTTTGAAATGTATTACTTATTTATTTTATTATATATATATATATATATATATATATATATATATATATATATATATATATAAACTATTTCAACATAATGAGGATTAAAGAGAAAAATTAATATTTCTATGAAAACTAGTTTATACTCGACAATCACTTCGACAGTGACTTTGGTGCTATTATGCTGAGGCATGGTTCTGTTCAGTTCCAAGAGTTCCCAATTTCCCAGGCTTTCTTTTCTTTTAGAGAAGAGGTTAGGTTATTTCTAATCGTCTGCGGCGACCATACCGGGGAATGCTGACGTGTTGGCCCAGGCAGTACGCTTATCCTAGTTCGCTGGCTTTTCAAAACCACACACGGCCTCATCGAGAAGAGGTAAATAAAATGTATATTTAATATATGATCATCTAGAGACACGTGCTCCGTTCTTTCATTTGATACCATAGAGAATTTAATTCTTTTTATGAAAGAATCTTGCTTTACACTCGAGTTGAAACCCTCATTTACTCCATGAGAGTGATCCGCCTGCTGTGAAACGTATATATATTTGAAATATAGTGATACACAGATACGTGTATTAGATAATAGCCCTATGGGAGTGGACATGTCTGTTGGAGATCGGGTTTGACTTGCGCGATTTGTGGCGAGGTCGTCTCGTGCAGGTTTAGTGCAATGTTGTTCTGACGGTCGAGGTGACGGGTGACGAGACCTTAAGTGCAAAAGTTAGGTCACACCTGCGTGTTGATCACGAGATTTCGTGACGTCACAGTTTTCCCGATGGGAAAACTGGAGCGAGATTATGAGTTCTTGACTGGAAGCCAACGAGAGAACACGCTTTAGCCATGTAGCGAATACAAGCTAGGGGATTTCGGATCCCCGGAAGTAGAGCCAGACGAAGTCCCCATCTTCCTTCCTTTACAAGTAGCTAAGTGATTAGGTGATTAATTTAGAAAAATAACTAGCGTAAGCCTCTCTCTCTGCGACAACGAACCTGCCCAGTATCGATAAGCAGTATAGTAAATAAATGGCTCTAAATTAAAAAAGTAGAAGCCTTGTTATATTTTATAGTGTACGGGGAGGTTTGGTTTCAGTTACAGAAAGAAACCGCCGGCCGAAAATGTAACAACGACACAAAGCGCAGAGAATGGTGGCGGCGACGGAGCGACTAACAATGGCAGTTGGGTTGCAGACAACAGAGAAGAGACATAAAAAGAAAGGGAAATATCATTCCCGAATTGCGTCTACTGCTGTGTCGGCCGAGAGGAGGGACGCACGGTTAGTACAAATAGTGTCCATACAACGGCGAGGCAATGGAGAAAGAGAGAGACAAGGTTAGTACGAATAGTTCCCGGGCTGTTGGGAAATGCGAATCGAGAAACGACATATCGTCCCATTAACAGCGATGTCGCTCGTTCTGGATCACCAGACGAGAGTTCTACGACGCCAGAGATTTCGACATTCTACGAACGTATCATCAACCTGTAAATGTAACACGTGCAGCTAGACAACTGTATATATTAAAATTGTTCTCCGCGAGCAACAGAATACGCACTAATATGGTTGAGTGTCTTCCAAGTCTTACGATCTTTGACCAAGTTGTTCGCTGGTTTATGTTTACGTTCGTTCATTCGCAAGCGTTTTCTATTCATCTTTTGTCTACTTTTCAACCGGTTTCTTTGTATTACGTATTCAATGCAGAGTTTGCATAGTCCTACACTGAAACGCTTAACGTGACAAAACAATCTCAACTCTTTACATTTGATGACAGACGATATTGATGGGATATCAGTGAGTTCTCTCAAACAACCCCACTGAAAGATTAAATCATTCGTCTTTTGGCTAGGAGCAAAGTGTAGTATCCGTTCTTAGGCTACACTTAATAGTTTCTGTCCTCGGTCAGTGAAGGAGAAATCCTTATAGATAGGGTCAAATTTTATTTTTGTCCAAATCGACAGGGCTTCTTTTAGGGGAAGCTGGATTTTCCCAACATTAAAACTAATCTTGTGTCTAACTTTGCTCTTGTGGGGGGAGGGTAAATATAGGGGGTGTACTTCAATACGAATTAATGGCTTAAGTTAAAATGTAACTAATTTCTATGCTATCTCTGTTCTCGGTCACTTTTAATTGTGGTGAAATATGACTATGCTGTTCATATTTTTATGGAAGTCGCTCCAGCCAAGGCATGAAGCCGTTTGATTTAAGACATTAAAAAGTATGAAAAATGATTAATGCAAAGACAGGAGATGCCTATTGACTTTAGTCTTAAGCAGATCAAGATTATAGGTAGGAGGAAAACAATCAGCAGGAATAGAGTTCCACAAGTCTGCAATTCTTGAAAAAAAACTACTAGAACAGTAAGATGTATTATAACGAGGTACTTGAACAACGAATTTATGAAGACCACTAGATCAACGAGTCAAGCGAGCTTAAACAAAGGAAGCAGGGAATAAATCAAATACTTATCATAGAGTTGTGCGTACTCTGAACGTTGACACATGACACACACTGGTGCATTTAGAACGAAATATCATCCGTAACGATTGCTTTGTTTTATGGCATATCAACTTTATTTTCGCGTTATTTAATGTCGAATCCAATAATGTTCGTAAAATATTTTATGCTTCAATTTCTTGATTTATTCACATATTTATTCATGCTGTATGTGTGTTTTGTATACGATTAGTCTCTAGATTAGTTTCTTATGTAGGTGTATATTTTGTGAACAAGTAGTCTGTAAACTATATATTCTTTTTAGTTGAAAGTACTACCACTGTACGTCGGAGTGTTACTGAGAATAATGGCAAGAACCATAGGACGGCTAAACAAAGAATTTGTGAACATTGGACATGAAAACGCGTATGTTGTAGTCAGCTTAGAAGTAGTCAAGTAGTATTTTATTTAACAAAGGTGTAGTTCTTGGAAAGAAACTTTCCTCATGGAAGTTATGTTTAGTTTTAGGTACATAGACGAAGAAAGAGAAAATTATTCACAGTCGTTGTAAAAAGTAATGTTTACTCTCAAAATAAACTGTCTGATTTTTGTTGTATTTCTGCTGTGCTCAAAAGAATAACAATGAACGAGCGGGTGTTAGTAAGGAAGAGAACACGCGCATAGCAATTTGATAGGGTGTTTTTTTTTCAGTCAACTGACGATATAAATTTCGGGTTGATATGATATTACAATTTGTTATACCCACGCATCTACCTGCAAACGCTCACTGTAGGACTTCGCTGTCTATATAGCTACACCCAGACGTTTAATCAGCGACGGCGTATTTCATTCTGTCGCTAACCTTTGCTAGTGATTTCAATAAACAATAATTTTTTCTGCAATCTGACAATCCTGGGTCTTTATTTCTCCCGACAAGGTTTCTTGACTCAATGAATGATTATTTTATTGTCGACAATCAATCATGTTATCTTATATTTTTTCGGCTTGATGACTGTCCGTGTTAAGTGCACCTACTTCTTCTAGATGACCTTTTCGTTAGACTCGGCCTGAATATTTAACATTTTCAAATGTATTATTTACTTTAGACACGCATTTAGATAAAAGCTTGGTAATAGCTAAACCACTCGCCAATCTCGACCCAAATTCACACATTTTAATATCAAAATATAACAATACCGACTTATTACAAAACAAATAAGTTATTTAATGGAAAATATCAGAAGTTATGTTTTGCAGCAGAAATGCGATCTTAGTTTTGTGTTCCAAATCTCCACTGAGACTTTTAGTCTGGTCAAAACTGATGTTCACTATTAAAATACATCGATGCATGCAAGTTCTTGAAGTTTCAGCTACTCAAACCCCACTTTCCCGACCCGACCTTGAGTCACATCTTACTTGTGGGAGAAAGATAAAAACTGGCCTTGTGCCTAACTCCTGGAAAGGAGTAAATCAATACTCAAACATTACGGCGACCATAAAAAGATTCTCTAGGTTACCTAAAAAAACACTTATGTAAACATACACCCTAAACTTCCGTACTGGACTTTTTGTCAAGACTACACTAATTTAACCGAATTATTTGAAGTTGACATCCGGGTATTTAAGTGGTCTGTCATAGAAATTTGAATCATGGTTAAAGCGATAAGAATCTAAGCGCAAAATATTGTCACTCACCAGAACTGGGCGCAAATGTCCTCGCATTCCATGTAATTCAGGAGGAATTTGATTCCTTGGTAGAGAAGGGCCAGAACACCGACAATGACACAGGCAAAAATTAAAGCTGAAAATAGAAATGGGGAATTTAATAGAAACGCAGATAGCAATGTTCAAATAGACAAAAGTAAGTTAAACCCAACAAACAAAATCAAACATGAAATAATTCGACGCAGAGAAAACACAATATCTCAGCCACCGAATAAGTGATCTAAACGAAAATAAAATGGTTGTTTGAATTATTTACACTTTTATTTAATGGAATAACAATTCTATTATAAAATTAGAATATTAGATATTCAATTCTATATATTTTCAGGGTGAGGCTCATGGTGGATATCTTTTTCATCACGGGAGACGCCATCTTGGATATATTGGGTTGGCCAAAAAGTTCATTTTCCACACTCGATTTGGAAATTTTAAGAATGTTTGCGATTTGTCTGGTCGTCAAACGGCCTTCTTGTTTAACTATGGCCTTCACTTCGTCACTGTCAATCATCTTTGGCCGGCCAGAGCGAGGAGTATCTCTTATTAAAAAATGTCCTTGTCGAAATAGAGCAAACCATTTCTGGTAGGCCCGTTCGGTAATAGCATTCTTCCCATACACATGGCATATTTTTATGCAGGTTTCTGTAGCATTTTTTATCCCTTTTCTGTAGTAAAAATAAACATCAGATGTATGTAATGCTCTGCTTGATCTTCCATTTCAGCGCCTAAAATACAAGCAACATTGTAAGAACTCATCTGGTCGGCGGCTTAGTCCCCACTGACGTCAACGTGCAAACAACACCAAATACAGAATTTTAGGAATAGGAATATAAAATTAGTTTTGTTTTGTTTTGTTTTACTGCATAGGAACCTCTTATGGGTCATTCAGATTAGTTGTAGTATGGTGAAAAAATGTTATACTTTATAGTTCTTTATATGTATTTATTCATGGTCTTTTGTTTGGTTGTTTTGTTTTACGGCATATTAACCCTTTCTGGTTATTCAATGCCGAATCCGGTTATTTTGGTAAAGGTGTTTATGCTTCAAGTTCTTTATATGTTTAAGTATGGATTCATGGTGTTTGGTTGAATTGAAGGGAGGAATTGGAAGGGAAGCAGGGAGGGAGGGAAATTGTTTGTTTTTGTTTTTTTGCTTTGGATTTTGCAGAACATGACTGAGTTTTGCAAAGAGAAGAGAAAATAATAAAACATTAATGTTTGGTGTATTTTGGGCCCGGAAACCGATGTCTTCAGACAGTGTGATGTGGTAGCATCATAAGGAATATAAAATAATCTTTAGTAGGCCGGAAAGATGACATTAAAAAACGAACGAACTTTTTGGGCAATATAATATATTTGGGTCATCACGTGGTCGGAAATATATTTAAAAAAAGATAATGATAAAGACAACGATAATGACGAGGAAATGACTGGATTTATATGAATAAGCATACATTTATTCTCACATGAAATTTGGCAAATACTAACATGACGGACCTGATACACAAAACTAAGGGTACAATTTAACAGACGTAATTACTAAGTCTACACTAACAGTCCCAAACACAATCGAGAATAGGCAAACACGTGATAGCATAAGTTTATAACATGATATACGACTTACTTGTACAGAAAAAGTTCCAGGTTGAAATGACTATCTGGAGGTCAAATTAATGCCCAGAAAACATTTCCATCTATACGATGAAAAGCCAAGCGATAGTGTATAACAATCTATAAATAGAGAGCTGCGTCAGGCGCGTCTGGTTAGCTAGAACCCGGTATTTGGAAACAGGGTAATTTCCAATCTTGCACTGCGCATGTGCGAGTTTTTTTAATACCTCAAAAAGATTTATTTCACATTGTGGCCAGTATAGATCAGGAGCGATGAACTGAAATATACTCTGAATGTACTATGCTAACACTATTGGAAAACAATATAAGCCCCTAATAAGACCTTATATAGAATATTGTATTAACGTTGTCTTAAGTTCCTACACCAGGGGTTGAATCCACAAACTATAGGTTTAATTCAATGTAGAATATCAACACGCATATTGATTTACGTGGTTATGTATCCACTAAAACATGATTACTAATAAAAGTACAACAGTTCGATCCATGTAAATTTTGTTTAGCCTTTTTCTTGTGTTGAGACAAGGATGCTCTCTTTACGAAAAGGAGTTCATAGTGATATAAGGGTTACACAATAACTATCGACTTTTCTAGTGTCAAGGAGACATCTCAAACAACCGGAACCAATGCTGGGATAAGCGGGGGACTTGTGTAATGTCTAATCTCTTTTATATTAGTCTAGTTAACGTACAATTTACTATGCCCTACTCTTTTACCTGTTGCTTTAGGATAGTGAGTGAGATGGATTCATACCATTGCTAATTAGATAAAAAGATAATACAGGCACTTGCAAAATTATACGACCTGCCATTCCCTAAAAGTCACTTATCGAAGTACTGACTAGCTTACTCTGGCTTAACATTTCAACCAGATTGAGCCATAACTAATTAATAAAAATGATACTAATGTGTACATAATTACTTCCGCCAGGAGGATTTTGTAGTCAGTCAAACTTGTAACTATCTGTAACCACATCGCTCACCAAACTTGGTCAAAATATTGGTTGTAGTCTTAAAACTGGTTTAATTTCGGGATATCTAGATGAAAGGTCAAGGACAATGTCAAGATCAGATAAAATGTAAAAGTCACAGTTTTGGCGATAACTCCGGTTCCGTTCATCGTAGCTACTTTGCCAATATTGTAGCCAATTCATATTTACCTTTGATCTTTACCTTTAATAGTTCTGTCAAGTGAGAAATTTTGACGAAATCTCAACTTCTGTTGTCAGGCGGAGGTATACAGTTTCACGATTGACTTATGTTCTTGTTTATAATATTGTGAATATACCAAAACGCCATTCTGAAAGTGTTACTATGCACCGCTGTCCGTGAGACACGCTGTTCTACCGCCATTACGCATCAGGAGGTTCATCTTTTATACAAAATCACGTTATTCTGACGAAGTAACGCAATTTAATTAGAGCCAACAACTTCAGAAGTATCCACTGCCACTTATTTATATCTTTTAACTTCTCTGTTTCGAGCGACAAAACCTGGTTCAATTTCGGAGCTGACCAAATTACTGACGACAGGTAGCATCCCGAATAAACGACTTTCACCCTATTATAGGAAAAATGGTAATCCGGTCGAGATCTCAAGTTTGATAAGGGAACTCGGATGATTCATTAAGGTAGAATAATCATAAAAGAGCGAATGGAATGGTTTATAACAGGCATTCTCAGTCAGTATTCACCCATGCATGGAGTACTGTTACCACATATGAGTTGGTGAACCGACCACTATCCCCTCTCTTATAGAAAAGTCAAGAAAAAGAGTCTCTAATATTCCCATAGTGGGAAACAACTCAATCGCTTATTTCATTGCTGCAATGTTGCATCACTATGCTTTTTAAACAAGTACTTCAACGGAATGTGCTCCGACGAACGCTGCATTTGTGTCTCTTCAACGTAAATACCCCCGACAAACGCGACGAGCAGCAAAATAACACCCCTATACTGTAGAGGTCCCCAGATGCCGCAAGGCTTTCTACTCTAATAGCTTATTTCTTTGAAATGCTTGTATTTAGAATTCCTTTCCTGCTCTCTGTTTTCTCGACTGTACGAACATGCAGAAATTTAAATCCAATTTGAGCAAGCATCTAACTGCACAAATGCCCAATTTGAATGCCCATATATACATCTGGCCACTACTTGATAGTAGCCCCCGATGTCTCAGTGACAGCGTGATTTGTTTGAAGTGAATTGAAGTAAAAAAAGTAAACAATTCATATTGGACAAGAGTGTTATGCTTTGAAGAGCAGTTTTAAGAGAACAGATGTTGATGCTTAAACTGATAGAATATTCATATTTCCGGAATAATATATAGCACTTCACAGTAGTGAATATCATTGATCTAACTAAAAATACATATCGATATTTCAGTCGGCGATTAACTTGGTGATCTATTTGTGTCACATATTATGAACCAGAATATTAATTCTTTTAATTCTTTTAAGGGGTCTTTAACAATGATATTCTTGGGTCTTAGTTCGCGCCGGGCACCCATAAAACAGAACATATAACATTTTACTTTATAACTTGATAATTGAAAATCACAAAATTAAAAATATAAGATTAAGGATCGCAACATTATGTCCAGGGCTAAGAGCATGAAGTAGGAGTCATAATTCATTCCCGGACAACGCCGGGTTCATCTACTAGTTATTTACGGAAACTCTTAATAATTACTGATATTGAATACCAAATAATTCAGATTATACTGATACTAGAATACCCAGAGACTTATTTGGGTTACTGTTAGATGGACACCAAACATTCTATCTATGAAAGTATTTCCATGTATAAAGGGAAATAACTCTTTGTACCGTAAAATTATTTCCCTTATCAAGGGAAATTTGTCGAGAGAGATTGAGGCAGAGTTATGTGTCCTTGACACGGAAAAGTCTTAGATGGATGCTAGATCGATTACGTCATAACTACAGACAATTAATCAATCATGATCATAGTTATTTCCTTCAGTTGTAAAATTGTTAAATAAATCATTTTAAATTGTTGATCTCCATAGAATCGTTACATCTATTTATTTCTACATATTTGTGTCTCACCATTCATCATAACAAATTAGCGGCGAGGATGAGATTGTTCAAATAATTCGTGTTAATTTTTCAAAATTAATTGTAACATTTCCGGGGAAATCGCCATCTTTTTTAGTAATCATCGTCGCCAATGTTCGGATCGAGGGTCGTGTTCCCCCGATTATAAACGTGTTCAGTAAATCAAGCAATGTTGCATGCAAAAGACAGAGTAATAATTAATAAACAAAAATGAAGTAGTTCAAATAACGTTTATTGAACGTGTGTGTACGTGGAATGATGAAGTGTGTGATGTATGCATGTGTATCGATGGAAAAACAGTTCTTGAAAAAGGTATGAGAAGAAATGAATCCGGCGTAGGAAAAGTCTTTGAAAGCCGCACACAAAGAAAACGAGTTGAGAACTCTTACCGTTGTTTGCCCACGTGTTGACGGAAGAAACGTGTGTTGGTAGTTGTTTTGCTGAGACCAGTTCAAGAGAAAAGCGTGAGACGAAGCGCTAGTGTATTAGCGTCGTTCTGCCGACCAGAGAAGAGAGAGAGAGAGAGCGCTGGTGCCAGCATACTTCTGTCGAGGCTGGTCGGTGTACAACAGAGATGAATTTTTCGTTTGCAACGGTTTTTATAGTCAGAAGGGCAGATAACTCTGGTGTCGCTTTACAGTGCCACCTGTCGGTGAAAAAGCGACACCTACCGGCAAACCGGTGTAGTTATGTTTTGAAAGGAGGAGGTAACTGCTACACCAATTTTAATGATTATGTGAATTGAAATTTTAAAAAGGAAACACTTCCTATTGACTTGCATATGTAAAATAAAACATGAATACCTGCGTCGCTGAGACACAAATAAGTAGAAGTAAATAAATAAAACGATTCGATGGAGATCAATAGTTACGAAAAAACGTTTCAAAATATTAAAGACTATTATGTTTATTGATATAAAGTCCAAACTAATTAACATAAGATTGGTAAACGTAATTCAAACTACAAATGTTAGGAAATATGAAAAAGAATAATTCGCAAAATACGAATACCACTTGAGAAAAGTAATCCATCAATATGAATGAAAATAACTTTGTTTATAATGCAAATGAAAGCAGTAAGATATTTTTGATAAAAAATAATTATTTTTAAGACAAATACTAATAGACTCATTTAGTGGAATTCTTATGATTTGAGGGTAATATGAGTTGCATTTACAAATTTGTTAAAATGAATATAAAAAAGTTTTTTTTTTTATCTGTTAAAAATTAACATATAAAATTTTTAAACGTATAAACTTTTTCAAATTTGGAAGAGCTTAGATATTGCTCAAGCGAACGATATTTGGTTAGTATTCCAGCATTTTTCGTAAATCTCCGGCTACATTTTTGTACTTTCATAAGAAGTAGCAACTACCAATAGTAAACGCATTTTCGTGAAAAGCAGATGAATACAAAATGTATTAATACATTTTACAGGGATTTACGCCACGTGTAAAAATGCATGTGGTACCATAAATTATGAAACTTTTTTATCAATAAGCATGTTACAGAGATTTCGAAAACTAACAAAAATATACTAATATTTTTTTAGCCTTCAGCTTTTTTCTTAGTAATCATCAAATTCTTAAATGTATCCTGGCGTTGTCTGTAAAAGTATATTAACTCAAGAAATTCCAGTACCCAACTCTGAACTAATTAATAATTTGTCTTAATTAATAATTATGACTGTCCGGCACGAACGCAGATCCAACAATGTAAATGTAAAACTCTCTGCGAGAGAGGATTGCCACCTAGAACTTTGGGGAAGTTAAATTTCTAACGCGGACTTAAGATCAGTGTGTTGGTTCATGGAGGCCTTCTATTTTTTTGCTTAATAAATTTAGACCAAAAATATCAATTTCCACCTTTTGGGGCGGGGGTGACTTTTAACGGTCTTACTTTATAAAAATTCTTAAAGAGCTTTTGCTACTGTTAGGAATATATATAATGTATGCATCGTTGAAGTTATCCTATTTTTGAGCCGCAAGACAAGTTTTAATAACAGACTTGAACTGAACTCCGCCTTCATAATATAACTCACACCTACACCGCACACACGGACCCTTATTCCACATACTCTAATACCACTCCACAATTCTCCCATCTGAGGTCTACCATACTTTTCAGCCACCACATCTTGAGGACAATAAAAAAAATAATAACTCTTTATTCAAAGCATTCAGATAAAAAATGAAATGACGTAATTTCGGTTACAGACAGAAACTCATCTCTATTATTATATAAAATACAATACTTTTTTAAGCAACTGTGTTGTAAACATGACATAAATATATATATACCTTTTGTTGAATTAATTTTCCAGATATTCACCAGTAAAATCATGTTAGTGTCGGTGTTAAATATATTCTGAAAGATACAACAAAATTCGTTTTATATTTATTACAATATTCAATGCAACAAATTGAAAACTTTATAAAGAGGAATATATTTGTTCATAAAGATATTGCAAAAAATGCTATAGTTTTTTTAATAGAATCATGTTAGTATCAGTCGTGAATAAATTTCGAAAGCGACAAACTCTCTATAATGTATTTATGGTGTATATTTTTTCATGTCCGGGAACGCAATTGAAAAAGATCAACCAACTTTTCTTGTGTAATTTTCTATGAATTATCAAATTTCATAAACAGCAAATACGAGGTTATGTTTCTGAATTTTTTAGATGAAGATTAAGAATTTGTATGATTTGGATTATTCGGACTATTGTTTTCATCTTGAATGTAATTCTCACACCGTTTCGACCGGTAACCTGGATGGAATTTCGAACGAGAGCCTTTATTTAATCCACGGGGTATCACGCTCTCGTTCCGTCTTCAGTAATATACATTCTTCGTATCGCCCGCACTGAGGATTGAACCTTCAACCTTCAGATGACTATCACTTAGAACTGAATTTTACTTAGTTCTGTATCCCAATCATGGCTGACGGACCGAGAACATGCTACCCCTGTAGATTAAATAAAGGGTTCCGTTCGAAATTCTGTCCAGATTCCCGAGTTCGACAGAAATATTCCTGAGTTCGAAAATATACACATAAAGAAGGCCAGATGTTACAGCGGCTGAAACCTTGTGAGAATAACACTCAAGATAATAACAGTAGTCCGAATAATCCAAATTATACAAAAGTAAATACGAGGTTTTACTTTATTTTATTCATAACATAGCCGCTGTTGTCCGGGAGTCTTTCGTTATTTTAATGTATGATTATAATGCTTCAAATTCATTTAAAATGTAATAAATTAATTTATTAGTCAAGTATACAGCGAAGATTAAAATTGCTGAATTTTTAAAAATGAGCAAATATGAATTTTCTAGATGTAAGTAATTGAATAATATCAAAATGATGTAATGTACAATTCACGTGAATATATTTCTCCGTATATATACTAAAATTGTGGACTGCCGAATATGCCGAAATGAATATTGAGAGATTTCTTAATAAATCATTGTTGAACTATGTGATTTACAATAAATTCTTCTCGATACCCGTGTGTGGCAGTAGTAGTAGTAGTAGTAGTAGTAGTAGTAGTAGTGGTGGTAGTAGATCTGACTGCGACTGAAAACGCCTCAAATATCGTCTATGTTTAACAAATTGAAAAATATACCCAGCATGACAAAATATTAAAATCGAAGAAAGCGAGGCAAAATGAAATTTTTTTCATAACAACATAAACAAATATGTGGCATAAATCACTAACTGAAAACGATTAGATATGTGGCTTTTGTTGGAGAAGCTATCGGAAACCTATGTAGGGACGGAAATAATGACTTTAATTTACATGTAAGATTGGAAAAATGAAAATAATAGGAATAAAAATTGTAATATGAGGTTCAAAGGGAGGGGCAAATGTGCATAAAGGCCCTGATTCGTTCCTGTAATGTAGACTATACAATAAAGCCTGTGTAGGGCAACTAGTCTAGAACATAGCACCTGTAACCAGGTAAGTCATTTCAAGATGAACATCTTGTGCTTCTAACAGTCATCACTACGCTGGCGGAAATAGTTTGTCGTGTACCGCGATCCACTTCAAACGAATTCGTGTATAACAGTAATCTGATAATTTCGAATCGCGATCCTAGTGTTCGAGAGATTATGAATACTACTTTTCATATGCATTAGTATCATCTCATCCTTATGGAGGTGAAGAAGATTCTTTCCTCAAAGACTCGAATGTTCTTGTGTTAAAAATTGTGTGTACGACGACTAGTAATCATTTGGACTTTATGTCCCCAGAGAGACGTAAACAGGATGTAAAGGTTCGCAGGGTTTATGCGGTTAACCTTTTGGGGTCATCGTTTTCCGTGGGAAGAATATCTTAAAGAAAATTACGCCAGAGGTCAAAGAGAAGAAACGCGTAAAGTCAATCGAGGAATGGACGTCAACGAGATCGGAATGAACTTAGGATCAGTGATGAACAAAAACCCGTTTCTGCAAAATCTCGATCTTTTTCTATGCAGTCAGCAAGATGTAGGCAATATAAATTCTCTGAACAAAAATGATATTCCTTCGTTCTTTTCTTTCGTGTTTGTTTGTGCCTTCTCTTATCGCAAGACGAGAATGATCCTCGTTGAAAAAGGATCGCTGCGGGACGCTAAATACGATTACTGTGCTGAACGTCGAAACCACAAGGTATTATTTGAATTATACTGAATATAACATGTTGATGTCATTACAATATCTAACATTTATTAATTTTTTTGTTGCCTGCAATGTCAGACTCCCCTTATTTTGGGTATAATATAAAACATGATAAGGACAATGACTTCCAATTAAACTCAAATACCTAATCTAAGAGTTACAGCTTAACTGTAATCATAGGGAATACGAATGGTTTTAGCGCATCCTATTTCGCATGCTCTCATATGGCGCGTGGTCTATCTAAAGCTTCAGTAAAAGCTGCATGTAACTTCAATTTCCAAGTCTCTTTTTACGCCACGTAATTAACATACCCCATTAACTGTCGATTTCACATCGTATGATACCAATTGCACAGCGAAAACTATTCTAAGCACTTAACTTCAAAGGTATACTTCTACCATGCTACGATACCAAATCACAATCTATAAAAATTAAAATTAATCTATATTTATGTTTTATGTGTATGTGTGTTTGCAACAAAGTCTTAGATGATGTCGACGGTCAGCATTATTTTGCAGACATTTATGTTAGTGGTGTTCACCGTATCGACGGCGTCCATCACTTCCACCATAGCTGTTTCATCGATGTTGATTAAAGTGACATCGACACATTTGTTTAATAATGGGTCACCATTATAAAGGACAAAAATGCTCACGGATAAGGGTTAATGAGATGAAACGATTGTTATTTGATAGATGAAGAACGTTGTGAGAAAATTGAAAATGATTGATGGAATCAACCAAGTTCTAATAATTGTGGTGACGGTTCATGACAGAAGATTTTTTACATTGACTTTTAGACGACCATGGTGTAATCTGCAGGGAAGCAATCGTGTGATAATGATTTGAACTGTTGATGAAATTTTTGCCTGATGCTAAACACACGAAGGAAGAACGGTTTTTTTTTTCGTTGTGGTAGGTAAGGGTATGCTTGTTGTGAATGTTTTCCAAGGAGGGACAAAAGATTGGAGCTCAGTCGATCACTTCTCATGGAAATAACGATAGAGAAAGACTAATAAGATCTGTTCTGTGAAAAGGGGTTTATAAGGAACAGAAGAGATGAAAATACGTTCTAATTCGACGCAGATAAATTAATTTCTCATTCATCTCACAATAGGATCGATATTTATAAATGGGAATTTCAGAAAAAAGATTTTAGTTTTGATTATTTTTTATATTTATATAATTTCTTTCTTTTATTTATTTTAATGTGAATATATTAGGAGCATATCATAATCTTGAATACAAAGTGTATCGGTGTATAGACCAATTAGCGTTGAAGTGGAATATTTAAATAGTCTTCGCGCTTAAAATATATTTAATAGAGAACTAGACATCATCAATAGTTTGAATCAGTTAACATTTAATTTTACTTTATATATATATATATATATATATATATATATATATGTATATATATATATATATATATATATATATATATATATATATATATATATATATATATAAACATTGTCAAATGCCGGAAGCTTTGTTTGTTTACACACAAGCATTGCGTCTATACACTAGCGGCCGTTTGTTATTTCACTTACCAATAAGCTTAACCCAATAAAGGGAGCACATTATGTATAATACTATACAATTATATGTTGATTAGACATCTTCACAAGCGGTTTCGGAGACACTCGGGAAATTAAACCCCGTTCACCTCTTCTTCAGTTGTCGGACTAATAAACCAAATCGAAACTCCTGCGTCTTAGTTTAAAATACAGAAAATATTTGTTTAAATTCCAAAGCTTAAAAAGATAGCATTAGCAATTAGTTGAAGATTATTTAAAATAAATTTAAAATATTATATCGACGGAATTTAAATTATAATCGAACACAACAAATTGGTTTTCTGCTCCGATCACGAGAATTTGGTGAATTTAGACATGGTTAAGCGTTTAAAAAATATTACGAAATACAAATATTATTTAAACAAAAGAATATTATTAACAATGATAGACAAAGTATTTATATATAAAAGTTCAAAGTTCAAAATAAAAATAAATAATTTAAAACCCGCGGATATACAGTAAAATAATAATAAAGAATAACATAAAATTTAATTAAGGAAGCGATTTTGAAAGAAGACCCAGGCAACAATATTGTTCGCAATAATTACTTCATATTCAGGATTAGTAAAGTTAAGAAACTCTGCTGAGTTTTACTTTTCGAAAAAAAATGAGGGGAGGTAACTCTCAAAACTCACAATAATTGCTATTTGGGAATCCTGCTGGTTGTTCGATATGTCCAGGTTCCTTTACTTTTAAAATATATTATTAATAATCAATTTTTAAAAATAACTTTATTACATAACCGCCCGGTAAATAAAGTTGGATTATTTCCGTTTAATGCCCGCCATTAATGGAAATGTTGTTTACTATTACTCTCCCTAATCTTAACCCCCTAATATCAATGCTAACCCCTAAACCTTACTAACTCTAACCCTTCCCCCCAAAGTAAGAGATAAGGTGTAGAAGGATGATATAATGGCCACAGAACATATAAAACATTACCCTCTAAAAGGAGGGGGCAATGCCTTGGAATATGGTATCATGACGGACAAGGATATACTACACTGCCCCAAAGGAGGGCGTACTGGCTTGGGGGTGGTATCATACCGAAGGAACGAACAGATACTAAAAAGAAATATCACGTGACGGCTACTCAACGAAAAAGACCCTTATGGTTTATTCCGATGTAATAAAAACGGTGTTTACACAACTAAATTTATAGGTTTTAAAATGTTTTAGTTTAGATACTTAAATTTGATAGATGTTGATTATTTTGAGTCTCATCAGTTTGGACACCTTTTTAATGTTGTATAATTTAACTCTTACAGAACTCCCATTAAAATGTCATTAAACCTCATTAAAATGTCATGAAATCAAATTAAAATTTCAGTACATCTTATTAAAATCAAAATTAATAAAATGTTAAATAAGGCTGATCATTCTTTATAATAATAAGAATATAAATGTAACTGCCTTAGCCTAATCTTCACATATAAGTATTACTTACTGTCAAAATTCCGTATGTCTCATAACAGTAGATAACGGACAAACAGGAAAAGCACTTCGTCTCTTCCATATATAGAGAGAAGCATTAAAAGTAAAGAAAGAAATATGTTAGGAAGAGGATGTAAACGCATGCGTGTAAGAGATAGAGAAATGAGAGGTAAAGGAATATCGAAATATTCTCAGACTGATAATTTAATTGTATTGATAAATAGAAACATGCAAGTAGCTAATGTTTATTAATGACACTTTTGTTCACGTCACCGACTCTCGTTTATTTAGTGTGCGACATATCGTAAAATAGTGATTTTAAAGGTTTCTGCGATAAAGTTTGAAAATTACTAATACATGTATTTGGTTAATGGAAAGTATCAAAACAGATTGTAACATACCGCATTAAAGACACCAAGTCGAATGGCCTTGTGTCAGGCTTGGCTGCGGGCGTACATGATTTTGGTGTAATGAAATGAGAAACACGTGATCTTTAAATGTATATGCTGACCATAGTTGGTGTCTTTATAACAACTTATTAACAAGTTTTATTCTCAAAACAGGCATTGATATAGCTTTCAAAAATATAATAATTCTAATTCCCATAATATTTCTAATAAATCATTACATTTTATTATCGATAAGCTTAGCTGGTTTACTGTTTTATTCCAATAATTGTTTACTCAACAAAGGAAACCGAGAAATGCAGGTTGCAATACGCGGAATTGTTGCTGTGTGCCAAACTAATTATACAAAAACAATATATACAGACCAATGATAAAAAATGACAAAGACGACTGTCCTTAAAAACTGGAAAAAGGGTTTTTACCCCTGAAATATAATTTAAAATATTATAGTAAGCAGTTAACATCTATGTACTGGATTTTTTTTTCAAAATATTCATTGACATGGCTTTCAAAATTATGAGAATGCCGATTTAACAATGCATTTAATAAACCAAAACATTATATATATATATATATATATATATATATATATATATATATATATATATATATATATATATATATATATATATATATACAGGGTGGGCCAAAATAAGGGTCCTATCTTTAAATTTGAATAACTTGAATTTGAATAACTTCCACAAAATAAAAGTTAAACTCACCAAACTTTATGTGTGTGTAGACTGACCCTTCCGAGATTTTTTGAAATAAACAAAACAAATTTTAGCCGAAAAACACTTCTTAAAACTTACAAAAACTAAAGTATTGTTTTTTACACTGTTTTGAGTTTTTTAAGCAAAAATAATGTTTTCTAAATGAGGGTACGTTCCTTAGGGCTAATACGGCTCATGCTTGCTTCGGAAGGGGTCCTTTACTTATTCTAAATGAAAATAAAAAAAAATCAATAAATAAAAAAGTTATGAATTTTTAAAAATAGGACCCTTATTTTTGCCTACCCTGTATATATATATATATATATATATATATATATATATATATAATTTATTCATTATATAAACGCAATATAAAAATGTACACTTAATTGTGTTATCCCACAAAGAAAGAAGCTAAAAGAAGCAATAAACATGTGATACACATGTTTGAAGTTATTTCTCCCGGTAATATTAAATGTCTTCGCTATTTCGCAATATGTATTATTTTCTTTATGCGATTGAACACCGGAGTTCCTTGGCAACGGTGAAAATAAGTCATTATACTTTAATCCTCAAGACGGGCTCGTCTGAATCGTTCGTCTTGCATTGTACGCCTGTTATATATGCGTCACTCGTGATATCAAAGGAAGAACTCATTGTCATGTAAAACCGTACTTCATTCGAAATCAATTTAAAACCGAATCCTACGAAACAGAATGACAGCTACAAGAACAGTTACAATAAAAAGCAGTAACAAAAAAAGCTTATATTGACAAAAGAAATGTCAAAACAAATACACGTAAGTCGAAACTGATTACTCTAAATCCTTTCTCATGGCACGAAGCAGACTTAGTGACCTAGAATGCTTACAACTGCTTTACATAATATAACCGGAAAATAAGATCACGGCTGTCCAATAAGAATATATTAAGCGAATAATCGCTTTTGTGTGTACTAGCTGTACGCTTCTGCGGATCGGAACCTGTTCTCTTCCTAATTCAACTCAAAACTGCAAGTGAATTATTGCTCTGAATTACTTAAATGACTAGCTAAAATATTTCCCCTACGGGCGTATATTTAAGCTAGTCTGCTCCGTATTTTTCTCCTGTGACTGAAGAGTTCCACAGTCAACCGAGCGGGTTCAGTGAATTGTTTACGTTAATTAATTTGAAATACTTTCATAATTTCAGTCAATTAGCTCAGTCAGTAACAGTTAAGACTGCAATCCTCCGGTTCGCGGTTTGTTAAAAATTGTGTACATTGATCCATTGGCCCTTTTGCTCTGAATTACCTAAATGACTGGCTAATATATCCTCCCTACGGTCGTATATTTCAGGCAGCACCTGGCCAACGTTGGGTTTGTAAGCAAGGAACCTGAACGGATGTAGAAGGTGAGCGAGTACTTGGCCTGAAAGTTTAGGACGGGTCCAATATGTTGAGATGGGAACAAGGTAACGAGATCCCAAGTATGCCACGCAGCATCACTCGACGTGCTGCATTCTCTTTGTGCGGGAAACTTTTCAGGCACTTCCCGGTTTGTACATGGATCAGAGTAGCAGCAACGTTTATTAAGAGAAGAGCAGTAGCAGTCACCGAGGGCTCGAACGATGAAGTGGATGATGTTCCATTGACCATGATGATGACAGAAATCGTTGCGAGAGTGCACGAAGGAGACCCCGTGCAAGGTGTGTTGACGATCGTGAGGTCGATGTCTGGGTTGACGCAAGCTCTTTAGCGACCGGGGTGTCACTGGAGTACAATGGAGCTGTGATGGAAGATGCAAGTTGGTTACGCAAGGCAAACGATGCACAGCACATAAATCTGGCAGACCTAGATGCTGTACTAAAGGGTGTTAATATGGCACTGGTGTGGGAAGCATCCATATTGCATCTTTTTACCGACTCTGCCTGCGTGTACAAATAGATAACGGACACTCTTACGGGAAAGTCTATGGTGCATACTAAAGCAGCAAGCAAAATGCTAATAAGACGACTCTTCGGTGCGCTTTCAAGGTTGATAAAAGAGTACGGGTTGTCAGTAGACATTACCCTTGTAAAGTCAGGACACAACCGAGCGGATTAGCTGACGCGCGTACCGCAGCAGTGGCTTGATTTAATCAGAAGGGCAGCTGAACCCCAGAGCCATGTATGCACTACATTAACAGGCGAGCCAGAATCCGACCAAATAAGGTCCATCTATCATCAAAGTCGTCACCCTGGCATAAAAAGGACGTGGTACTTTGTTAGGCGGATCGACCCCACGATTTCTAAGGCATCGGTGAGGACAGTAGTTAAAGAGTGTAAAGAGTGTCAGTCGATTGATCCGCCGTCCGTCCGCTAGCCGAAAGGCAACTTAGACGGTATCAAGTGGGGATAGACATAACCCACTACCAGGGAAGGCACTATCTGTCGCTTATTGACTGTGGGCCCACACAGTTTTCCGTTTGGCGTTGTCTAAGACGGCCAGATGCAGAAAGCATCGTCGACCAATTGAAAGTCATATTTTACGAGGGCGGGCCACCAACTGAGATACTCACTGACAATGACCAAGCATTTTGCAGTAAGACTTACAGAAAATTTGTAAACGAGGTATTTGAGGAGGAAGTCGCAGCCATATTATCGCGGAGAAGCACAAAGCAAAAAAAGACCTGCACCGGGTTACCACATTTGTGATTATGAGATCAGGGAGTGTGTAGCGGAGAGTAGGAGAGGCAGCCGAATGCTGTGAACCAGGACGCTTGTCCGCAGCTGTTGAAGAGAAGACGTTTGGTTTGCTGCTTGTGCAGAGGAGAGCTGCGGGCGCGAACCCGGAAACGCCCATTCACGAAAAGTTTTATTTATTTTTTTAGGGAGGAAACGGCGGTGGGCTGCTTTGGCGTGCTCATTTGCATATGTGAGATGTCGCTACTATAAGAAGCACGAAAAAAAACGTGATTTTGGGAGAAGCATTGGACGCGAACGGAAGAGGAGAAGAGTGCCGCATTTATTTCGGCGAAGCGTTGTTTTGATTTGCTCAAACACACTGCAATAATCGGAATAAAGAGCATGAAAAGCAGAATTATATACATATATTTTGTTTACGGAGTTATACCAGTCATTGAAATAGGGGGTAATCTGCCTATACGATATATATATATATATATATATATATATATATATATATATAAGAAGTAATTAATAGCTGAGGTCGTAGGGCTGTTTTTTTAGATAAAAATGTTATTTTTCTTAAAAGAATTGTGAAGATGTACCTACTCAGTATTGCGCATGAATCTTCGTAATTTTATTTTTGTTTCGTATCTTTTCTAAAAGCATGAATATTTTAGAGATGTTTATAACTCTTCAATTTATCCTGGCGTTGCTTGTGTTCAGATATATTCGCCAGAAGATGAGAAAATGCCTAATAGTTTTGCCTTATTTTAATTGTAATCCTAATAGAGATGAATAATACTCTATTATTTATGGTACAATGAAAAATAAACACAATAATTTATAAAAAAAGAAACAAAGAACATTTTTAAATTATGGTTTAGAAAGCCAGACTATGCGGTATATATTATTAATCAAATATATCGTTTTATTTTTATTTTGAACCATAATTTTCCGGCGATATAATGCCTTCATCAGAAGTAAAAAGACATTTATACTTTTTTCGTAAAAGTATATTATGAAAATGTTATAAAGAACACGGTTTTTTATGGAAATCGTCCCAGACAAGGCACGAAGCCACTTGATGTAAGGAGCTAAAAAATACTACTTTAAGGTCAAAAACTAGCCTACGATAAGTGTTAGATGGATAGATTCCGACCCAGAAAACAACAATTATTCCCCCTTTGTCAAGAACATCACTCATGGGATGTGAGGACTAAAGGACAACATAAGGATAGCGAGAGTAACGAGGCTGTCGAAAGTAATCCCAAGGGCCAGTTTCTACTCCCCTTGCGATCAAAAAACGCGAAAAGTGTTAGCCTTCTTACTCTTATAGAAAGCGGCGATCTGGAACGTATATTATATTAGGTGAGTGTGAATAAAATAAAACTGCATATGTTCTCCCTATATTTTAATTTCAATTAGATGTAGCAAGGATTATGTTAGTTTTTTTTAAAGTTTATTTATTTATTTGATCGATACATGATGTATATACTATTATAAGAATGATAAAGCATATCTATATGTCTCGGTAAACGATGTTTCAAAATAAGTTGGTCGTTCACATTGTTGACCTGCAAATGGATAACATCCCGATTAGGACATAATTAGATTACTTCGTAATGTTTATATTTATAAATAAGTATATTACAATTTGTACAGATAATTTAAGAAAATGATAATGTATATGTTATTAAGAGAACTGTGACTATAGAGACGAAAACGAAAACTTAAAAAACAAATAAGATGATTTGCATGTCGTGCGTGTCCATCCACTAGAGGAAAAAAATTCTATTCACAATTGCAGATATTGCTAGTTGCATACGTGACTAACTAATGTGCATGTCTCGATACCAATTGGCTTGAATAAAATATCCGATTGAAAGCATGCAGTTCGGTTTTGTGAGAGCAGAGAGAACGTGGCGGTGCCAGAAATTTATTACGTGTAATTTTAACATTTTATATACGAGAATTTTGCTTGAAGTTTTGATTGCCATTGTGACGTTTTTTCTTACAGTTAGTTGACAGTTTTGTAGTTTGTGTAATGCAAGATCTTTAAAATGTTGCCGTTTTTATGCCTTTATGTAAAGTACTATTTAAAGATATTTATACGGTAGGCCATTTTTCGTGCATTACATAAGCGCCAGAAAGTAGAGCATATTAATCAATTGTAAGTTTGAAAATTAAAAATAGTAACGTAATTATTTCTATATAATGGGTTTTAGGCAAGATAACGAAATATGAATATTATTGTGTGTATATATATATATATATATATATATATATATATATATATATATATATATATATATATATATATATATAAAACCTCATGTGTGTGTATGTGTGATGTCTGTGTGTTACTTATAGATAGAAAGGTTAAATAAATTACCATCAAAACTAAAATTGCATTTTCATGTAAAATGTACTGTCTTTTCTGAGTAGTGCGAAACAGTTACAAATCAAGGTTATGAAATTTAAGTCGTTCGACCGCGAAGGAAAAAGCGCAAAAACAAAAAAAAGTTTGTAGATTTTTTTTGTTAACAGAAACACGAAAATAAGTTTAAATGGAGCTTAATTTTTTCTATCGCTGAGAGTTTAGAAATGTATTTCCTAGTATAAAAAGCTACGGCCGTATAAATAAAAAAATAATGTATACATATATACACGAATGTGTCAAGTTATTTGAAGTGATAAAAATGCAGGAATTTAAGAATGCTATTCTGGAATATTTTAAGACACCAGCAAGATCAGAAACTGCAATTACTATATAAACAAGCGGAATATCAAAACGAAATGGATACAGAAAAATGGAATTGCAGAAAAAATGGAATTGCAGAAATATTAGTAGAATATCAAAAGAAAATTGAAATGGAAAAGCTTCGACTGGAATAAAAAAAATTAAGAAAATGGAAGCAGAAAAGCTGGAACAAATGAAAATATTTGGAAAAATGTTTTTTATACCCAACAGGAACCGAAATAAATTATTAGAATTATCGAATGGGGGTCAAAATGATAAAGATAAAAGTGCATTTGGAACACTATTGATAATTTTAATTACGATCCTAACAGCAAGATTACGTTTACTTCGTATTTCACACGATACGAGGGCATTCATAATACGGTCCGTGCAAATTGGACTGATTTTACAAGGGTTAATTTGCTATTAAGTAAATAGGGTACGGTTGAACATACCTAAATTGTTAATTATATCTTGCCAGAAAAAAACCCAGCAATCTTACATTTCTTAAAGCAATACAATTATTGACTAAATTGTTTAGCCCTAAAACGTCTTTTTCCCAAAAGGTGGAAATGCATGAATCTCACAAGGAAATAGGACAAAGACTACACGACTTTTGCTAGCATAGTTAACAAACACTGCGATGATTTCAAGTTGAGTGCTAACAATTCGAAATGCCTTATATTTGCACAAGGATTAGTATTGAATACAGATTCAAAAATCAGAAAAGGCATTCTTAATAAACTAGAGAATAAACCTGGTTTAAGACTCCAACATATCGCAGAGGACTGCCAACGTTTTATCAGCGTTCCTCAAGATCAAAACGACAAAGAACAAGGTAGAGTGTCACATATTAGAAAAAATCGTAACAATAAGAAAATTACTTCACAAGCTAAGTTAACAAAAGAATAATCTGCCACCTAAACCGTGTTTTATTTGCGGGCAGCTGCATTGATACAAATATTGTTCATATAAAATGAAAAAGTGTGTTAAGTGCGATCGCATGGGACACAAAAGTACACATTGTAGAGTAAGAAATTACATTTCTTAAAAAGCTTTACTAGAATCGCTAAATTGGGCGATGTGGAAAATATTAGATTTTTTACAAGTAAGACTATTGAATAAGAATATTAAAATGCAACTTGACTCAGGATCGAATATGTCGATCATAAATGTTCATACGTTGAAGAAAACTGGAAAACCGAATCTGATGAGAACTAGAAAAGTAGCCAAAAGTGTGACTGGAGAACTGATAAAATTTGAGGGCGAACTAATAACTAGTTACACTACAATGAAAACTTTAAAATTGAAAATGTTTGAGATAAACAATGCAAGTAACTTTTTACACACAGATTGGATGCAAAGTTTAAAGCATGGTATATTTGTATAAATTATTCCTGAAAAAATATAAAAATCCTAAATGCTGAAGCAGAAAGACTAAGTGTTTTTTTAAAGCTATTTTGAAGTTTTAACTGGTGGACTATGAAGATATTAAAAAATGACTGACAATGTAGAATTCGTATGTTGTGTTATGATTTGTTCAATGCCGGTTTGAATTTAGTCATAATAATTTTAACTTGTGTAAGGAGGTAGGAAT
Organism: Sepiola atlantica; assembly: GCA_963556195.1. Lineage (NCBI taxonomy): Eukaryota > Metazoa > Mollusca > Cephalopoda > Sepiida > Sepiolidae > Sepiola > Sepiola atlantica. The sequence goes on along the minus strand of OY744516.1, from coordinate 159,191,221 downwards.
AATTTTGAGTTTTATAGATCGGCATGATCTTAGAACCTACCTCTACTGCATGTGTGAATATCTTGTGAAAAAATATTTTTTGTTTACTGGGATTTTTATGTTGCTTTTATGTATAGCGACTCTATTGTTGAGTGCTTTGGTGGCGCCTATACACGATTTGTCGCATGTTTTGCATTTTAGTATATAGACTACATTTTTGGAGGTGCAGTGTAACTCTTTATTTATTTTGAATGTTTGTGTTGGGTTTCTGAATGTGTATGAGTCTTCTTTTCTTATTATGTCACAAACCTCACATCTTTGTGTGTTGCATATAGTGACGAAATTGTGTTTTGTGTTGGTTTTGTTTGCATGAGGTTAAAATGTGTTTGAGGTTTTTGATTGGCGTTTGCTTTATATTATTGTTGTTGTTTTCAGTATATTGCTTAGTTTGTTGTTTTGATTGAGTAGGTTCAAGTTTCTTGTTATCTCTTAATAGTTCTGGATTGTTTTCTTGTGCGTATGCTAAGATCTGTTTTTTGTTCCGTTGTTTGGGGTTTCGTAGTTGTTATAATGAGATTTATCTGCCATGTGTGTGTTAGTTGTGAGGGGTACCTTCTTCTCGTTAAGGTTTTCGTAGTTCCTCTAGTCGGACCATCCAGTGTTTGTCACTGACTATAGTGAATATTCTGCGTACTAGAGAATAGGGTATAGATTTCAGGCAGGTTTTGTAGTGATGGCTTAGATGTCTGTGCATTTGTTGTAGATGTCTGTGATGATATGATTGTTTTTAATTTTAACTAGTTCATCTAGGAAGAGTAATTATTATACTAGGGTGAATTTAATTTTGTGTGAAGGTTCTGGATAATATTGTTTAATACTTTGAAATCCTCTATGTAGGTTCCCAAAGGATTAAACAATAATTTAGGAATCTCTTCCAAGATTTTCATAAAGTCGTTTGATAGTTTGTCCGTATTTTTGTTCCATCTTTTCATATAAGATCTCCTCTAGGTAATAAAGTGCTACGGTGTTTAATTAAATCAGCCTCGTATCTCTCGTTTCCTTTATTTTGTGCTTTAGTCCTCACATTCCATGAGCAATGTTTTGACAAAGGAAGAATAATTGCTGTTTTCTGGGTCATAATCTATCCATCTAACACCTATCAATGGCTTGTTTTCTACCTCGAAATAGTATTTTTAGCTCCTTACATCAAATGGCTTCATGCCTTGTGGGAGCGATTTCCATGAAAACAATGTTAGTGCCATTTTCGTTCTCATTGCTGTACCTAAAATCTGCGTGTAGTTTTCTTTGTTAAATTCAAGAGTGATTATAAGAAGTATGTCTATCCTATCAATAATGAATATTTTAGTAAATCTTGGATGTAATATATTGGGGTGTTTGTTAAACGTATATGATAATGGTTGTTTACGTAAGTGATGAGAAATGTTGCTATATAAGCTGCTAACGTCAAATGTAACTAACGTTGCCCTGTGGATGTCGTTTCTTATGTGGTTTCTCAACTGTTCGGTGCATGGCTGTACTAACATGTTTATTCGGTTACTAAGTCTGCTTGGTGGTTAGGCTGCTCCTACTACTATGTGGCTAAATGTAAGAACACTGAGGTTTGGGGCACTAACATAACGGAATATGTGTGTTGATACTTTTTTTATCTGACTAGGTAGTTCGTAAACACGTGTTATAGAAGTTTAAACACTAAACTTTAAAAAATGTAAAATACAAAATAATAAATTTATTTTTTAAATTAATAAATTTTGGTAGTTCCACTTCTTTATATATATATATATATATATATATATACATATATATATATATTTATATCTATCTATATATATATCTATATATATATATATATATATTTATATATATATATTTATATATATATATATTTATATATATATATATATTTATTTATATATATATTTATATATTTATTTATATATATATTTATATATATATTTATATATATAAAATATTTGTATATATATATATTTATATATATATATTTATATATATATATATATATGTGTGTGTGTGTGTGTGTGTGTGTGTGTGAAATGAAAAAGGAAAAACCAAGAGATATTTTTGTTAATATATTCATCAACGTTTCGTCTTTATGTGTAAGACTTCCTCAGGATGATAATTTTAAGAAAAAAGTACATCGAAATATTTGGTTGACATGATGGGTTGATGAGAAAAGTAGTAGCCGTGGCTACTGAGAGCGCTGGACCAAGGTCCGGGCTGAGAGAAGTCAGTGGCAGAGAGTGAAATGAATGTGGATGGCTGTGGGTGAAAAGGGGAAGGGGTGGGGGTGTTAGTGAATTTGTCTTAGGGGGGAGAGGGGAGGGATTATGAGGGGTGTTCGTGGTGAGGTGTAGCATGAATTTTGAGGGGCTGGGAAAGAGGAGGGAAGGGGAAAACTCTGTGTCTTTGCTATGTAGGTAGTATCATAGTTTTAGAGAAAGATTAGAAGAAATGAAGATAATTTTATATTAGGCGGGGTGGGTGGATAAAAGTGTGAAAGAAGTAGTCGAAAGGGTGAGATGGGTGAGGAGGAGAGGGGGATTTTGTGGTGGTTAGGTTTTAAATTTTTGCAGTTTCCCCCTTCCCTCCTTTTTCCCCAGCCCCTCAAAATCCATGCTACATCTCACACCGACAAAAACCTCAGCACCCCCTCCCCTCTCTCCCCCCCTACGAAAATTCACTAACACTCCCACTCTCCCCTTTTTCACTCACAGCCATCCACATTCATTCCACTCTCTGCCACTGACTTCTCTCAGCCCGGACCTTGGTCCAGCGCTCTCAGTAGCCACGGCTACTACTTTTTCTCATAAACCCATCATGTCAACACAATATTTCGATGCACTTGCATGACATTTTTCTTAAAATTATCACCCTAAGGAAGTCTTACAAATAAAGACGAAACGTTGATGAATATATAAATATATATATATATCTTGGTTTTTCCTTTTTCATTTCCCATTACGTCGGATTATTCTCATCCTACGTTTCTCATATATATATATATATATATATATATATATATATATATATATATATATATATATATATATATATATATATATAATAAAACGAATGAATATATATATCTAGTAAAAATATTTTCTGTCTTCTCTAACCCATTTCTTTATGCGAAAGCTAATAACCGCTAAGTTTCTTGGACACTTACAAGCTTAGTAGTGTCGATGTTTGCCGTATTGCCTGTCAAAATCCTAAACTGTTGCGCTCTCTACGCAATACACAGCGGCGTGAATAAATGAGAACAGAAATCTGGCCGTAATAGTTCTGTCGCTTGAACAAATCTTGATAATTACATAGAATTGGATGAGGACACTTTGTAAACAGGATGGGAAATGATACGTGTTGCCTTCTTTCAGTGAAAGAATTTTCTATTCTTTATATAGATAATTATCATTATACGTACTAAGTAAACTAACAGCACTGGTTAAAACATATATATATATATATATATATATATATGTTGGATAATGGCCCTATGGGAATGGACGTATCTGTTGGGAATCGTTGGTTTGACTTGTGCGAGTTACCGCGGGTGCAGTCGAGTGCAGATAAGGTCCTGTTCTCACAGTCAGAGCTAACAGACGTTACAAGGTTACCGTATCAGATCAAGGGTCAGTCTGCACATCTGAGAGGCTCTGTGACGTTGCGGGCCTTGCGTGGGAAAGAGAGGATCCGTGACGTCACTCGTTCTCGTGAGAAGCGAGTTTTTAGTCAGTCTGATTCGGAAAGCGAATCGAGAGGACGTTCGATTCACGATGTAAAACTAAGGGAAATATTTCCCTTAGGGAAATGCAAGCGAGAGAATCCTTTCCCCCCTCTCTATGAATGGTTAAGAAACATTGTTAACTAACTACGATAAAGTAGGATTTGCTCTTCCCCTCTCCCTCGACGTGGTGAATGACTCCCAGTTGAAATAACAACGCTTGTAATAAATGAATTAAATTTAAAAGCAGAATTTGTCTTTGGAGTGCGTCATGGCTTTTGTTACAGACAACGGATTGCGTGGTTCATGGCAGAGAAGAAAGAATTTTTCCACTAGACGACCCGACCGCCCTCTACAAGCGAGGGAGAAATCTAAGGTATGCAACATATATATATATATATATATATATATATATATATATATATATATATATATATATATTAATAATGGAGTTCATGTATATGTCTGTTACTCTGTCTAAAGCCAAAACTATACTATTTAAGACGATTGTACTTATTATGAAATAATATTGTATATACTATTTCAGACGAATGTACTATCTTTTAATGCTTAATTCAAAGGCATAAGTGTAATATCTGCTCTTTTGTCATGATACCATCCTCTCAGGAATTACCTCTTCCTTTGTTGAGAGGTGTGGATCGAGAGTTGTGTCTGTTTTTTTTTCATGATACCAGGCATTATGTCCTTTATTTTTGAGAGGTGTGGAGGTAGTGTAGTATCTGTTCTGTTGTCATGATACCATCCTTCCAGGCCTTTCCTCCTCCTCCTCTTTTGAGGGGTGTAGAGGTAGTGTAGCATCTGTTCTGCTGTCATGATACCATCCTCCCAGACATTACCTCTTTCTTTTTTGAGAGGTGTGGAGGTAGTGTAGTATCTGTTCTGTTTCATTATACCAACCTCCCAGGCATTACCTCCTTTTTAAAGAGGTGTGGAGGTAGTGTAGTATCTGTCCTGTTGTCATGATAATATCCTCCCAGGCATTACCGACTCCTTTTTTGGTGGTATGGAGGTAGTGCAGCATCTGTTCTGTTTTCATGATACCATTTTCTTAGGCATTACCTCCCCTTTTTTGATGGTGTGGAGGTAGTGTAGTATCTTTTGGGGGAGGGTGTGTAGTAGTTGTTATGTAGGCATGATACTTCTCTCCCAGGGATTACCTTCTCCATAACTCTTTTGAGGCGGGAGGTAGTGTAGTATCTGTTATGTTATATATATGTATACCATCCTCCTATGCAATACCTCCTACTTTTGGGGGCCTAATGTAGTATATGTCTTACCCGCCCTCTAATTATTAAGTATAATGGTTCATTTCGAACGTACAGAAAGTTATATTTAATGAAATATATATATATATATATATATATATATATATATATATATATATATATATATATATAGACAGAGGGGGGCACAAGACAGGGGTGCGCTATTTGATTATTAATATGTAAACAACAGATTCTCTGATATTTATCGTACGAGTCGCTTAAAAATTATATTTAACTTTGATTTTTTTTATTAAAACGTTTTGGGTTTGATTTTTTAAAATATTATTAGAAATTATGTTTTAAAAGAAAACTTATTGAATCAAATTATGTAATTTAAAAAAAAAATTAATTAAAAAATTACTATTTTTGTAAGAAAAACGAAACAAATTTTACTGAGCAATTAAATAATTCTATGTTATTGTTTTAATCGTTTAATTTTTTTAGGTATACCTTTATTTAATATTTGAACAACTTCAAATATTAGTATTTTTTACAACCTTAAGTGAGTTTAGGATTTTTTGTTTTACATTTAACGCCGTAAAGGGTAAATGTTGTTTAAAAACTGGTGTTATTATTCCGTGTTTTATTTATTAAAATAAAGGATGGTATGATTTTCTTTCTTTTTTTTTGTAAAAAAAAGCAAACACTATTACTGAGCAATTAAATGAAACAACTAGCAAAAATATTCGACAGGAGGGAGCATATATTTGCTAGTAAATATAATATATAGTGTGTGTATTTAGGAGCATTCTTCACTTAAGAAAACATTTTTACAAATAACAGTATTCTTCTGTTTAATTATACCTTTTTTATTTTATCAATTTTCTTCATGACCTTATTTGTGTTAAAATAAAAAATAAGCAAACATAACAGAAATATATTGTTTAGTTATATTTTTTCAATCTTTTTAATAGTCATGTTTGTGTTAAAATCAAAAATATTAATGTATGTTCTATACGAAAAATCAACTCATCCCAACTCTTAAAACATTAGAACGAACCAATGTTATTTATAGGTTTAAATTCCGTTTGGGGGAAGGTAACTCGCATAATAATAATAAAGTTAATATCTTCATTGTCTTACAACCACTACACTATCCTGCCGCCTCACCATGAATCGAACTCACGATTACATCGTATGCAGTCAAAATTTTAACATCCGCACTACGACGTCTTGACAATTAAGTTATGTATTTGTTATTGTGTTTACTAGCGTCGGTTCGATTCTTGTCCAAGGTATCCCAAGGTGATGACGGCTGATAGCCAGAAACACGTGTCCATGGATTACTTTTATGTACGTAAAAACATTTTTTTAAATATATAGAAATACAAATACGTCTTGTCAAGGGCGACCTAATGCAATATTCTGCATGACTCTTTAACGCTTAGAAAGGTGAAAAATTACAAATGTTGTTACTATCGCCAGTAAAACAATAACAAATACATAACTTAATATTTAGGCGTAAAACCCGTACATGTTTCCAGGTTGTCGTATTCCGAACGTTAAACCCAGGCTATAGAAAATAAAATTAATTTAACAAGACGCAACATCTTTATACGATGCTCATATTTCAGATTTTACATAATAGATTTTAAATTTCTCAATATTGTAGACCTGACATAAGACGTGTATTTCAAGAGTTGTAATATTTCATCATTTGGAATATGGAATATGGATTCGCTATCAATGTTGATGGACAACAGCCCACTGCTCTAACTACTGAATCAATATCGCAGTAGCTGAAGGCGATATGTCTTCATTTTATGAAGCGGAATCGTTAATAACATCCCTCGCAAAATAAGGACAATTTTCATGGAATACGTTGGACAAAAACGGGGAAAAAGTATATAAAAAGAAAGAAATGTGACATTTTGACAAGAAAGATAGGAGACAGGTGAACATACTGACTGTCAAAATGAAATACAATAAGAAAAAATCAAGTTTGCAGAGTTTTTATCGTTCGTTAAATTATTGTTAACAATTCTATCAGAGTAAAAGCTCGGAAGGACTAATGAGAATGTGATGTTCACACTTTTTGACAACATAATCGTTTCTATTTATATGGCATAATTCTAGATTTCGTATTTTCTGTGGAATATCATAGTGAGAATTATTTATTTGTAATTCGGCAGCCTCGTAACTCTCGCTTCCCTTATTTTGTCTTTTAGCCTCACATTCCATGAGCAATGTTTTGACAAAGGAAGAAGAATTACTATTTTCTGGGTCAGAATCTATCCATCTAACACCTATCGTTAGCTAGTGTTTAACAATGAAGTAGTATGTTTAGATCTTACCATCAAGTGGCTTCGTGCCTTGTCTTGAGCGATTTCTACAAAAATATATATATACAATTAAATAGTTCATTTAATATTCACCTGTCTCTCACATACATACATTCACACGCATATACAGGGTGACTAAAAAAAAACGGGCTCCGTGTACACTTTATGTGATATCTCCTTTATTTATTCACCGATTGCCCTTATTTTACAGGACATGGCAGAATCAACGACCGTGAGTGCACCAAGACCTCAGTGGGAGCTGGGACAAAGAATACACTGTGTTAAATTTTACTACAAGACAGGCTCGTTTAAGAAAACCCAGGATAGTTTCATGCATCAGTTCGGATGTGAAAAGGCTCCATCCAAAAGCAGAATTCAGAACTGGGTGGACCACTTCGAGAAGTATGGGACCGTGGAGAACCTCAACGCTGCCAATGAGAACCGTCCAAACCACTCGGCACGTCCCAAGAAGTGGGCAGCCGAGCTGGTCGAAAGTGTGAGAGAGTCTCTCCAGGAGAGTCCGAAACGCTCTGTACGTAGGCGAAATCAGTCCGTCGGTATCTCCCGTGAGACTTGCAGGAGAGTGCTGGTGCACAATATCAGGGCTTACCCATACAGAATACAGACGCTGCAGACCCTTACAGCCTCAGACAAGAAGCAGAGGAGCGCTATGGTAGTCAAGATGCTCGATAAGATCGAGGAGACACCAGGTTTCCTTAACCTCCTTTGGACCTCAGATGAAGCCCACTTCCATCTTGACGGAAAGGCGAACTCCAAGACAAATGTTTTCTTGGGGTCATCCAGACCCAATGAAGTTGCCACCAAGCTCATGCACTCTCCTAAGTGCACGGGGTGGGCTGCAATCTCGGTCAGAGGCATCATCGGACCAATCTTCATCGAAGAATCTGGCGCAGCAGTGACAGTCACCAAGGAACTCTATGTGGAGGTCCTCAAAACCTTCAAGAGTGAGGTCCAGACCTTCTACCCGTCGCTCATGAGCAAGTTCTGGTTCCAGCATGACGGAGCAAGTTCTCACACTTCAAACCTGTCCCGAGATTGGCTGAAAGAGAACTTCGGA